>JAWWNI010000716.1:0-442859 GCA_034642065.1 Darevskia nairensis | reverse complement strand
GGGATTCGAACTGCCGACCTTCTGATCAGCAAGCCCTAGGCTCTGTGGTTTAACCCACAGCGCCACCTGGGTCCCCGCAAGCCTAGTTAGGTTCCGGTTTGACCAAGAGACCGTTTCCCCCGAAACCTCGCTCACCTGCTTTCCCCTGAAGCTAGCTCCCCGGTATCGCACCTGATGTGTTATGTCAACGAACAAGAGGGAGCCTTAAAGTGTGTTCCCAATTGTTCTTGGGAAAGTGGAGTCCTGTGTCCAGTTCTGGGCAGCCTATTTTGAGAAGGATATTGACAAGCTGGAAGGTGTGCAGAGGAGGGTGGCCACGATGATCAAGGTCTGGAAAACAAGCCTGGTGAGGAACGGTTGAAGGAGCTGGGTATGTTTAGCCTGGAAAAGAGGAGAAGGAGAGGGGCTATGATAGCTGTCTTCAGATATCTGAGGGTCTGTCACATGGATGGCAGAGCAAGCTTGTTTTCTCCTGCTCCAGAGTAGGACCTGAACCATTGGATTCAAATGATAAGAAAGGAAGTTCCGACTAAACATTAGGAAGAACTTTTTGACAGCAGAATGACACCCCTTGTAGTTGGTAGACCTTCATTGGCTGTTTTTAAGAAGAGGTTTGATGACCATCTGTCTGGGTTTCTTGAGCTGAGATTCCTGCATTGCAGGGGGTTGGACTAGATGACCCCCGGGGGTCCCTTCCAGCTGTAAATTAGATTTTTATACTGACTCTCCACTACCTCAAAGAGAGTCTATGAGGGTGTTTAGAAATGGGTTGACTTCAAGCAACATAAGCAAACATTTTAATGCCTGCTGTTGCTTATTACCCTGAAAACTAAAAGTGTGCCTGGAGGCCGGATCAAACCCTGTTTTTAAACCCCAAACAAATGCTTCTCAGCGCCAGGTCCTGCGGCTGTTCCACGCCTGCCAGCAGAGGTTCGGGCGTCCCGAGGCGTCGATCACACAAGTCAGGCTGCAGGACCTCTGTGGCTCTCGGGGGGAGATCAGTGAGGAAGAGGACGAAGAGGAGGAGGAGGCCCAGGGCAGTGAGCCCTTGGAAGAGAGCGACCTGGAGCTCTCCGATAGCGGTGAGAGACGGGGCGGGGAGAGCGTGGGAGCAAAGAGCGCTTCCTGGAAGGGAGTGGGGGCAAGGCTTGGGGTTGCCCACGTGGCCTATGGGAGAAGGAGGCTTATGGGTAAACGGCCTCGGTCCAGGAGCGTGTCCACCCCCATCGTTCTGCCCGGACACTCAGGTCCAGCACTGAAGGCCTTCTGGCGGTTCCCTCCCTGCAAGAAGTGAGGTTACAGGGAACCAGGCGGAGGGCCTTCTCGGTGGTGGCGCCCGCCCTGTGGAACGCCCTTCCGTCAGATGTCAAATAGAAAAACAACTATCAGACTTTTAGAAGACATCTGAAGGCAGCCCTGTTTAGGGAAGCTTTTAATGTTTAATAGCAGGGTGGATTTGATTTAAATCAAATTGATTTAAATCACGATTTAAATCAAATTGATTTAAATCACGATTTAAATCACGATTTAAATCACTAGTCAGTAAGGCTTGATTTAAATATTTTTTTTACAGAAAGACTCATTCTTGCTGGTATAATCTTAATATTTACAACCATATGAAGGTTTCATTTTTGGAATAATAAATTTTCAGAGTAGTTTTTACAGGTATATCAAAAATTACTGATTTGGTTATACTACTAGAAATACATAGACAGATAATTATGAAATTATGGCGAGGTTTAATAAGTTAACTGTTTATATTTGGACAACTTTTCTGCTGTACTTTATTGGAAGGAGAAAAATAATCATTTCCTTAATAACCATTTAAACAATTTATTGAACTAAAACAATAACATGATAGCATATGTATCCATGTTTGTTAAATGTTTGTTAAACATTTTTTATAAAAAAACTTAGACTGAGTTTTAGCACACTTGAGAAACTTAAAACAAATCCTTATTTCCTGATGAATAGCCTTTGGACTACAATGTAACTTAAATAGAAGACTATATTTAGAACGATTTTTCCTCCAAAAGCATTTATTTTAAACATCCAATTTAAATCAAAAAAATCCGATTTAAATTAAAAAAATCCGATCTTTTTAAAAAAATCATTGATTTTTATCCACCCTGTTTAATAGATTATTGCATTTTAATATTTTGTTGGAGGGGTATAAATAACAACAACAACAACAACAACAACAACAACAACAATTTGCATTTCTTTCCCTCGATGAGCCCTGGGAAGGTGGGGCGGGTGTGTTGGGCCTCTCTGCTCCCAGCCCGCCTTCCTCAGAGCACAGGGTCTGGAGAAGGAGCTCCAGCCGAGCACTGTTCCTTTCTGTAAGGTTGCAAGCAGGATGGGGGGACCCGGGGGTAATGGCATGTGTTGGTTACAGTGTTGGACTACGGCTCGTGAGACCGGGGTTCAAATCCCCGCTCAGCCACAAAACTCACTGGGTGACCTTGGACAGTCCCTGCCTCTCAGCCGAACCTACCTCACAGGGTTGCCGTGAGGAGAGAACGGGGGCGGGGGAGAGAACCACGTGGAGCCCCGTGGAGGGAAGGGTGGTCTATAAATACAGTGGTACCTCGGGTTACGTTACCTTCGGGTAACGTAATTTCGGGTTGCGAATGTGGCAAACCCGCAAGTGCATACTTTCGGGTTTCGCTGAATGCGCAGAAGCGCTCTATCGCACCGTGCATGTGTGCAGAAGCGGCGCCTCTGGATACGGATGAATTAGGTTCATATCCAGAGGGTCCGCTGTACAATCAACAATCTCTCTCCTAAACCTATGCCTTGAATGGGGAAGGACTTAAGGCAAATGGATGGCAGTGCTTGGCACACAGCCTGTGGAACTCATTGCCAGTGGACTGGCTGTTAAAAGGCTTTCATGAAATGGATAGACTTGTTGCTGGTAGCTAGGATAGGAGGCAGCTGGGGACCTTTTGTCGACTGGCTGTCTAGGGCAGGAGACCGGCGTTGCTTTTTGGGGGGGGGGGGGTCTACATTTCTTTGTGGAAGGGATGGTTTGCTTCAGGGACGGTGACTGCGGGACTCTCCCCTCTCTTCCAGGCGGAGAGGATGACCTGGAGGGCTACAACAAGACGGTCCCTGGACGGCGCAGGCTCAACAAGGTATGCCAGGGCCCCAGTCCCCTCAGCTCCATGGGGCCAGCTAAGTCGGATGCCCAGAGGTCAGGGCATCGTTGAACTGTGGCGCTCGCTCCCACAGAAGAGAGGGATGGCTGGCCACCAACGTGGAGGGCTTTTAAAAGAGGAATGGGGGGAGTAGAGAGCTGGCAATGGCCAGGATAATAATAATAATAATAATTAATAATAATAATAATAATAATAATCCTATATAATGTCTAAGTGTCCCTGCGTCCAGTCCGTGTGTCAGTGGAATTGCCCACTGCGCATGTCCCAGACGGACGCAGGGATTGGAGCGGGCGGACAGGGGGGCGTGTCCGAGAGGCAGCGGCGGCGCATGCACGTCGTCAGTTGCCTCAGTGCCGCCGCCTCGCACGGAGATGGGGAGGATGGCTTCCTTCCGAGCGCGCCGGGTCCCCAGAAGAGCATGCTGCCAGGGTGCCCCTGTCCGCCTGCGCTCACCTGCTGCCGCCGCCTCCGAGGCTGCCAAGGCCCAGATGGGGAGGATGGCTTCCTTCCGAGCGCGCCGGGTCCCCAGAAGAGCGCGCTGCCGGGGTGCCCCTGTCCGCCTGCGCTCACCCGCTGCCGTTCTAGCGCCCGTTATTAACGGGCTAAATTCAACTAGTAATAATAATAATAATAATAATTTATTATTTGTACCCCGCCCATCTGGCCGGGTCTCCCCAGCCACTCTGGGCGGCTTCCAACAAATATGAAAATACATTAAAATATCACAGATTAAAAACCTCCCTGATTAAAAACCAGGGATGGCTCTACTCTGCCTCCACAGTTGGAAGCAGTGATGCTTCTGCATGCCAGTTGCTGGAAATCTAAATATAATAGAAGCAATTGCAGGAACCTCTGTTACTTTTTATTAGAAGCTACTGTATTTTTATTTTTTATTTTTTTGCAATTGCTAGTTTTATTTAAAAAATGGTTTTTAATGTTGTAATTTTAAATTGTTGCAACCCGCCCGGGGACCTCAGGTTGGAAGGACAGGTAATAAATAGCAATCATAATCGTAATACAGAATTTTGCAGGGCAGTAAGCTGGAAGCAGGGTGGGTGGCGCTGTGGGTTAAACCACAGAGCCTAGGGCTTGCCGATCAGAAGGTCGGCGGTTCGAATCCCTGCGACGGGGTGAGCTCCTGTTGCTCGGTCCCAGCTCCTGCCAACCTAGCAGTTCGAAAGCACGTCAAAGTGCAAGTAGATAAATAGGTACCACTCTGGCGGGAAGGTAAATGGTGTTTCCGTGCGCTGCTCTGGTTCGCCAGAAGCGGCTTAGTCATGCTGGCCACATGACCCGGAAGCTGTACGCCGGCTCCCTCGGCCAGTAATACGAGATGAGTGCCGCAACCCCAGAGTCGGTCACGACTGGACCTAATGGTCAGGGGTCCCTTTACCTTTAAGCTGGAAACAGGCCTTTCTGCCGTTGCCTCTTCCCTGTGGGATTCCTTTCCCCCTTGCCTTGCCTGAAGCTTCATCCATCAGTTGCTTCAGACGTCTTGTGAAGACGCCTCTTTTTGCTTTCCCTGGTCCCCTCAGATCGAAGCCTGTTGTGACAGGATTCTTGTTTTTATAATCCTGTTCCACCAGATATTGTGTACCTGCTTTCATCATTTTTGCATAGTGCTTTGAGATTTTTAAATATGAAGAGGTCTAGAAAGGCTTTGAAATCAGCAAGTGAATAAACTAAACAGGTGATTCTCCCAAGGGGCCTGGTGTCAGCAAGCCAGTTATTGGGAATATTATAATATTTGTATCCTGCCTATCTGACTGGGTTGCCCCAGCCACTCTGGCCACCTTCCAGCAGAATATAAAAAGACAGTCAGACGCACATCTTCTCCCTTTGGCTTCACTGTCTTGGGAATTGGGGTGCGGAGCTGGGGTAAAGTTACTGATTTCCTAACAACAACAACAATAAAATTAATAATAATAATAATAATAATAATAATAATAATAATAATTTATACCCTGCCCATCTGGCTGGGTTTCCCCAGCCACTCTGGGTGGCTTCCACCTGAACACTAAAAACAGAATAAAACATCAAAACTTCCCTAAACAGGACTGCCTTCAGATGTCTTCTAAAAGTCAGATAGTTGTTTATTTCCTTGACATCTGATGGGAGGCCGTTCCACAGGGCGGGCGCCACCACCGAGAAGGCCCTCTGCCTGGTTCCCTGTAACCTCGCTTCTCACGGGGAGGGAATCCCCAGAAGGCCCTCGGCTCTGGACCTCAGTGTCCGGGATGGATGATGGGGGTGGAGACGCTCCTTCAGGTCTACTCCTTCAAGTATGTTTCTGTTGCATCTCCCCCCAGTGGAACCAGCGGAACGACCGGGGCGAGACTTTGCTGCACCGCGCCTGCATAGAAGGGAACCTGCGCCGGGTGCAGTTCTATGTGGAGAAGGTGAGCTGCTGGGGCCGGTTGGCTGGACATTAAAATAAAGGGAAGGCAGGCATTCTGTGCGATTGCCATAAAACCTGGGGAACAAGCAGTGCCATCATAATGATTATGGCCTTAAATGATCATTTTAGGTTATGTTTTAGTGACTACGTTTTAATTTATATATTTTTAAACTGTTGCTATATCTGTATTGTCCCTGTTATACCTAATTGCAAATTTAAATGTATCCCTATCGTGTTTTATGACTTCCTTGATACAGTGGGACCTCGACTTACGATGATAATGCCTTCCGACGCAATTTTTGTAAGTCGAAAACATTCGTAAGTCGAATCCCCATAGGAATGCATTGAGCGAGAAAAATTCGTAAGTCGAAAATTCGTAAGTCGGAAAAATCCTATTAAAGCGGCCGCGACTTCCATTCGTAAGTCGAAAAATTCGGTTGCGGCGGCCATTTTGTTTCTCCCGGAAGTCATTCGTAAGTCGAAAAAAACGTAAGTCGAATCGCTTGTAAGTCGAGGTCCCACTGTGTTGTATTTGGGCTGGAACTGGTCTGTGACCATAATAATAAATCCATTCATTCATTCTGGAGGGCAAGCGCTTGTGATCTTCTGGTACCTGCCACTAGCTTTCCCCCGATCCTGGATCAGGCCCACGGGGCTCAGCTCCTTTGTCCGCAGAAACCTCTTCCCCCTCTTCCCCTGATGGCTGGTTTTGGCTCCCCCCCCCCAATTTGGAGAGAGGGAAGCGGGGAGCAGGTGCCGGGCTCGATGAGAAGGAAGAGGCCCCTGAGCATCCGTATGTTTCTCTGCTTTGCCTCAGGGTCACCCCCTCAACCCTCGGGATTATTGCGGCTGGACCCCTCTGCACGAGGCTTGCAACCACGGCCATCTGGGTAAGTGTTCATACAGGGGAAGGGCTTCCCGGGAACCTTTCCCCTTGACCGTGCTGGGGTTGGGGCTGTGCTGGACGTGACCCCCCCCTTTGCCTCTTCCTCCAGAGATCGTGCGCTTTCTTCTGGACCACAATGCTGCCATTGACGACCCAGGGGGGCCTGGGTGCGAGGGCATCACCCCCTTGCACGACGCCCTCAACTGCGGCCACTTCGACGTGGCTGAGCTCTTGATCCGCAGGGGGGCGTCGGTGGTGCTGCGGAACGCCAAGGTGAGGCACCGGGGCGAGAGTTGCTGCTGGGGAGCAAGGCAGTCTATTCATTGCATTTATACCCATCACTCTAACCACTGCACCACACTGCCTCTCTTCCGGTGACGCACAAAGGGAACTGCAGCCCCTCCTCCTGGGATTGTTTGGGATGGGGCTCCAGCCCTTTCCTACTGGTGTCGTGGTTTCTGCCTTCAAAGTCTAGGGCAGGGGTCAGCAACCTTTTTCAGCCGTGGGCCGGTCCACCGTCCCTCAGACCATGTGGGGGGCCGAACTATATTTTGGGGAGAAAAAAATGAACGAGTTCCTATGCCCCACAAATAACCCAGAGATGCATTTTAAATAAAAGGACACATTCTACTCAGGTAAAAACACGCTGATTCCCGGACTGTCCACGGGCAGGGTTGAGAAGGCGATTGAGCCGCATCTGGCCCCTGGGCCTTAGTTTGCCTACCCCTGCTTTAGGGAAACCCCAATACTTGTGGGGGTCAGGGTATTGAGGACCCAAAGGCCCCCTCCTGCATCCAGGATCCATGCATCGGCTTGTTTGAAGCCCAGCCTCCCCCAATCTCGTGCCCCCCAGAAGTAGTAGACTACAACTCCCAGCAGCACCAGCACCAGCTTGGGGGGGGCACAGGATTAGCCTGCAATGCACAACACATTATTGTTATTATTATTTATTGAATTTATATACCGCCCTATACCTGGAAGTCTCAGGGCGGTTCACAGAAAAGATCACAATATATATAATCAGAATAAAAACAACAGCCAATAACACCCCCACCCCCCAAAAAACCCCACATTTTAAAAGGGTATAGATGTCAAACAGATCAACCAAAGGCCTGGTTAAAAAGGAACGTTTTTGCCTGGTGCCTAAAGGTGTATAATGAAGGTGCCAGGCAAACTTCCCCAGGGAGAGCATTCTACAGATGGGGAGTCACTGCAGAGAAGGCCCCGTTTTCGTGTTGCCACCCTCCGGACCTCTCAAAGAGGCAGTGCACGAAGAAGGACCTCAGAAGATGATCTCAGGGTCCGGGTAGGTTATTATGGAAAGAGGCGGCCCTTGAGGTATTGCGGTCCTGAGCCATTTAAGGCTTATAGGTCAAAACCAGCACTTTGAATTGGGCTCGGAAACGAATTAGTAGCCAGTGCAGTTGGACCAGCATTGGTGTAATATGCTCAAACCGTCTTTCTCCAGTGAGCTACCTGACTGCTGAATTCTGCACTAGCTGAAGTTTCCAAACCGTCTTCAGAGGCAGCCCTACGCAGAACGCATTGCAGTAATCTAACCCTGAGGTCACCAGAGCATAGACAACAGTAGTTAGGCTATCCCTGTCTAGATAGGGGCGTAGCTGGGCCACCAGCCAAAGTTGACGGAAGGCACTCTGGGCCACTGAGGCCACCTGAGCCTCGAGTGACAGCAAAGGACCTAGGAGTACCCCCAAGCTACGAACCTGCTCCTTCAGAGGAAGTGTGCAGACCCCTGTTTTCCTCCCAGCTGCCCCTTCCCCTTGGCTTAGGGACAGTGGCCTTGCATTGTTTGCTGGGCATCCTGGCAGCTTCAGGGTCTGCTACCATGACAGGGAAGGGGGTGGCAGGCGGTGGCGAGAGGTTTTCTGGCTGGGCTCCTGTTTCTGCTGGGGCCAACCCTCCCTGCGTTTCTGTTGCCAGGGTCTGACCCCGCTGGGCACTCTCCAGGCCTGGGTGCATCTTTACGGAAGGGACTTGGACCGAGAGACGCGCCAGCGCTGCCAGGCCATGGAGGGCTTGCTCAAGAAGGCCCTGGCAGGCCAAGGTGAGCCTGCGCTCCGCTCCTGGGGGGATGGGGCCTGCTTCTGGGGACACTCTCAAAGGGCCGTTGGCTTTACAGTGGTACCTCCGGTTGTGGATGGGATCCGTTCCGGAGGTCCGGTCGGATCCTGAGGTTTCCGCAACCTGAGGACCGCTTCTGTGCATGCACACGGTGAAACCCGCTAAAATACTTCCAGGTTCTAATTTTTTTTAACAAATTGTTTTTTTTAATCAAATTGTGCTGTGTATTTGTTCTAGTTCTGTTGTTCTTATGAGCTTAAAGCTGAAATAAAGTGATTGATTGATACTTCCAGGTTTACCGCACATGCATCCCAAAGTTTACATAACCAGAGGGTTTACATAACCAGAGGGTTATGTAAATGGAGGTTCGACTGTATTGGGAATTCTCACCCAGCCGAGTCTTCTTTTGTTCTGGTGGGAAGCCTTGAAGCTGTTGTGTTTTTAGCAGGCCGTCGTCTTTGATGCTTCAAGTTCATGAAGTGGTTAAGAGCGGTAGACTCTAATCTGGGGAACCGGGTTCGCGTCTCCGCTCCTCCACATGCAGCTGCTGGGTGACCTTGGGCTAGTCCCACTTCTCTGAAGTCTCTCAGCCCCACTCACCTCACAGAGTGTTTGTTGTGAGGGAGGAAGGGAAAGGAGAATGTGAGCCGCTTGGAGACTCCTTCGGGTAGTGATAAAGCGGGATATCAAATCCAAACTCTTCTTCATGTGAGTGAACACTGGAGGAGAGCTCTGGGTCCCTTCCTTCCCAGATTCTCTCTCCCTGCTCTGCTTGAAACAGCACCCTGTTCCAGATTCAAGGGGATTGAGGGACCCACGGCCTCGGTCTCCTTTGTTGCTGGGCCAGGGGCCAGGCCTTGCGGTGCTCTTTGGGGCTCAGAATGGGCAAGGAGAAAACTTTTTTTTAAAAAAAACAACATATTTATTTATTTGGTTTTTCAAATTAAAGCAGTTCAGTTCAGTTCTTTATTCCAGTGTTTCCCAACCTAATCTAGGCAACGGCACACTTGTTTCATTAAAAAAATCTCACGGCACACCGCTCCTCCCCCACCCGGCTGCGCCGGGTCTCCTGACCTAGAGTTACCTCTGGGATCAGCTGTAGCGCGGCGTCCTTTCTCCCGCCCATCAGCTGGGGCACCAGGTCGGGATTCTCCCGCGAGGCTTCTGTTGCTGCTGCTGCTGCAGCAGCCAAGGGAGCAGCGCCGCCCTGGCTTCCGCTTCGCCGCCGGGCTCCAGCATTGCCGCCGCCACAGTCCTGTGCAGCGCGGGGCTGCAGGGCACCCTGGGCTCTGATTCTCGCGCGAGGCTTCCGGTCGGGATTCTCGCACGAGGCTTCCGGTCGGGATTCTCGCGTGAGGCTGCTGTTGCTGCTGCTGCAGCAGCCAAGGGAGCAGCGCCGCCCTGGCTTCCGCTTCGCCGCTGGGCTCCAGCAGTGCCGCCGCCACGGTCCTGTGCAGCCCTGGGCTGCAGGTCCCTTTTTCCGCGGCACATCAGCCGGTGTCTCGCGGCACACTAGTGTGCCGCGGCACACCGGTTGAGAAACGCTGCTTTATTCAACTGTCAGCCAGAAAAGATACATTTCCATACAAAATTAAAACATCTAAAATGTCTAAAGGAACTTTGAAGTAAAAGATAGCCAACAATAAAATGAAGCTATACCGATAAACCCATGCCGATGCTGTCAGTTTTAATCTGCTTAAGAGCTAGAAAAAGAAATTTGGCCACCAGGGAGGCTGTTTTTCCAGTAACATTATTCAACAAATATAGAACCTGTCTTTCTCTGGATAGAGAGCTAAGTTGACATAGGAGTGGAGCTATAAGATGTTGCCTGAGATCTGCATAGAAAGGGCAGGGCAGGAGAATATGTTTGGTGGACTCTACCACTCCCAGGGCACAGTGACAAGTTCTCTGATTTCACCAGGGCCATGTCCTCTTGTCTTTTACAGAAATATACCAAACATAAATCATAAAAACAAAATTCCGATGAATCTCCTGGGCTTCCCTCCTCCCCTTTGTGGGTCCTATGATTAATCATTTCCTCCCGCATCTTTCATGATAATCCAAATCTTGTACGTCTCCATTGTGTCCAGAATTCACCCTTAATATTTGGATATTCCAATCCAAACAATTTTAACTGATTCCAATGGTCTTTAAGATACCGGTAAGTTATAACTTTCCCCCATTCCTTATTAAAATTTTGGCCTTCCCGATTTTCTGACTCTTCCGGTCATTTTAGCCATCAACTTCAATGAGAAACCTTCGGCCAAAGAAGCGCGCTCAGTTTTTAGCCAAAGCCTTGGCTTCCCTGGGTCATGTCTTTGCTCCTCCCTAGCTTACCCCATCATCAAGAGAGTTTATTGCGTTCGCTTTCAGCCATAGCCCAGCAAGATAAAACATACAAACAATACCAAAGACACGCAACAGGAAACATTTCAATCAATATTGCATAACTGCCCTAGAAAAATAGTAAAAATTTTTGAATTGCACTGATGTAAGTAATACCAAGAATTGAGTACTGACACCAGATATCTAAAATTACTAAGAGATGTGTAGCATGTAAAAACAAGCAAGCAAGCAAAGAGAACCTGGGGTAACATCTCTAAATTAGCTAAAATAAAGAAGAGGGAGTGGAGCAGAACCAGGGCTGGAACGTACTAGCCTGTCAGAGGAGTCCTAAGTTTCAGCGCCTGCAAGATGAAAATGGCCACCCCGCGTGAAACTTGAGGGTATGCGTCCACAAGTAGGAATTTCAAGCAATCTTCCTTGGATGTAATGGTGGATGGGGTCAGGGAAAGGAGCTTAGGTCTTATTAGCTCGTATAGGGGGCAAGAGAGGAAGAAATGTAGGAAGTCCTCTATCTCATTCGTTTTACATGGGCAAAGGCGCTGAACAATAGGGATCTTATCATATGTGCCCTGTAGGAAGGCCGTAGGTATGGTGTGGAAACGGGCCATAGTAAAGGCTCTTCTCAAATCAGGCTCCGTCAGATCGCTCAAATAATTAGAAAATGATCTTACGACCTTCACTTTAGGGAGCCACGTAGAGAGGCGGGCTGTCTTGGACCGTGCCAGGTCCATTGCTTCATCCTTGACAAGGATCCAATCCCGGATCCTATCTTGATCCCAGGATGGCAGCGCACCGAATTCCGGCAGGGAGTAGCGTGTTAGGATGTTCTCCATGTCCTTAAGCCATGTACTGCTGCGGGAACAAGTTAAAAAAGCCTGCTTGGCTAAAAGGGAATTTGGAGCTTCCGATAATTTATTATAAAAATTAATGATCCTAATATGGGCTCTCGCTACGATGGAGGGGAGGCCCAGTTCCATTCTTAACCGTGCAGCAACAGTGCCATTGGGCAGTCCTAGTATCTTTCGTGCAAAGGAGTTTTGCAGAATCTCCAGGTGTTGTAGTATTTTTAGATTCCACCCCCAAATTTCTACCCCATAAAGTAGTATGGGTATTACTTTGCTGATGAATGCTTTTCTGATTGGCGGAACCAACTGGCCAAAGACCTTGGGAACAAGGCGTGGGTCACGAGGGTGTGAACTTGACGCCTTTGCTTTTGCCCCTCCAGGCTCCAAGGCTCAGCCTCCCCGAGAGCCGCCGGCCAGCCAGCTGTTTGACGCAGAGCTCTCCGAGTCCCCACAAGCCTCCTGCCCTCTGGACCCTGCCGCAAAGTCCCCCAGTCCCCCGAGGAGCCGGTGGGAGCCCGAGGAGGATGACACAACAAGTCCCCTGAGGCTGGTCAAGAAGAGGCAGCGGCTGTTTGGCCAGGACTTAGAGAGGGAGGCCAGGCCAGCTGCCCCTGCCGAGTACCGGGCTGCCATTCGCGGGGTGGGCAGAGCCACGCCCTGCCTCCTGCCCAGCCCTGAACGCCCCAAGTCTTCCGCTGGACCTGCCCTGATCCCCCCAGAGGAGTACGTAGGGGACGACTGGCTGGAAGACGACCTGGGGCAGAACCTCGCCTCCCGCAAAAGGAGCCGCCAGAGCCCAGGAAACGAGTCCGGGACCGAGTCGGAGGAGAGCCTGGGGGGCGAGAGCGACGGGGGGCTTCCCCGCCAGCCCCCCGAGGCCACCAAGAAGAGGAGGAGGGTCCGGCAGAGTCGCCTCACCCATCTTGTCGACAGGACTCCGCTGGGGCGACTCCGAGGGGCCGGCGTGGTGGCGGAGAGCCCAGAGTGCGCGGCGGATCCCAGCATCCTCCAGGGGGCAGGAGGCAGCAGCCACCTCAATGGGGGGGCCCCTGGGGGTGGGGAGAGCCCCCCCTCGGCACCAACACATGTGAGTTTCCAGGGTTGGGGAGAGCAGCGGGTCTGGCTTGGGTCCTTTCTGGCAGAGTGGCACGCTCTGAGAAGCTGGCTCGCCTCCCTGGGCCTTGAGAGGCCAGCACTCCTCTGGGATCGGGCCCATCCTCCTTCCCTCTCTATGGCCAGGTACATTCCTGCATCCGACACGGAATCGGCCTTCCCGGCTGCTCCTCTCTGCATTGTTCACCGCAGAGCAGGACGACTCCGCCGCTGGGAGAAGTTGCAATTTGCTGCAAGAAGGCAAATTCCATTCCTTTGAGAACGGAGAGTAAATCTGCCTTTGTCATAATGCCATTACAGTGGTACCTCGGTTGTTGAACTTAATCCGTTCCGGAAGTCCCTTCGAAAACCAAGGCGCGGCTTCCGATTGGATGCAGGAGTTTCCTGCACTGAATCGGAAGCTGCCTCGGACGTCCGGCTTCCAAAAATCGCTCACAAACCGGAGCACTCTCTTCCGTGTTTGCGGCATTTGAGAGCCGATTTGTTCGGGACAACCAAGTCGTTTGACAACCAAGGTACCACTGTATTCAGATCTTTGGACTGGCTGGATTTGGACTATTATGTACGGTTCTCGTTTCCTCACCTCAGCAGGATATTGTAGAATTGTAAAAGGCCCAGGAAAGGGCAAGCGGCGACTCTAACCTAAGGTAAAGGTAAAGGGACCCCTGACCATTAGGTCCAGTTGCGGATGACTCTGGGGTTGAGGCGCTCATCTCGCTTTATTGGCCGAGAGCCGGCGTACAGCTTCCAGGTCATGTGGCCAGCATGACAAAGCCGCTTCTGGTGAACCAGAGCAGTGCATGGAAACGCCGTTTACCTTCCCGCCGGAGTGGTACCTATTTATCTACTTGCACTTTGACATGCTTTCGAACTGCTAGGTGGGCAGGAGCTGGGACCGAGCAACGGGAGCTCACCCTGTCGCGGGGATTTGAACCGCCGACCTTCTGATCGGCAAACCCTAGGCTCTGTGGTTTAACCCACAGCGCCACCTGGGTCCCCTGACTCCAACCTCGGCGGCTTTAAAAGAGGATGTTTCTGCAGGCGGGATGAGAACTCTGGGGCTCAAATCCTGCTTGCTGGTTTCCCACAAGCAACTGTTCAGCTACTGTGGGAACAGATAGTAAAATAGACAGTCACGGGAATGAAGTTATGCACAAACTGAATAAGATATCGTGAAAGTCCCTGAAACGAGAGGTAGCCGACTATAATGAAAATTTTGTGAAAAATTAGGTAAACAAATAGGAAAATCAAAATACTTAAGGAATAAGCTTAAATAAATTATCAAAAACCCTGACGGGGTGCTGGCTACAAAACCTCGTTTCACTGAACTAATCAGTTTCCTCAGAAGGAAATAGAAAGATATTAAATGACCAAGATTCAAAAGCAGAAGGTGAAAATCCAAAAACTATGAGGCATTGTGATTCTGATTTGACTTAAAGGAAGCAGTGTGGGAACAGGGCTAACTCTTCTTATCGTCTTCAGTTTTCCCTGGAACAGTTTGAAAACATTGGGAAGACGGCCAGGCGCTGGGGAGCAGCAGCTAAGCAGCCTTCTCCAAGCTGGCGCCCTCCAGCTGGTGTGGGCAACGTCTCCCATCAGCCACTGCTCCGTACGGCCATGTTGGCTGGGCTGATGGATGCCATTGCCCAAAACAACGGGTGGGGCTGGAGAAGGCTGGACGATTGGGTCTCCTGGCTGGAGGAAGAGGCTGCCCCGTAGTGGCAGAAGGACCAGGAACCAAACCCAGGCATTTCTCACCCCCTTTCTCCTCCCCTCTTCACTGCAGCTCCCTGCTCCGCCACCCCCAATCCGGGTGCGAGTTCAGGTGCAAGACAACGTCTTCCTCATCCCCGTGCCCCACAGGTGAGAGAGCCAGGGCTCCCTGGCTGGCCCCTTGGCCCTTTCCTCCCTCGCTGAGCTGCCTCATCGGAGCTCTGGATCTTTGGTTGAAAACTCTCCACATAAGTACCATGGGAAGCATCCAGTTCCAGATTTACGTGCAGTGGTTACGTACGCTTCTGGTTCAGAACTCCGATAACCCAGAAATGATGCTTCAGGTTCAGAACTTTGCTTCAGGATAAGAACAGAAATCGTGCTCTGGTGGCGCAGCGGCAGCGGGAGGCCCCATTAGCTAAAGTGGTGCTTCAGGTTAAGAACAGTTTCAGGTTAAGAACGGACCTCCGGGACGAATTAAGTTCTTAACCTGAGGTACCACTGTATAGGCTAAACAAGCATGGGTAGGCAAACTAAGGTCCGGGGGCCGGATGCGGCCCAATCGCCTTCTCAATCCGGCCCGCAGGCGGTCCAGGAATCAGCGTGTTTTTACATGAGTAGAATGTCTCCTTTTATTTAAAATACATCTCTGGGTTATTTGTGAGGCGTAGGAATTCGTTCTTTTTTTTTCTTTCAAAATCTAATCCGGCCCCCCACAAGGTCTGAGGGACAGTGGACCGGCCCCCTGCTGAAAAAGTTTGCTGACTCCTGAGCTATAGCTTAGGGCCCCACTCTCTTGGGGGCCCCCCCAAAATTAAATGAAAATTTCCATATTAATATTAATATACTTTTTTAAAATTGTATTTCAGTTCCACAATTACTTTGATAAAATGCATGTTTTGTTATCTGCAAATGCCTTTAGATACCTATTAGGTCCATAAATTACCATGTAGCATCTATTCAACACAAAAAACAGTGACAATTTGTTGTGGACAAAGGACAGCTGGACATAGAAAGGGCCCCATTACCATCAGGAGCAGCTTAGGACCTCATCAAACCTCAATCCGGCCCTGGAAGCATCTGAAATTGGGCAGGCAGCGGGCAGGATATTTCTGCTGTCCTCAAACCTCCCCCAAATACCGTATTTTTTCGCTCTATAAGGCGCACCTGACCATAGGACGCACCTAGTTTTTAGAGGGGGAAAGCCCCAATTTTTTAGGATCAGCTCAAATTTGTGCAGCTTCTTTTGCAAAGGAGAAAAGCCCCATTTTTTGAGGATTAGCTCAAAGTTGTTGAGCTTACTTTGCAAAGGGAAAAAAACCCTGTTTTGTGGGGTTTAACTCACAGTTCTGCAGCTTCAGGAAAAGGGAGCCATTTCTACAGTTTCCAGACAGATAATCTAATCAGCCAGTCACATGTCGCTGGGGAAACAGCCTCCCTCTGCAAGGGGTTGGGGCTGGAATCTCTCTCCCTTATCTCTCCCCAATCGTTTGCTGAGCAGCTGCTCAGTGGGCTTCCTTTCAACACCCCCTTCTCTCTTTTTTTGAAAAAAAGCTTTTGCCCCTGGACAGTTCAGCTCCAGGGACCACACATTCGCTCCATAAGACGCACAGACATTTCCCCTTACTTTTTAGAAGGAAAAAAGTGTGTCTTATGGAGTGAAAAATACGGTAATATTTCCCTCTGCACTGTTTGGATGAGAGCTGCGTGGCAGGAGACTGAATCCCCCACAGTCCTTGCCAGAGCACCCCACTGCATGCCACCCAGGAATATAGGGAAGGGGGGGTGTCGGGGGGTGTGTGAGTGGCGGCTTTCCTACTGCAGCCCCTCGCCTCCTTCCTTGCAGCGAGAGTCACCCTGTGTCATGGCTGGCGGATCAGGCCTCCCAGCGCTACTACCAGACCTGCGGGCTCCTGCCACGCCTGACCCTGAAGAAGGAGGGGGCGCTCCTGGCCCCCCAGGACTGCGTCGGGGATGTTTTGCAGAGCAACGAAGAGGTGAGCGGTCGCTGCGAGAGGAGGGAGAAATGGGCAGCCCTTCCCCCCAAAGCCCTGTTCCTCAGCTGTGGGCAAGGGGGTCTGTCTGGGGGGAGCAGAGCACCCGTTTTGCAGGCACAGGGTCCTCAGTTGAATCATCCACGGAGGACGAGGGGAGACTTCTGCCTGAAATCCTGGAGAGCGGCTGCTTGTCAGTGTGGGCAGCACTGAAGTGCATGGCCCAGTGGTCTGACTTTGCAGCAGGCATGTGCTCCCCTCCAGGGCTGTTTTGAGGCGTTTGTACGTTCCGATGGCAAGGAAGCAGGTTAATATCTCCCCTGAACAGTGTTGGAAACAGATATGAAAGCTAGGAGCTACAGTATTTTCCGGCGTACAATACGACTTTTTAATGCAGGAAAATCTTCTCCAAAGTCGGGGGTCGTCTTGTAGGCCAGGTATAGTCTTTCTGGCTATGCAACTCGGGGTTGCGCCCCACCACTGGCTGCATGCGTGTGCCACCTCTGTGCAGCGAGATGGGAGGCTCTCCCCGCCACTCCAGCCACTGCCGCCTCTAGATCAAGGGAAGTAATAGTACCAAGCTGGAACGTGTCCAGAGGAGGGCAACCAAAATGGTCAAAGGCCTGGAAACGATGCCTTATGAGGAACGGCTTAGGGAGCTGGGTATGTTTAGCCTGGAGAAGAGAAGGTTAAGGGGTGATATGATAGCCATGTTCAAATATATAAAAGGATGTCATATAGAGGAGGGAGAAAGGTTGTTTTCTGCTGCTCCAGAGAAGAGGACACGGAGCAATGGATTCAAACTACAAGAAAGAAGATTCCACCTCAACATTAGGAAGAACTTCCTGACAGTAAGAGCTGTTTGACAGTGGAATTTGCTGCCAAGGAGTGTGGTGGAGTCTCCTTCTTTGGAGGTCTTTAAGCAGAGGCTTGACAGCCACCTGTCAGGAATGCTTTGATGGTGTTTCCTGCTTGGCAGGGGGTTGGACTGGATGGCCCTTGGGGTCTCTTCCAACTCTAGGATTCTATGATTCTATGTAGACTGATCTTCTCCAATCCTCTGGCCGCTGCTGAGTTTTCCAGACTTGCTGGCGTATTGAGTGTAGCACCTTAACAGCATTCTCTTTTAAAATAGGTCTTGGCCGAAGTGCAGTCCTGGGATCTGCCGCCCCTTGTGGAGAGATACCGCAAGGCCTGCCAGAGCCTGGCTGTGGGTAAGCCGAAGTTCCCCTGCGGAGGGGCCTGGGTGTCATTGAGCCCCCGCCCACGTCCTTCAGAGGTTGCCTTTCTTGGCAGATGGGTTCCCCCCCGGGGGGGGTGTCCTCAGGAGGCTGCGGGCGACTTGCTGATGCTGCTCTGCCCCCGGTTCAGGTGCAGCCCCTTCTGTCCTGTTGGGCTCAGAGGAGGGGCTGCTTCCCAACAGGGTTTCAAAGAGGAAACTTCCCCTTTTCCGCAAGCCAGTTGCTGTGACAGCTATGCTGGCTTTTCCATAGAATTGTAGCGTCGGAAGGGACCCCGAGGGTCATCTAGTACAACCCCCTGCAAGGCAGGAATCTTTTGTCCAACATGGGGCTCGAACCCACGACCCGGAGATTAAGTGTCATGCTTTACCCACTGAGCTGTTCTCCATCTTTATCTGTTAAAATATTTGTGTACTGCTATATCATTTTTTTAAAAAAAACCCTATCTAAGCCACTTACAGCAATAAAAGCATAAACTCATACATTAAAACTATTAAGAAATCAGACGTCGGTTAACCATTGTGAAAGGCTGCATTCTGAATTGCCTGCATAGGCCTGGCAGAATAGAAATGATTTCAGCAGGCCTGCCGAATCTCTAGTGGCGGGGAGTTCCGCAGGACTGGCCCAATGACACTGAAGGCTTGGTTTGTGAGTCTTTTGCTCTGACTGAAGCCTGGTGCCCTGTGTGTGTGTGTGTGTGTGTGTCTTGCTCTTCCCCCGTCCGGCAGGGGAGCACCGGTTGCTCCTGCAGCTGCTGGAGTGCCAGGAGTCGGGTCCGTCCTTCAACGTCCCGGGCATGGCCCTGCGCCACCTCCACCTGACGCCTCTCCTCCGCGCCCTCAAGCTGCAGACCTCCATCCGGCGCCTGTGCCTCCCCGGGGCAGGCCTGGGCGACGACTCGGCGGAGGAGCTGCTGTCCACCGTCGCCACCATCCCTGGCCTGAAGGCGCTGGACCTCTCGGCCAACCGGCTGGGCCCCCAGGGGCTGCGCAGGCTGACCGCAGGACTTCCCGGCTCCGTCACTTTCCAGGTAGGGGCGGCAGAGGAGCTGCTCCGGAGGGAAGCGGGAGAGGGAAGGGCCGTGGTTCTTGAGGGGTGGCGAGATGTCGAAGTGCGGCTGAGGATGGAGCCCAAACTACGATGGGAAGAGAGTGGGCAGAGGTTTTCGGGCTTGGGAGTTCCACAAGGCTTCAGATCTCTGCTTGCGGAGCAGAGGAGCCGTCTCCTTGTGTAAATGCCACTCTTGCACCATGAGGACTAGAAGCTTGGTAAGATAAAAACTATGACTTTTAGAAGACACCTGAAGGCAGCCCTGTGCCGGGAAGTTTTTAATGTGTGATGTCTTGTTGCGTTTTCCTATTTTGCTGGAAGCTGCCCAGAGTGGCTGGGGGCAACCCAGGCAGATGGGGGGGGGGGCATAGAAATAATAAAAGTACAGTCATACTTTGGTTCTTGAACAGAATGCCTTCCAGGAGTCTGTTTGACTCCCGGAACCGCTTGAAAACCAAGATGCGGCTTCCGCTTGGAGCGTCCTGCAGCCAGTTGGAAGCCGTGCCTGACATTCGGCTTCTGGAAAAAGTTCGAAAACCAGGAGCCAATTTGTTCGGGAGCCAAAGCATTTGAGATCCAAGGTACGACTGTATGATGATGATGATGATGATGATATTATTATTATTATTATTATTATTATTGCTATTGTTGCCATTTTAAAAATAGGAAGCTGAGATTCCTGCAGACCTTTCAGGCCCTATGTGAGACATGAAAACAACAACAGGAACCACCACACAATGGCTGACACTGAAATGAAGATTACATACAAAACTTATGAGGAACCGATAACCTTACAATAAAGCTGAATAATAAATGAAACCATGTACATATCGCATGTATAATAAAATGTATAAAGTTTATATAATAGAACCATTCAGCAATAGATAGGTGTAATAACAAACTCCCAGTGCCAACGAGAAGTTCCTGTATGGTTGATGGTGAATGGACTGTAGCAGATGAACAAAATAATATCAGTTGCTGGACACGATGATAGAAGAAAAAGATAGTCTCAATCCAATGGTGTCACCATCAATCCAAACTAAATATAAATGGCATCTGAGAAGAAGAAGCGAAGGAGAAAACCTGTCCTCCGGATATTGCTCAGGTTTCGCACTACTGCTTCATCAGTTCTAAATGATACATTCTGGTCAACAGAACATGCGACTATCACAGGCACAGCTTGTTTCATTTATTATTCAGCTTTATTGTAAGGTTATCGGTTCCTCATAAGTTTTGTATGTAATCTTCATTTCAGTGTCAGCCATTGTGTGGTGGTTCCTGTTGTTGTTTTCAGTTCATATTCACCACTGTGATACTGTTTGTTGTTTGTGTAGTTACGTGAGACATCCCATTTCGGGGTTCTGACCCTCTCTCTCTGCCCTCGATCTGATGGCAAGTAGCTTGGCCCTCCCTGTGCCACCGTCTCCCTCAACCCCGCCCCCCTTGTCGTTTCAGAACCTGGAAGAGCTGGACCTCGGCCTGAACCCCTTGGGGGACGGCAGCACCCAGCCCCTTGCCTCCCTGCTCCAGGCCTGCCCGGTCCTGAGCACGCTCAGACTGCAAGCCTGCGGCTTCACCGCCGCCTTCCTGCAGCACTACCGCCTCCTGCTGGCCAATGCCCTGAAAGGTAAGAGGAGCAGGAAAGAGAGCCAGCTGTCGGCAGGGCTCAGATCCAGCAGAGCTAGATTTTATAGAACTGTCGGGGTGGAAGGGACCATGAGGGAGATCCGTAGGAGTTAAGCAAGTCTGATCTGCCTTGCCTTTGCACAGTTAATTCTGTTAGCCTGTAGGATGCAGCCCTTAAGAGGGTCGGACTCTTTTCATAATCATTTTTATTTGGTTTTACAAATATTAATTTATAACAATCCATATCCATGTTTAGAGGGCAGAGGGCCTTCTCGGTAGTGGCACCCGCCCTGTGGAACGCCCTCCCTTCAGATGTCAAAGAGAACAGCAACTACCAGACCTTTAAAAGACATCTGAAGGCAGCCCTGTTTAGGGAGGCTTTTAATGTTTAATGGATTATTGAATCATAGAATCATAGAATCATAGAGTTGGAAGAGACCACAAGGGCCATCCAGTCCAACCCCCTGCCAAGCAGGAAACACCATCAAAGCATTCCTGGCAGGTGGCTGTCAAGCCTCTGCTTAAAGACCTCCAAAGAAGGAGACTCCACCACACTCCTTGGCAGCAAATTCCACTGTCCAACAGTTCTTACTGTCAGGAAGTTCTTTCTACTGTTAATATTTATTGTATTTTAATGTTCTGTTGAAAGCCGCCCAGAGTGGCTGGGGAAACCCAGCCAGATGGGCGGGGTATAAATAATAAATTATTATTATTATTATTATTATTATTATTATTATTATTATTAAGATTTCTACAAATCTCTGGACTGCCCATCTTCCCCTCCATGGGTCCCATTGTACACCTTTTTAACTGCATATTTTCCCACAATCCACATTTCATATCTTTCCATCTTGTCCATAATATTAGTTACAAGTTACTCAGGACGCAAGGGAGAAACGTGCTAAGAGGAAGGCACGCTTGGCAAACCTTCACCGTGATCAACTCCCACCCAGAAACCAATGTCCCCACTGTGGAAGGATATGTGGATCCAGAATTGGCCTCCACAGTCACTTACGGACTCCTTGTTAAAACCGTGTTCATGGGAGACAATCTTACTCAGCTACGAGGGATCGCCAAAGGAGAAGAAGAAGAAGAAGACATTACAAGTGTTATAAAAATCCTGCTAGTGTTTTCATCAGTTTACAGTGATCTCCTAGATAAATTATAAAATCCCCCCATTCTTTATTGAAGTTCAGGTCTCCTTGGTTCCTGAGTCTTCCAGTCAGTTTTGCAATTTCAGCATAATCCAACAGCTTAATTTGCCATTCCTCTCTGGTAGGGACTTTTATCTTTTGGGAGACCAGGGTTCAAATCCCCACTTGGCCATCAGCTGACCCTGGGCCCATGGGCATTCATGATCTCTTAGCCCTGACCTACTTCACAGGGTTGTTGTGAGGGTGAAATGGAGGTGGGGGCAGGGAATCATGTATGCTGCTTTGAGCACCTTGGAGAAAAAGTGGAATATAAATGCAAAAATGTGGCTCAGAGCCTTTTTGTGCTGAAAGGCCTGTGCAGCCCTTTTTTATTTTTGATGAGCCGGTCACCTTAGCTGTATTTTTATTTTATTTTATTTTAAATAATTTCTATTACGTATATTTTTTTATATGACAACAACAAAATATCAAGAAGAAAAACAAGACATACAAACAAAACACATACATTTCACAAATCATTACATTGAAATTTTCTGTTGTATGATGACTTCCCCCAAACCCCTCCTCTGAGCTTCATGGTCCATTTCTCTCCTGTATCAGGTTCTTTTTCTAGTCATTTAAATTGTAAATAATAATAAAATCAATACTCTACAAAACATCAAACTATATAAATTGCCGATAACCTAACTGTACATCCATAAGGGTATTCTATATGTTACAACATTTCTTCAAATACTCTTTAAATTTCTTCCAATCTTCTTCTACTTCCAGTCATCTCAGCGAGTTCCACATATTCAAGCATTTTCATTTGCCAGTCATTTATCGTAGGAACATAGTGCGTTTTCCAGGACTTGGCTATATTTTTATTTTTTAAGCGCTTTATGTTGTAACATTGTACAGCCGTCGGAATATTCTGTGAAATGGTAGGACGGAAACGCTTCTATAAATAAGCAAACTGTGCTCAGCTGATTTGGGTGAGGACATTTCTGAGCGTCTCTCTTCTGGGGACAGAACGTGGCAATGTGTGGCGTTTTCCTGTCGAAATGAAGCAACTGAATGTGGGCGCTTTTCTTCCTGCGGCCCTTGGAAGTCCTTGCTCCCTCCCACTTCCCTTCCTGTTGACATGAGTCCACAGTGTGATGCAGCAGCTAAAAAAGCCAATGCAATTCTGGGCTGCATCAATAGGAGTATAGCATCTAGATCAAGGGAAGTAATAGTACCACTGTATTCCGCTCTGGTCAGACCTCACCTGGAATACTGTGTCCAGTTCTGGGCACCACAGTTCAAGAAGGATACGGACAAGCTGGAACGTGTCCAGAAGAGGGCAACCAAAATGGTCAAAGGCCTGGAAACGATGCCTTATGAGGAACGGCTTAGGGAGCTGGGTATGTTTAGCCTGGAGAAGAGAAGGTTAAGGGGTGATATGATAGCCATGTTCAAATATATAAAAGGATGTCATATAGAGGAGGGAGAAAGGTTGTTTTCTGCTGCTCCAGAGAAGCGGACACGGAGCAATGGATTCAAACTACAAGAAAGAAGATTCCACCTCAACATTAGGAAGAACTTCCTGACAGTAAGAGCTGTTCGACAGTGGAATTTGCTGCCAAGGAGTGTGGTGGAGTCTCCTTCTTTGGAGGTCTTTAAGCAGAGGCTTGACAGCCACCTGTCAGGAATGCTTGGATGGTGTTTCCTGCTTGGCAGGGGGTTGGGCTGGATGGCCCTTGGGGTCTCTTCCAACTCTATGATTCCTTGCAGCCCCTGCATCGCAGGGCGATGGGACCAGATGGCCGTGTGGGTCCCTTCTAACTGCATTGCTCTTCCTGACTCCTGCAAACTCTCTTCCCTCAGGAGCCGTGCACCTCAGGCGACTGACCGTCTCCCACAATGCCCTGGGCTCCTCTGCCCTTGAGCTGCTCCTGAGGAGCCTGCCCTCCGAGACGCTCACCCACCTGGACATCAGCTCAGTGGGCGCCAGGCCAGGGGATCAGCAGCCTCTGCAGGACACAGTGGCCAGGTACCTGGCGCAGGTACGGTTGATCGGGTTCCAGCAGGGAGGCGAGCATATTGGGGAACCTCAGCCCAGCCAGCTGACCCGCTGTGCTCTGGTGAAAGACAGGGGGGGAGGAAGGCCTGGCATCGTGTGAGGAAATGATGGGGCGCGGTTTGAGTCTCCCCAGAGGCGTAGCAAGCCCAGGTGGTACCCGGGGCGGAATTTTTTTTGTCCCCCCCCCATTTTAATTTAAAAAAAATTAAAAAGTGTCACCCCCCTCTGATGGTGCCACTTTGTGAGGTGTGGGGGGTTTTGTGTGTGTGTGTCTATTATGGGGGGTTTTGTGTGTGTGTGTCTATTATCTCTTTTTTTCCCAATAAAGTTAAAAATAATAATAATAAAAATTAAAAAACATTAAAATGTGTCACCCCCCTCTGATGGTGCCACTTTGTGAGGTGTGGGGGGTTGTGTGTGTGTGTGTCTATTATCTCTTTTTTTCAATGAAGTAGAAAAAAAAAATTTTTTTTTAATTTAATTTTTTTTTTAAAAAAAGTGTCACCCCCCCTCTGGGGTGGAATCTGGGGCGGACGCCCCCCCCCCCGCCCCTCTGTTGCTACGCCCCTGAGTCTCCCCACCTGACTAGGTCTTGGAGAAGATCCAGACAGCCGCACACCTCGATTCTCCGCATTCTGAATCTTCGTTCTTCTCCGTACAGGAAGGCTGCGCTCTCAACCACCTGGCGCTCTCTGGGAATCGCCTCAACGATGACGCTGTGGCAGAGCTGGCTAGGTGCGGAGGGAAAACGTGGGGCCTGCCCTTTTCTGAACCCTTTGGCAGGGGGCGGGGTCTTCCACCGAGGGGAGGGTCAACCGTGGCCATATCTCTGGGCATTCTGGACAGCGGTAAAGGGCTCCTCCGCTCCATTTTTGGTACTCTGAGCAATACATTTCCCAGCTGTGGTTTGATTGAGGAAGCTCTCGTTTCTGATATGAAGAGCTGTTTGACACTTTGGAAGGTGGTGGTTTTTAAATGGCTTGGATGGCTGCCCTCTGTGGTTCTGTGGCCCTTGGAGATTCCAGAGTCCGGCTTCCTACTCCTCTCCCACTTGTTCTCTTTCTCGTAGATAAGTGGTTCCTGCATTGCAGGGGGTTGGACTTGATGACCCTTGAGGGTCCCTTCCAACTCTACAATTCTGTAATTATTCAGCGTAGAGGAGCAGAATGCAACCAGATCCACCCATTCCTGACATTGGTTCTCTCTCTCCAGCCACCTCCCTACCTGCCTTCCTTTGGTCTCGCTGGATTTGTCAGCAAATCCTGAAATCGGCATCGTTGGTCTTCGGACGCTGCTACTTGCCCTTGAGGAAAGGAATCGGGGCCTCCAGTTCCTCAGCTTGGCTGGTGAGTGCTGGAGCCCTTTTTTACCGGCCGCCCCCTGACTGCCCCTCCCCTCCAGGACTGCTAAAGGGCAGTGGATTCTGGGTGGCCCAGCTGGATTAGCCTTGGTCTGTTGTTTTGCCCGCAAGCCTGTGGTTTTCACATGCTTGTGAAAACTCAAAACTCAAACCGCTGACGCGCCTCTTTTGACGTCAGTCCAATAAATCAAAAGCAAAATTTATTTTATCTAAAGGGAATCAGCATGCAGAAAACTAGGATGTGGTCAGGGAAAAAGCTGGAGGATCTTTGTTTTGATGAAGGGCAGGCTAAGTAATCTAAGCTTCACCTCAGTGCACCCTAAAACTAAAACCCAGAGACAAGCAGCCCTGTTTAGGGAAGTTTTTAACTTGTGATTTTGATGTATTTTAATGTTTGTTGGAAGCCGCCCAGAGTAGCAGGGGAGACCCGGCCAGATGGACGGGGTACAAATAAAAGATTATTATATTATTATTTAGTTGTGGGATGTGGCTGGACTGTTGTAGTCTGAGAGCCCAGTTTTCAAAGTAATAATAATAATAATAATAATAATAATAATAATAATAATATTTTATTTATTTTTATACCCCACCAATACAGCTTGGCTTCCCCAGCCACTCTGGGCAGCTCCCAACAGAATATTAAAAACACGATAAAACATCAAACATTAAAAACTTCTCTAAACAGGGTTGCCTTCAGATGTCTTCTAAAAGTCAGATAGTTGTTTGTTTCCTTGACATCTGGTGGGAGGGCGTTCCACAGGGCGGGCGCCACTACCGAGAAGGCCCTCTGCCTGGTCCCCTTTAACCTCACTTCTCGCAGGGAGGGAACCGCCAGAAGGCCCTCGGAGCTGGACCTCAGTGTCCAGGCTGAACAATGGGGGTGGAGATGCTCCATCAAGTATATTGGGCCAAGGCTGTTTAGGGCTTTAAAGGTCAGCACCAACACTTTGAATTGTGCTCGGAGACGTACTGGGAGCCAATGTAGGTCTTTCAAGACCGGTGTTATGTGGTCTCGGCGGCCGCTCCCAGTCACCAGTCTAGCTGCCGCATTCTGGACAAAGGAGTCTCCTCCAGTTCTCCTTCCTTCTTTCCTTCCTTAGGCTGCTCTGTGAGGGGGCCGCTGGACAGCGTGACATGGACCAAGCTCGCTTTGAACGTGTCTCAGCTGCAGCTCTGCACTCGCCACCTGAGCAGGAGTGACCAGCGGGACGTGGCGGAGCTGTGGCGTGGCCCGGCGGGCACCTCCCTCCGCTCAGTCACACGGCATCACAAACTCTTCTGCCACTGCCTGTAGGATACCATGCTTCTCCCCTGCGTGCTGGAGGCCTCGCCCATGAAGCCGCCTCTGGGACGCTTTGCAGGCGCTGGCTCCAGCGGTCTGGGATTGCGCAGCTCAATGCGGCCGTGGACTTACAAGGCAGCTCCTGGGCTCCTGTAAGCTGACATGGACCAGGCGAAAGCGAGGGGTGTCTGTCCTCTCTCTCAAGGGATGTCAAGAAGGCAGATAGCTTGGCATTACGCTGCGTAGGGTGGGACTAGACACCTGCCCGGCACAGGTGCGTCCAGACCTCCAATTGGACCAACTCCATACTGCCATTATGAATTACGGCACACTGTATATTCTGAGTTTGCTGTGGTGGCTGAGAAAAAGGAATATTGGTATGGAAAAAGCGGCTGCCTTTGTCCTGCTCTAAGGGTCTTTTGCTCTCTCCCCTAATGTGCTGCCCAGCAGTTCTGTGATGTGATTTCCAATATTTATTGAATGCTTCGCAACACAAAAATGGCGTATCGTCCCTCGTCTTGTCTGTCCTGTGTCTTTCAGGTTGTTGCTGGTCTCGAATGGGCAGGTAGTGGAGCCACGGGGGGGGGGGGGAGCTGCACAGGCCTTGTGTGTTTTGAGCTTCGTGCTACGGAAAGAAGTCATCAGTTGCTGCTTTCTAAAAGCTCATTTGGGATACAGGACCAGGGAAATAAGTCCCAATTTTTAGAGCCGTATTGGATTCCACCTCTGGGTGAAAAAAAAGAGCTGTCTGAATCAAAGAAAGAAGGCCACCATTTGTCACTGTAGAAAGATTTTTTATTTGCTTCAGACCGGTAGAGTCTGCCTCTCTGAGGCAAAAGCAACACTCAAATAAATACAAGCACCACACAGGCATTACTTGCCCCACCACTGATCCCTTCAGGTGGCAGAGAGAGTTAGCTGTCCGTTGTTTGCCGCCTTCCGTGGTGCATTATTAGATTCCCTCCCCACCCCACCCTTAGAGAAGTGGACACAAATACTATACAATGCAATGAATGAGAAAACAGGAGAGCCATGGACCTTAAACATTAACAAGAGGGAGTTTCTCTCCCCCCCCCCCAAAGGAGGGGAAACTTGAGTCCATGGGAGGCATGCACGTTCTCATCCCCGGCAGAATGGCTCTATAACCTCGCGATGCGGCCCAAAGCCCGCCCTTCCCCTCCTCACGAGTGCAGGAAGCGGTTGAAGGCATTGTAGGCAGACTCCAAGTCGAAGAGCATCTGCCGCACTTGAGAGTCGTCCAGTTCGTCAGAAGCCGACATGCCGCTCAGGGTTTGCAGCCTGGAGGGAGAGCAAGAAGCATCAATGAGCAAGAGGGAGAGAAGGGGCATGTTGTCTCTTCCCCTCGTCCTGCCGCCTTCCTCCTCGTAACTCCGCAATATACTGGGGGAAGGAAAGAGAAGCCTCTGGCCCAGGCATCCCCAAACTCAGCCCTCCAGCTGTTTTGGGACTACAATTCCCATAATCCCTGGCCCTGTTAGCTAGGGATGATGGGAGTTGTAGTCCCAAAACAGCTGGAGGGCTGAGTTTGGGGGTGCCTGCTCTGGCTTCTTCCCTGTTCCAAGTGGAAAAGTGAGCACAGGCTGGGGAAAGTTTAGAAGCCACACGGAAAGGCCTCGGGAGTTTCCGCCAACACACCTGGGATGGAAAAGCTACCGTCTGCTGTAGTCTCCCCACCAGACAACCATATCTTTTTAGAATAATCGAAAAGGGTGAGAGGAGAGAAACAAGAGTTCCTAATTCTATGGGGAAGATGCTCACCACTGGTTCACTTTCTGCCGCCCCTCGAAGTCCGGGGGCAAGTGGCTCATGCGGTTCATGGTCTCCATCAATTCCCGGAGGTCAGGCTGGATCTGAGGAGGAGGAGAGGGAAGCTCACTTGGCAGCCCTCCTTGGTCAACCTCCCGCCATCCCTCCCAAGCCACAAAGCGCTCAAGGAAGTTGTCTTGGCGGGCAGGTGCAGTTGCTGGTCTCTGGACACCAAGCAGTTTTCGTGCTGGCTAAGCGTATAGTGAAATCGTGAAAAATGTGCTTCAAACCATGGAATCAGGATGGCAGAAGGCCCCAAGAGTCATCTAGTGCATCCCACTACAATGCAGGAATCTAAACTAAAGAATTGCTGACAAGAGGGCCATCCCACTTCTGTTTGGAAACTGCCAATGAAGGAGAGAATATAGACAGAGCCCTGCGGCTGGATCAGGCCAAAGACCTCTCTAATCCAGCATCCCTTAGGGACATGAATGCTTCTGATCCTGCAAGTGCTAGCATGCCATCATCTTGCCTACTAGCATCATTATCATTACAATTTCTTCCCCTCCCTTCACCCCAAGGTGCCTTCTGTGCCAATTAAGAGTTCATCCTTCCACCATGGTTTATTGATGCTTAAAAAAAAAACACAACTTCATTGTTATCATTATATATTTATACCCCAGCTTTTCCCCTGACATGGACTCACTTTTTGTGCATGGTTTTTATCCTTTTAATGCTGTAAACCACCTCTGGATATATTTTTATTATTTAGCGGCATATAAATATTTTTAGAAACAAAATGAAATAAATAAACAAGGTCCTAAGAGTGGGTTAAAACAAAATTGCAGAAATTTGTTGGGTCCTAAAAACTCTCACCCCAAGTGTCAAAAGGCAGGGCACTGATGGTACCAGACGCTGATAGCTTTATCACCCTGTGAACATGTAGGGATTGTGTATTTCTTAAGATTCATACACTGCTTTTGGGGACACCATCATTGTGATTATAGAGACAGGATCCTACCAACTGCTGCCCATTTCACAATGAAATCTGTGCCCGTAGTTTGGCAGAAAAGCATGTAGTATCTAACACCCCACAACAAACACGCAAGTCCTTAAGGTGCTCACAGCAGCACCCTGACCAACCTTGGCCCGTGGAGGGCAGCAACTTTGGGTGCAAGCACCTCACTCACCTCATCCATTGCCCGGATCTCCAAGCGCAGCTTGTCCATCACTGTGATAAAGAGCTGCAAGGGGGGAAAAGACCCTTCAGTTCAGGCCCAAGGAGCGTCAGGCAGAAGGACCCCCAAGAGACGCCCTCCTGCTCCAGGTCATCGCCCCCCCCCCACCTACCGACACGATGTCCGCAATGCAGCGGTTGAGGTTGCCCTTGTCATCCTTGATGGTAATTGGCCGATCTTCCTTGATCCTCTCCATGGCCAGCGGGCAATCGAGCTACGAGAGACAGGGGAAGCAGGGACAAAGATCAGCGGCAACTTTCCCGCAGGGATCCCCTCAGCCACATGGTCTCGATCCCCTCAAGGACCACGAGGCAGGCCAGGAGCTGGAAAAAGCCGCTTCGTCTGCACTCTGGGGTGACGGAGCAGAGACCTCGGCCATTTTGGATGAGAATTTGGCTGCACGGCTGGGACCAGAGGACACCCCCCCCCGCAACGCCGCCCATGCAGACGTCCCCCTTCAGCAACAACAGCTTACCCGAAATTTACGGCAAAAGTCATCGATTGAGTTGATTTCCGGGCCCTGGACCTGCTTGAAGGCTGCCTTGTACTGGACTAGGAGGCGGGAGCAAGCTGCAGTGTACCTGGGAGGACAGGGAACCACATGGAATCGGCTGCCCACCCTCTTCAGCGGAGCCTCCACAGGGCCATTAGCCCTGCCCCCTTTTTCTCCACAACTGCCCATGACTGACGCTGCCCTGCTCCACTTCTGAATTAAGCAATATTGCCCCAGATCCCTTCTCCCCTTTTGCAGATCTCTTGAGGGAGCTGCACTGCAGGGGGTTGAATCAGGGGGCTCTTCCACCTCTGCAGTTCTGTGAACCCAGAGTGGCAATGCCTCGGATCCCTCCAGGTTCCTGTCAACTCACTCGTTGGGGGTGACACAGTCCTTGATGTAGGCCTTTTCCAGAGCTTGCATCGTCTTCACCACAGCAAACAGCTCAGCCATGTTGTCGTACCTGAAGCAAAGTTAAAACGAGTCAATTGGGAAGGTCCAGCCGCACCGTGACCCGTTTCCCTCTGAGAAAAGAGACTCTGACAGAGGCCAGGAGCCGGGGGCGGCATAGGGGCACGCAGACCTCTCACCTGCCTTTCATGCAAGGGCTCCTGCATTTGTGGGGAAATGACACGCCACTCAAAATATAAAATTCCACAGTTGCTAGGGGAGCAAAGGGTTAAGACACTTGGCGCTCCCTGTAAATTCCTAGAGGGCACTCTGTGAGGTCACATCCTCTGCTAGCCCAGGTGGGAAGGGTTGTTGTTGTTCAGTCGTTCAGTCGTGTCCGACTCTTTGTGACCCCATGGACCAGAGCACGCCAGGCACGCCTATCCTTCACTGCCTCTCGCAGTTTGGCCAAACTCATGTTAGTAGGGTAACATGTTAGTAGGGAAGGGTAACAATAGGAAAACAATCCTGGTCACTTCCTCCCACCTGAAGAAGACCCTTTCTCATCATGCAACCATAGGGAAAGGATGCAGGATCTGTGCTCCCCCAAGCACAAGCCCCATCTTTGACCGTAACCATGTATTTTGTCATTCTGAAGTACAGTCAAACCTCGGTTCCCAAGCGCCTCCATTTTGGAACGTTTCAGCTCCCGGATGTCAAAGTGTTCCACTTTTTGAACGTTCCTCAGAACCCGAACGTCTGACGCGGCTTCTGATCTGCAAACAGCCTAGCTGTCAGCCAATTGGAAGCCGCGCCTCTGAGTTCGAACATTTCGGAAGTCGAACGTCCTTCCGGAACGGATTATGTTCGACTTCTGAGGTTCCACTGTATATTTTGCCTGCCTTATTTCACTGCTATTTTCTACCTGAATCGAGTCTGCAACTTTATGTCGGGAAACAATATTTATATACTCTTCTACTACAGACATCTGTGTTGTTATTTTATTCAGAGGAATAAACAAGGCACGATGCTCAAGGCATCCTGGATAATTAGAGAAAGCGCCACAGCTTTGTCCAAAATTTCAGTGCTAATGCAGCATAGAATGGCATGTTTTAACTCTGCTAGACACCCAACTTACTCAAGTGAGTAAGAGGAAGGATTATTAGTAGATGATGCATCCCACCCTACTTTCCAAATCCATCCCAACAGCAATTTATGCAGAATTTGGTTTCTTATGAATTGCTTTCCTAAAGAAGACTGAGCCCCTCAGACCACTCCCACGACTTCAGAATCTCCAAAAGTGGCTCCCCCTTCCTGTCAATCAAGCCCCTTCCCCGGCAGAGAGAGCTGACCCTGAGCCTTCACCAAGCATGTCCTTTGCAATGACACACACTAGAGCTGGGTATAGTTGGGGCAAGGACTCACTTCTCTCGCTCCCGGGCGTTCTTGTACAACTTCACTTCCTGCAAGGGAAAGGAGAGTGACACTGCATCCACCAGATCTTTGCACCACACGAAAGAAGAGTGGGGGCATGGGGGACCTTCAAACCTGGGCTATGGGAGGCCCCCAAATGCCCTTCTAAGGACCAGCGAGGGTAGTTCACCAGGGGAGTCCTGCCCAAATCGGGAGCGCTTTGGCTGGCAGTCCTGCAATCTGGGGCGTGCCTGAAATTCCCCGCAATACTGCAACTCCCCCTCCCCACCGCTTCTGATAGGAAGGGTGCACCCCACTCCCTGTGCCTCATTTGAAAGGAGCTTCTGGCCACTAAGCCACGAGGGGAACAGCATCACTTGCCTCATATAGTTCCGGCTTATTCGCTGGGGCTGAAAAACAAAAAGGTGGAAATGCATGAGACCAACTTGCTCCCAAACTGCTGCCATGAACATGAGAAAAGCCTCCTTAAGAAAACAAGAAGGGCTTCCCTCCATCCGGGTGCCTGTAGGAAACCCACAAGCAGGATTTGAGCACAAGAGCATCTGCTCTTCTGGGGTTTCCAGCAACTGGTATTCAGAAGCATTGCTGCCTCTGAGTTTGGACGCAGAGTATAACTATCGTGGTTAACAGCCATGGATTCCCCTCTCCTCCTTGTCTTATGCCAGAACACAAAAGAATTTGGAAGAGGAGCCCAAGATCAGTGAGGGTTTGGAGACACCATGCCCAGCACACAGGTTATCAAATCAAATTTATTGAACGGTCACAGACCAAATCGATTTCTGCAAACTGGTCAGCAAAGCATATACAGAAATAAACAGAGGACATTTACGATACAAGTTAAACCATAACAACATTTTAAAATTAAAAATCTTGAGTAAAATTAAATATTCGCCTTCGCCTGCGCATTGTCAATGGTGAGCTCTTGTTTCCTGCGTCTAATAACAGATACGCAGAATTTGGCAACATTAGTCGTGATCCACACAGGTTATATACACAGCATCCTTGCCATTTATTTTTAGGCATCTCTTCAAGATCTTATGCCAACACACCTATTCAATTTTTTTATAAATTCTTTCAAGTTGCGCAAGCCCCTTTTAGGATTATCTCGTATTGATGGTATTTAACATTTTATCACACCGACATATTTTGCTGTACACTGCCTTGATATTTTATGTGAAGGGGCAATCGATATGTATTTTTATAAAGAAATCTATTAAAACACTTCAAAAAAACCAAACAAACCCTGCATACCATAGGCTAAGAACTCAAGGTCCAAGAAGCCCCTGCATTTGCTCTGGCCACCCCAGAATTAGCTGGAAGCAGGAGTAGACTCACCTCCCATCCCAGGGGCTGCTGGGATTCCATGAAACATTCTTCCGCCGAGGGTCCGCAGCTGAGATCCAAAGTACCAACACGCAAAGAGCCTGTGATAAGAGCAGGTAAGAAGTCACAGCTAAACCTCCCTCCACATTGGTTCATTTGCCGATTTCATAATTCAAGTACTTAATATTCAGAATTTCCAAGTAGTTTATATAAAATGTTTTTTAAAAAAATAAGGGAAAGAATAAGAACCATTAAAATTAATCCTAGGACAGAGAACTCCCTTAAAATGCTGAAATATGAAAGTCCTTGCCAAGCACCTGAAGTTGACCAGGGAGGGAAGCCTGTCTAATCTCGGTCGGGAGGCTGCTCCCATAATATTGAATGCCCTACTTCTGAAATTTACACATTACATCTTAGATGGCAACCCTGCAAGCTCTTGGTTAAATAGCCCTGAAATTTCTTCTCTTCTTTGGCCATCACTCGTAGCCTTTCACCAATCAGTTCTGTCACCTTTTTTTAAAGAGATTGATAATTTTGGCATCCCTAAAGTCTGCTGGGATCCCTTCTCTCTCCCAGATTTTTTCGATGAGCTTGTGAAGTTGTTGTGCAAGTTCAATTCCACCCACTTTGAAGAATTCGGTAGGTATCTCATCATCCGCTGGCTTTGTTGTTTTTCATTTGGTTAATACAGGTAGCTGCTGCACACAACTCTCCCAGATTTGGAGATACTGCAAGCTCATCTCTAACTTGTTTTTGCGGAATTTGTGAGAGGACCTCAGCAGCTAAGGGGGAGTTGCGGTTAAGGGGAGATGTTGGTAATGTTCTTTCCAGCAAGCAAACAAAAGCGGGTGTGTTTCTCAACAATAAATGGAGCATTTCCCCAGTGCCGGATTTACGTATAAGCTAAAGAAGCTATAGCTTAGGGCCCCACTCTCTTGGGGCCCCCAAAAAATTTAAAGGAAAAAATGGATGTACATTTCCAAAATATAAGATAAAAAACATAAAATAAAACCTACATACAGCAACCGTGTTTTGTGTTGTGTAAGCTCCTATGATGTAAGTCATGTGCCCCGCCTGCTAGCCTGCTCCCTAAAATATCACTGGTTTGCTCATTTCTATATCAATTACTTTGATAAAATACATATTTTGTTATGTGCAAATGGCTTTAGATACCTATTAGGTCCATAAATGACGATATAGCTGCTATTCAACACAAAAAATAGCTACAATTTGTTGTGGACAAAAGACAGCTGTACATATAAAGGGCCTCATTACCTTCAGGAGCTGAGGGCCTCATCAAACCTCAATCCGGCCCTGCCTTTCCCCCAAACTGGGAATAAGTGTGTTCTAGAGAGGTCCCTGCCCCGAGGAGCTTCCTCTGGGGAAAGAGAGGAGGCAGCGGACGTCGCGCTTGTTGAGGTCTTTTCTCCTCCCTTTGAGGAAGTTTACTGTTTAGGGAAGCTTTTAATAATTGTTGAATTATTGTATTTTAATATTTTGCTGGAAGCAGCTGCCCAGGGTGGCTGGGGAAACCCAGCCAGGTGGGCGGGGTATAAATATAGTTGTTGTTGTTGTTGTATATAAATATATTTACTGTTACTGTTATTGTTATTGTTGTTGAGTTGCTCCAGACCAGGCCAGCTCTGCCCCGCAGCAACACCCTGTGAGGGAGGCAGGAGGAAGAGAGAGGAGAAGGGATGGAGGGGGGGGCATTCTGGCTGGCTCATTGACTGACGGACGGAGCCACGGAGAGCCAAGGGGCGTCATGGCGGTGGGGGGAGCTGCCCCAGCTGAGGGGGGGTCCACGGGCACCCCTCCTCCCCTGTCCTGAGAGAGCAATGGCGCCCCCCCTCCCCGAAATAAGAGAGAGGCCGGGAGGCGGGCGGGGGCCGCAGCTCGACAAGGGCACCCCGAGGACCTGGCCCGCCCACCGCCCCCTCTCTTAAACCCCCCCCGCCCCCCGGTCAAGGGCTGCCCCACATAGAAGCTCAAGGCCTTACCCGGCTCCGGCAGCTTTGTCCCTTCCCACTTCCGGGAAAATGGCGCCCCGCCTCCGATCGATAGCTCGGCGTGCTCGCCCGCCGCTCCCTCCCCCCCGTGGGGCTCGGCACTCGTTTAGCCAGGCCTGGCGTCCCGAGAGCGCGGTCCGGCCCAGAGATCTACGACGGCTTAGAGGTCTCGCACGCACGTGGAGGTTTCGGGTTCGCTGGGGGCGAGGTTCGTCTCTAGTACTGTGCTGTGTTAGGGATCGTGGGGAAGGAAGCTGCCCGTGTCGCAACGCCCATTCCATTACCAACAGTTACGCTTTTATGCGTACAGTTCTGAACGCCTCGCTCAAAAGGGGTATTGCAATGCAGAGGTGGAAGAGGTTTTTTTGGGGGGGGGGGTCGCCCCAAATGGCCCGGGGCGGGGTTGCCATGCGTCCGGATTTTCCCCGGACACACGGGATCCCGGGCAGAAATCTGTTAAATGTGATCCAAGTATTCCAGAAGGACTGCAGCACATTTATACGGTATTGAAAGATTATTCAAAACAAAACAAAAAATTCCTTCCAGTAGCAATCGACATCACTAGCAGGGTTGTCTGAAGACTTGTAATGAGAAATTTTCTACCTTTCTATTTTTATTTAAATTTTGAGCCATTTTGTAATGTGTCATTAGCATTGGAAAACATACAGAATGCAATGATATAAAGGGTAATTTTGAAAGTCATGAGGCGGGAGGGAAGAAAGTCGACAGGCTCTAAAGAGCCAAAGTGTTAACGTGGATAATGATTATGTGATCGATTCTCCATATGTTATAAGAAAAATACCGCTCCCTTTCCCTTATGGGGTATCCCAGAGCCCGTATAGAGTCCTAAAGTGGGTTCCCTATTGGTAGGAGAAAATAACAGAGGCCAACCAGAGAATATTGAGAAGCAAAGTGGCAAGTACCGGTAAATCTGATCTTTATTAACTGTTGCAACAGGGTGCTCACTCACCACACGCAGGAAGGAGGAGAACCCAGAACAGTGGTTCACAAGCCCTTTTATAGACTTTTGAAATTGCCCGCCCTGTAGCTCAAGACCACCCCCCAAAACATCATACATACATCACAAGGAGGCGGTCTACAGCAGAAATCCTGTCTGCCAGGATACCTGATAATGGTCACTGATTGCTTTACCTGGGCAGCCTGGCCATTCCTTTTGAGATGCTAAATACTTACTTCCAGAATCCAGGTCAGGATCACCCTATTCATACAAAAACACGCCCTTAAGACAGGATTTGTGAGCAAAGAGACAATGGGGAGCAGAGAATTTTTGAGGTGGCTGGAAGAGTCAAAATGGCTTCAGGAGTGTTCTCTTGTACCATTTCAGACATGTGGTTTATATACTTATGTTCATAAATCTACAAGGCAAATACATACATATGATTTATATATATGAGACCTTAGAATTCCTATAACACATACAAATAGCTCAAAAACGGCATTAGTTTGCCCCCCCCCCCCCAAAAAAGCTCAGTAACTTTTGGCCTCTATTCCGGGAGATGGAATGACTGCCCCATAAAGAAAGGCTGTAGCATTTGGCACTGCATGACAGAAGTTCTTAAAACTATGCCTGGCATGGAGAAAGTGACTAGAAAAGGTTTCCCTCTCCCCTATCAGCATAACTCGCAGACATTGACAGAGGCTGAATGTTGGAACATTCAGGACGGATAAAAGGAGAATTAAACTGTGGAACTCCCTCCCACAAGAGGCAGGGCTGGCCACCAACCTGGATGGCTTTAAGAGAGGACTGTGCACATTCATAGAGGAGAGGCCTATTATTATGTTCCCTGCCCCTCAGCTACCGTCCTTTCAGGGTTTTCAGGGTTACTTTTTTGCCTCATATGCTTTTGAGGCAGTTGTTTCACTATTGCCTCCATGTAAGTTTATTGCACTTTGTGATGCATGCAAAAGAGCTTATATTTGCACCCCAAAGTGAACCCAATTATCCACAAACCAATTAAACACCTGGGAAAGAAAAATAAAGCCTTGCTTGCACTTACTTGGTTTATTTTATTGCTTACATGTGGATTGCACAATATTATCACAGTGTTCTTACATTTAGTCAAATGGCTCATTACAGAGTGTGCAGAATATATATCTAAGCATCAGTAAAATAGACAATCCGGTTTTTCTCTTGACCATCCTTCGTTACAACAGCTTTCATTTACGCCTTAAATCTAAATTGCTATGAAAAACTAAACATTCTTTTAGATGTTGCCAGCTCAAACGCCAAGGTGCAAGCTAGAATACGAACAAATACCAGCAGTGGCAAACATCTGAACGGTGCCAAACTGTTCCCACCAGCACGGCTGGTCAAGCACATCATGGCCTTTGTGTCATACACTCTCCAAAGTTTATTGGTTTAAAGGAACCATTACAAAATGAGCGACAGTTGTCTTAACCATCTGCCCCGTCTCAGTGACCAAGGCACTGCAATGCCTGTACAATTCACAGTGGAATTAACATTTTGGACCCAGCGTGGCAGCTGTTCTGCATCTGCATCTTAGCCCAGCCTCTCGCTTGCTTCTCCCCCTCCCCTGTTAAATGCTGAGCAAGAGCAACATTGCTTTGGGGAATGCAGACGCCCACTAGGCAACACACCAAAGGCAGGCAGATGAAAACAACTCAGGCTGCAAAGCAAATACGGCATGAAGTGCAAGGCATCTGTTGCATGCAGAGCTGACAGGAGAAGCGGCTGGGTGTGTTTAGCACCACGGTCCACCGACTGCATGAGTGCAAATCAAAACAGCATTCTTTTATTTTCATATATATATTGTACAAAAGCAGTCACACGATAGAAAAAAAGCAGCAGCGTGCATGATCTCAGTGTGCGCACTGACCTCAGATTAACTTTCGTCTTCAAATAAAACAGCCCTCTGATGACATCGGACGCCAGGACATCTTACCTTCCAAAACCAAAAAGTGGAAGCTAAGGGCGTCAAGAAAATGGCACCACGTCCCAGGAGGGGTGCTGTGGTCTGAGCAGGGTGGAAGGGTGGAGCAGCTGCAATCACAGGGGAAGGCTGTACGAAAGAGGCAGTTTCGTCATCCGCTAAGAGCTGTGATTGCGCTGTCAAACTGAAAAGAAGGGCTTGGTTACCAGCCTGAGCCAGGCGAGAGCTTCCCTAGGTTGACAAACTAAAAAGGTGGGAGGGAGACCCCGCCCTCTCCTGCTTCGTTTTTTTAAAAAGGAAAACGAAAACAGAAGGCTTAGCATTTGGTACACCATCAAGCTATAACCTCTCTCCACACCCTCCCACTTTTATGCTCAAATGCTGATCTGGCCAAGCCCCAAGCTGATGTTTTCATACTGAGCGGCGCTATCGGGCAGTGCAGATGGCTTTCAGTTTTGTTGTGAGTTGGACATAAGAAAAACTGGCCTGTTTCTTTTGTGGTGGGTATTAAGTGCTCCTCCCTGCATGCAGGGATGCACAGGCCAAGGGAGCCCAATGTCTCACACTTTTTATCCTTAGAGGAAAATGTAGCAATGAAGTTAAAGCAGATAGAAGTTGGTGCATTTTAAAAATGCAACTACTTCTCATGGAGGGATGGGGAAGCACACAGGAAAAATTCTAACCTCTCCAGGAAGCTCCATCCAGGGTTGTTGTTTTTCCTTTCAGTTGACAAAATATCACTAAAAGCCTATACCACTATAGAGAAATAGTTCAAGGAATAGCCAGCTTCTCTTTTACAATTTCAAACAGAATTAGTTAAAAAAACAAAAAAACTATTTACCATTTGAAAATGCCCTTAATCTCTTGCGCTATATACCAAATATATATCTATGTATCTATTGTCTCGTTTAGGTATTCTAAAAGCAACACAGAAAAATACTTTCCCCCCAAAAAGCACAGGGCATGAACTAGACACATTTAAGACATCAAAAAATATTTCAGGTTTTGGTGCTTGTGCAGAAAGAGGCATTTCTTTGCCACAGCAAGGCTTGTGATGTGGGAAATCACATGTGCGAAGAACCACAAGGAAGCATGGCACATTCAGATTTGCTGCTGTGATTGGAGAAGGGGCAAGGTGTCACCCCCAGGCCTGTGGCTTAGTATAATGGGATTACGACTAGCAACGTGTCCACCCAGCATTGCTTAAGGTGCTGAGGTTCTTGTGCTGAAAGGAACTGAAGAGTAAACAAGCCAGCAAAGAGTTTGCCAGTTCATCCTACGACATCGAGACAGTGTGGATGCCGCAGAGCCTGTAGCATCTAGTCTAAAATTCTCCAAAACACAAAACGATTTGGCAAAAGAGACCGTATTACATTTGTAAACATTTTTTTTTTTTTACGGCAAAGAGAGAGAAAAAGAGCATGAAATACTCTGACAAAGAGAGAGATTTAACTTCAAGGGCAGAATGATCAGGGTAAGAAAGCTGTGATGTAGGCACCAGCCCAACCGCCCCAAGTCCAGGGCTACGTCTGAAAGCTCTCTTAAAATGTGACGGAGGGAAGAGGGAAGGCTGAGCTCAAGGCTCACCTGGAACTCTACACAACATGCTCTGAATGCTAAATAAATGCCCAGCAGAGGCCAGAAGACTCTTTAATACACACAAAGATCTGGAAACTTCATCTCATAGACCGGAACAGATTGATAGTGGGTGTGCCCAGCCGTGATGGTCAGCGTCCCAGAGGGGCTGGGAGGAGGGCTGCAAAGGAGGAGACGTTAAAAGAGGGTTAAGATCTCACAGCACCTTTTGTCTCGTCTCAGCTATCAGAATCAGTTTGGTGACTGTCAGTCAGACTGTCTCTCCAAGATTTACCATTTGAACACAGTTATTGTATCTGGAGGAAAAAAATGATTTACTAAATACATTCATCGATAGCGGGAAGTCAAGATATGAATTAAGGAGCCAACTCCCTATGTAGAAGGTGAAATGAAAATGTTTATTTTTTATTTTTTAAATTGTTATTTACTTTTCTATTTTTTATTCTTTGTTCTGTTTCTTTTTTCTTTTATATCCTGTATTTTTCTTCTTAGTTTTATTTATGTTTTATTTTATGTATTTATGTGTTTGAAACTAATAATAATAATAATAATAATAATAATAATAAACAGAATCAGTTTAGTGGAGAACACAGCCTTCTCAGGACACCCCAGTCAACCTGGGACCTCTGTTAACAACGCCAGATCAAGAATAGCTCTCTTGTGTGATATTCTCCTTGCGTTACTTATTTATTTTTGAATTGCCTATCCTGCCTTTCTGTCAAACTGATCCTCAAGGCAGCTAGCAATCCATAAACCAACGAAGGAACACAACAGGACCGAAAGGGAACTGTGGCAAGACACAGACCCAACGATCCCAACATGGACCCAATTAGCTCAAGACATTACACAAAAGCTGGGTGAATCAGATGTGTTTCAGGCCTGCTTTCTAAAGATCATAGAGAAGAAGGGATGGGGGCGAATCTCAATGGTCAGAGTTTTCGTTTTAGTAAACGGAGAGTGTGAATCTTCCATGTCACGTCAGCTTGGCGTTGTAGGAGCCATTTTCATATATATATATATATATATATATAACTCGAAAAATTAGAATATTGTGGAAAGGTTCATTTCTTTCAGTAATTCAACTTAAAAGGTGAAACAAATATATGAGATAGACTCATGACATGCCAAGCGAGATATGTCAAGCCTTTATTTGTTATAATTGTAATGATTATGGCGTACAGCTGATGGGAACCCCAAAGTAACAATTTCAACTTTGGGGTGCTCATCAGCTGCACGCCATAATATCACAAATATAACAAATAAAGGCTTGACAGATCTCGCTTTGCATGTCATGAGTCTATCTCATATATTAAACTCCAGTAGCTAATGAAAACAATTGCTTACATAAAATGGACTTTTCCACACTATTCTAATTTTTTGAGTTTCACCTGTATATGAAAATGGCTCCTACAGCGCCAAGCTGACGTGACATGGAAGATTCACATATATTATATATGTGTATGTTTGTGTGTGTGTGTGTGTGTGTGTGTGTGTGTGTGTGTGTGTGTGTGTGTGTGTATGTATAATTGGGTTTTTGATAATTTTATACATATAAAACATAGCCATTTCAAACATTAAAATACAATGTTCTATTGAACCTTCGGACTTCCTTCCCTCCCTCCATGGGTTCCATGTTTAAGTTTAAATTTGCTGCGTCTTTTACCCTTATCCATCTGTTATATTACCATAAATAATTCCACATTACAAGTGTCATTACAAAAAGGTGGATGGTAGTCTCCCTTCTTTTGAACCTGTCCTCCTTATGGTTCTATCCTGATGGCCCTTGTGGTCTCTTGATTCTATGATTCTACCCCATTCATATCACCCATTAGAATTATTTTCCGGTCCATAATGGTAGGAGCCATTTCCAACTGCAAGGAGCCCCCAAAGCATGCTGGGACAGCCACTCCTCTGTTCACCCAGTTCCCCAGGACGGGGAGGAGATGTCGATCATGAGGTTCTGGGCTTCCCACCTTTCTCTGGCAGCGCAGGAAAGAGCAGTGCTCCTGCAGCAAGCCTGGCCCCAGAGTAACATGAGGAGATGCCTAGAAGGACGGCGCTGGCGTGTGCCAGCTAGTAACAAATCCGGGGTCCCAATCATGGAGGCCCTCCCTTGCAGGAGCTGGTTACCAGAGGAAGTGTAACGCTTATGGTAAGCTGCTGTGTGCCTGTGGCGTTACTGTTGAGATTCATTCCCCGTGTGCAGTCATGGATTGTTGTCTATCACATGACTGTGTGTGTTTTGATTCCACAGGAATGGGAAGTGATGGAAGACAGGATGTTTGTCTTACTGTGTTCTGTGAAGTGGGACTATTGTCCTTTGTTCTTTCTCTTTGCTGCCTGATGCTAGAGAGAGGGAGCCATGTTTCAGAGCTCTGTGTATGTTTATTTGTAAATAAAGCAGATTAGCCAAATGCAATGGATTCAAACTACAAGAAAGAAGATTCCACCTAAACATTAGGAAGAACTTCCTGACAGTAGGAGCTGTTTGACAGTGGAATTTGCTGCCAAGGAGTGTGGTGGAGTCTCCTTCTTTGGAGGTCTTTAAGCAGAGGCTTGACAGCCATCCGTCAAGAATGCTTTGATGGTGTTTCCTGCTTGGCAGGGGGTTGGACTGGATGGCCCTTGGGGTCTCTTCCAACTCTATGATTCTATTCTATGCTGAGTTGCTGATTTCTGTTACGCAACTGCGCAAACCTCTGCGGATCCCTAAGTGTGCTGATGTCTTCTGGCATCAGTCACTGTGATGTTCGGGCTGAGGAATGCTTATGAAGCTCCGGAACGATCGCCCAGGAGGCAGGGAACATGCTAGTCGGGCATGTGTCTCTGCCAAGGTTCTACTTGTGAGTAGGACAATCCTGACAGTTACTTCCTTACCACTCAGAGACAGATCAGCACCTCTGGCCACAGAAACACTATGCCCAACACTACAGAGTGGTCACTACCACTACCACCACCCCCCAGTGTCTCCAGGGTAGGACCCCCTCCCCACCTCCAGCCCCTGGCCATTTCCCTTACCGAATGGTGAGCTCCAAGATCTGAGCAAGCCGGTCATGGAGGAGGTTTGCCTGTAGGGAGAAAACATACATTTATTGGAAAGTATTCCAAGGTGCAGTTCTACGCAGGAGTGTTGCACCATCTGCTTAGCTTTCCGGAGTCTGGGATTTTCCAGGGGAGGAAAACGGGGTTTTGTGTCATTCCAGGCCTCGGAGCCCAGGAAAGAGCTCAGGAAGACATACAAGCACTTAGCCAAGTAGGGGCCAAACTGTCTCGCAATCCGTTTGTTGAACTTTTAATGGGGAGTTTGTGTTCTGCCCTCTGGATGCTCCCAGTTTACCCAGCCAGAAAGGAAACCAGCGTAGAGCCCCATCCTGCCCTCATGTACTGTAGGCCACAAATTCCCTTGGAGGGATCAGACACCCTGTTAGAATGACAGGTGAGATGGTGCAGAGTGGATTTAGGTCCAGGCCACCTCTCAAAGCCCTCCTCCCCCAGATCTTACAGCATCACAGAAAAGCCTGGTGTCAGGGACTGGACTGAGGAGGAATGGTGGGGGCCTCCCCCCTCTCTTCCTGAACCTTCCCGAGAAAAGGAGGACAGTATAGATTTAGAGCAGTGGTTTGCAGAAGGTCATAGTTCAGAGGCTGCAGAGGAGAGAAGCTGGGAAATATTGGGAGAGCAGCAGGAAGAAGCAGCAACAGGGGAGAGACAGTTGACAGACTCAGTGTCTCTAGAAAGCATTCCTGGGCCCCCCACCCTCCCAGGACCAGGCGTGCATTGAGAGTAGTAGAACAGAAATCTCAGAGGCAGAAAGCACTGATCAGCCGGCTGCAGGGATGACGTAGAATAGGAGGGACGGAGGGGGTGGGAATTTACTCGGAGCAACGCCATTATCTAAGAGAGGCGGCATTCCTTCGTCTCTCTCTGTGATATTGAATAAACCACTTGGTAAGAACTCTTCCTTGTTTATCTGCTTCTTGGCTGACACTGTGCGAGGGATCCGATTCCCTGAAGCCTGACACCTGGTGTAACAGCCAAGGTCATATAGCAGATTTTAGGCAGGAAGTCTGTTCCAAGCCCTTTACTCCTAAAAGGTTGTCGTACTCCCAAGATAAACCTCTTGCTCCTCTTCTACAGATTTCCTTACGGCTCACCTTGCTTTCACACTGGGCTGCAATCTCTTCAAAGGGAGCTTTCTGGAACTTTTCAATCACCAGGCGCCTCTTCTCCTTCTCTTGCTCTTCAAGACCAGTGTTATCTTTGGCAAGGGAAAGAAAGAGAGAGAGACAGAGAAATGAAGTAACTGCCAGAAACTCTTTAGGGAAGACTAGCACAAAAGGACTCAGGGGGTCCTTGCCATGGGAGCATAGTCACCCAGTTCTTTACCAGCTGCACTGGCTCCCGGTGGAGTACCGGGTCAGGTTTAAGGTGCTGGTTTTGACCTTTAAAGTCCTATGCGGCCTAGGACCCTCGTACTTACGGGACCACCTCTCCTGGTATTTCCCACAGAGGATCCTAAGGTCCATGAATAATAATAGCTTAAGGGTCCCGGGCCCTAAAGAAGCCAGATTATCCTCCACCAGGGCCAGGGCCTTTTAAGTGATGGCTCCGACCTGGTGGAATGCTCTGTCCCATGAGACTAGGGCCCTGCAGGATTTGATCTCCTTCCGCAGGGCCTGTAAGACAGAGCGATTCCGCCTGGCCTTCAATTTAGCCTGATCCTCCATTCCTTTTCCCCTTCCCTTTTTCTATGAAGAAACCCTTTCTGAGACCCCCCACATTTAAATTCTCCCCTGGTCTCCTTGCTGGCCCTAGCAGGACTAACTTGGCCAGCTAGCCCTGGTGATGCTACATTTACGTTGTACTTTATGCTGTTTTTAAGCTGTTTTTTAAGTCGTTTTTAATCAATGTTTTATATTTGTTGTTAGCCGCCCTGAGCCCTGTTTTTAAATCGGGAAGGGCGGGGTATAAATAAAAAGTTATCATTAATTATTATTATTATTATAGCACAACACATAAGCAACCATCATTGTTTATTAAATTTGTATACCACCCTCCATCCAAAGATCTCAAGGTGGTTCACAACAGAAAAATATGTACAAAATACATAGCAATCCAGCTGAGCACGGCCCATCAGGCATTCCTGAACCTCCTCCTCGTTCTCCTGCTTGGCTAGGACTGCAAAACCAGGGCTTCTGTCAAGCACTTAGAATCATAGAATCGTAGAGTTGGAAGAGACCCCAAGGGCCATCCAGTCCAACTCCCTGCCAAGCAGGAACACCATCAAAGCATTCTTGACAGATGGCTGTCAAGCCTCTGCTTAAAGACCTCCAAAGAAGGAGACTCCACCACACTCCTTGGCAGCAAATTCCACTGTCGAACAGCTCTTACTGTCAGGAAGTTCTTCCTAATGTTTAGGTGGAATCTTCTTTCTTGTAGTTTGAATCCATTGCTTCGTGTCCGCTTCTCTGGAGCAGCAGAAAACAACCTTTCTCCCTCCTCTATATGACATCCTTTTATATATTTGAACATATCACCCCTTAACCTTCTCTTCTCCAGGCTAAACATACCCAGCTCCCTAAGCCGTTCCTCATAAGGCATCATTTCCAAGCCTTTGACCATTTTGGTTGCCCTCTTCTGGACACGTTCCAGCTTGTCAGTATCCTTCTTGAACTGTGGTGCCCAGAACTGGACACAGTATTCCAGGTGGGGTCTGACCAGAGCGGAATACAGTGGTACTATTGCTGGGCCACAGTGTGCAGCGAGTGATGATGGGCTGCATTTGACAGGGTGGGCAACAAACTGTGCAGGCTTCCTTTAGGGGTAAGCTTAACAGCACCTGCCAAAAGGCTTTTGTCACTCAAGTTCAATTCCGTGAGAGATTCTTCTCTTAAGCCAGTGATGGCTAACCTTGACACTCCAGATGTTTTGGAACTACAACTCCCATCATCCCTAGCTAACAGGACCAGTGGTCAGGGATGATGGGAGTTGTAGTCCCAAAACATCTGGAGCAGGGGTGTCAAACTCCGGCCCTCCAGATGTTTTGGAACTACAATTCCCATCAGCCCTAGCTAACAGGACCAGTGGTCAGGGATGATGGGAATTGTAGTCTCAAAACATCTGGAGGGCCGGAGTTTGACACCCCTGATCTGGAGTGTCAAGGTTAGCCATCACTATCTTAAGCTCAGGGGACATCTAGAATTCCATCCTACGTACTTCATGCTCTTTGAATAAATTTTGTGGTTTTGAGGCACTTGCATACATGTATTTACTAGGAAAGTTTTAAGTAAAGAGGTTTATTACAAGAGATGAAAGTGGTCCAAGTCAGAATCTAAGATACTGGTCTTTCCAAAGTGATTTCATACTGTCTTATTTCGCAAAATATTAGAACCCAACAGGGTTGGCCTAATGAAGCTGAAGGTTCAGGACAGGCAGGACCGCCTCGGTAGCTCAGCTGGTAGAGCAAGAGACTCTTCAGCTTAGGGTTGTGAGTTTGAGTCCCATGTTGGGGCAAAAAGATTCCTGCATTGCAGAGGTTTCGATTAGATGACCCTGGTGGTCCCTTGCAATTCTATGATTCTAAAAGGAAGTACTTCTTCACCCAGCACTAGTTAAGCTATGGAATGTGATAACTGCCAACTCGGGACAGTTTTAAACAGGGATCAGGAAATTCATGGAGGTTAAAGCCAAGAGTGGCTGCCAGTCAAGAGGACTAAATACTAGCTCCAGTCTTAGAGGCACTATGTCTCTGAATGCCGGTTCTGGGTGACCTGAGTGGGGAGAACAGTGCTGAGCTCAGGTCTGTGGGACAAAATATGCTGCATTAGAGAAACCCTTGGTCTCACCTGGCAGGACTCTCCTTATGGCATCAAATGTGTAATGATATTTTTACACCTCCATGTTGCCTGACATGATTTGACAGGAATCTCTGATAACACCGAAAGCACTCAAGTAATTGCAAGCAGGCGGCTGTTGCAATTAGAGAACCTTCCTTACAAAATGCTTAATTTCAGATCATAGGCTGTCTGGTAAGGGCCAATGCCTGCTGGAGGGGGATGCAGGGAGAAAGCTAGCTTCACAGGGAACTGAGTGCAATCTCACCTATAGCTTTCTTCAGTGCTTCAAAGGTAATTTCCTCTGTGTTGTTAACCTGGAGAAAAGATCAGATATTTGCTTAAACCACATAAGCAACCGAACCATTTGGGGGTGGGGGATGCAATTTTTTGTTCTTATTTACTCGTGACTGTCTGCAAAATTTGGAACAGATCAGCTTGTTTATAGTAGTCATTATTTGGTGGCAAGTCTGGGTTTTGGAGGGGGGGGGATGACAGAGAAGAGGAAGTTGAGCAGCCGAGATTAAAAATTAAAAACTGGTCATCACCAGAACAAGATTTTTACTTGTCAGGCGTCTAAAATTCTGAAATGCTAGGGTTGTTCAAACAGTTGTGAGGTCAAAGCAATTGAATGTAAGAATGACACCGACCGCAGAAAGTTTGCATTGTCAACATAGCCTCAGGAGCAAGACTCTAAATCACGGACAGCACAAAATTATTCTGCCCTCTCTCTACAATGAAAGGGGCAAATGAGAAGTTCCTTTAAGAGTCATCGCACAACCTGGCAGTGAATAAACTCACCTTGTCCTCTGTGCCATTGCCAGGGAGGATGTCCACCTGGATAGATACAGTATCCACAATACTCTTCCTTCGGGACAGCCGGTCTTCATCTGCAGACATGGACAACCCAAAATAAAATTTAAAAAGAGCCTTTATTTCATTGTGGAGGAGGAGGAAGGGCCCCTTCTGAGACATTGGCAGTAGCCAACCAAGCTCTACTCAGAGTACTCATTAAAATGAATGGACCTACTTTAGCTAAATCCATTAATTTCAATGGGTCAACTCTGGGCAGGACTAACATTGAAGACAACCCATTGAGCTTACTGACTTCTTCGCCATTTTGTACATTCTGAAAAAGCTAACATGTAGTTTTATTTAGTGACCATTTAGTGGCAGTTACAGTGCATCTCAGGCTCAAGTTTTCAAATAATTTGAGTGGCAGCCACGGATGTGACAGATGGCTGGGACAGGAAGGGTGGTGGTCAGAAGAAGCCAAAGAGTTACTGCTCCGGCCTGCATAGCATCCTACACAAGAGAACCCCACCCCCCGCGCCCAGCTGTCCCAGGGGAACCCTTGGAAAGTTCATGCCCCTGACCTAGATGGGAGGCAGATCCCCTCGTCCATCGTCAAGCAGCCCACCTAAATCACAATCTGGGCACCTGCAATTACTAATCCAAGGGGACAAGTTGTGCAGGACAGAGGAAAGGAGAGGCCCCTGGACCAAGGAAGGATAAGGGGGAGAGGATTCTGACAGCATGGCTCCTAGTATGTTTCTGAGCACAATTCAAAGTGTTGGTGCTGGCCTTTAAAGCCCCAAACGGCCTTGATCGTGTATACCTGAAGGAGTGTCTCCACCCCCATCGCTCAGCCCAGACATCGAGGTCAGCTCCAAGGGCCGTCTGGCAGTTCCCTCATTGCAAGATGTGAGGTTACAGGGAACCAGGCAGAGGACCTGACATAGCCGCTCACCTGTCACCTGGGGCACGTAAGGCACAGACAGCCTCTCCACGCTGTATCCGCTGCCACCCAAGGATTCCGCAATCTTGTGGGTCAGGAAGAACAAGTTCTTGTCGTCCTTGTCTAAGGCTTTGGGGAGACTGTCGAGAGCAAAAGTGCAGGAGTTCAGGCAAGAAATTAGGAATGCGCAAGTGGGACGTGCAGCACAGGGGGTCGGAAGGAGGGGAAGGCTCAGGGTGCCAGCCATGCCCTCCTCCAACTGCCCCATTCCTCTCTCCACAATATTCTGTCCCTTCCCCCTCCAATCAATCAGCATTGTCATAAACAAATTTAACAAATTTGTCATAAGCAAATTTTAAACCACTTCACACGGCCAAAGTATGCTTTTCAAGCTATCACTTCATTTGAATGTAGCAAGAGAGAAGGAATGCCTTAGGAAACCACTCATCTGAAGGCAGCCCTGTTTAGGGAGGTTTTTAATGTTTGATGTTCTGTTGTGCTTTTAATTCTGTTGGGAGCCGCCCAGAGTGTCTGGGGAAACCCAGCCAGATGGGCGGGGTATAAATAATAAATTATTATTATTATTACTCAGGCACTGGAAACAGCAAAATAACATGGAGACTCAATGTTCGCTTTAGGTATTAAATTTTCCCCATCTTGTTGCAAAAGTCAACCAACTGGCCAAAATGCAAAATTTCCACTACTAATAAAACATGCATTTACCTGCACTTGTCTCTGAATATGGTTTCTGGCAAAAAGTACGGTGCTTCCACAGTTCTGGTTTCAATGACCTAAAAAGCACCAAAAAAAATAAAATCAAACCATCCACAGAACAGAACAAAATCTGAACTGCAGAGGCAGATTCGTTTCTCTTTGCAGGAAGATCATTAACAGTTCACAAAAAGCTGGTTTTGCTGGATGCACTGGAAGACTCATGGGTTACAGGGCTGTCAACAAGCAGGATCCTTCAGGGGGAAGAAAAATCATCAAACATGCAAATTTGTCAAGGTTCAATTCTCAATTTGCATGTTTTAACAGCTTAATGGCCGTTCTTCCCTGTGAAGGACTTAAAAGAAGGTTTGATCAGGTGGGAACCTAAAGAGAAAGACAGAACGGTCCCGAGGTGTCTGCTGACAGTAAGGGGGAAAATTGTTTTTCCAGCGTTGCAAGAAACTAAGGGAGCAGGCAAGCCTCTACACTTGAATGTGATCCACATCTTGTGATTATGTGATCGTCACTTGATGGCGCTATCTACAGAGTTTGAACACCTGTGAAGGGGCTGTGTTATGCAGCAAGCATATGAATATTCGTTCATTCAAAATATCTATATACTTCCTGTCCTTCATCAGATTAATTCCAGGGAAGTTTACACAATTAAAACTCCAAAGAACAAGAAAGCCACATATACTGTTGCCCCTTCTCCATGAAACAAGACGCCCCCGCCCCCGACTGCGGAGACTGGTCACCCCAGGGTAGGGAGATGGAAGGAAGGCACAACTGCGCACCTTGCTGATGTGCTGGCAGAAGGCAGGCACTGCGATCATCTGACTCAGGAAGTTGAGGTACGCGGCGACCAGCGCCATGATGCTGCAGCGCTGAGACATTGGCAGGTTGTCTTCGTTCAGGATGGCACTATCCTTTAAGATGGGGGGGGGGGGAAGGAGAGGGAGAACATTGAAAAGCACCAACACACCTGCTTGAAGACTAACTTCTGGATCGTGCCCAACTCCTGTTTCCAGCCAAAGTACACACACCCCCTGGGAATCTTCTCTCCGCCTGCTGCACATACCTGCAAGGCGATGGCCAGGCGGATGAGGTCGCTCACCACCTCTTCGTTGGCGAGTTCAATCGTTATCAGAGCAAGGGACGTGTAGAGAAGCTCAAAGTTCTTATGCAAGTTGTCAACTTCTTTGCAGCCCATGTAAACGTGCCTGTACAGCTGCTGGCCGTGCTGCAAAGGAGAGGGAAATCTCAGGAAACGCAGCAGGTAGAGGGGATTTGTTGAAGGTAAGAGCAGATCAATGGAGAACGACAACATGCTTTAAGGGATGGAGAAGGAACCCAGCAAAGGAAAAGCTTCCTACTTTTTTTTTTTTAATAATCTTTATTGATGATTTTCTTAAAAGTACAAAAAACCCAAGATACCAACATCTTCAAATACTACAATCAAACAAAAAAAAGAAACAGAGAGAAAGGAAGAAGGAATAAGAGGGAACAGAAAGAGAGGAGGAGGAAAAGCTTCCTACTTCTTGCAATTACCTTCTTCATGAAGCTCACATCTTGCCGCGAAATTTTGTCTCGCTTTATCTTCAGATCAGAGACATCAGGTATTATTCTAGATATGGAACAAACGCACAAGTCTTAATTTTTAAAAACCTAAACATATTGTAATCATTGTGTGCTGAGAGGAAGATGCAAGTTATAATCCACCCCCCGTCTTTTCCAAGTTTGTGTTCAATTCCAGAGAATTCACAATTTATCATCATCAACTTATTATTTCCATTTCTTACCCGCTCTTAACCATAAGGACCCAGGACGGGTTACAGCAATTTAAATTTTAATATTAAAAACCGTTTAAAACAAATTATAGTCAGGGGAATAGGGTGGGTCATGAACAACTCTGGTCATATCTCTTTTGTCGCATACTCAGTGTTCATTTAAAAAAACACCTACATGAAAGATTCTAGCACAACTGCAGAATTTGTCCTCTTCAAAGGAAGAAGACAGAAGAAACTATGTTTACCAAAAGCAATACAGAATAGAAAACAGATTGCTAATACAACATGGCACTTAGTGAGATTGCATGCATTTATGTTGCTGCTATTATTATTATTATTATTATTATTATTATATGTCCCCTTATACCAAAAATGTCTCAAAGTGACTTATAATTCAAAAACAAAAATGCACAGAAGTTAAAACAAGAACCACAAAAGTAGTCGTACAATTACTACTGGAAAAGTTAGAAACACCGCATCATCATAAGCATGATCCCCGTAAAGTTAGCCAACTGAAAAATGCTCCAATAGAAGAGCTGAGCTCAATAGCCTGAGCAAACTCAATAGCCTACTCAATAGCCTGAGAAAAAACAAAAGTCTTTGCCAGGAGCTGAAAATATGTTAATTGCAATTGCCTGTCTAGTTCCCCTGGGGAAGCGCTACTGAAATGCCCCTCTTGTTGTGACTCTCCATATTTTTTCTGGAAGGAGCACAAGAGAAAGTGAGGCAGGGGGAACCCCCTGTTAGGTCTAACACCTAATTAAAAGAAATCTTAACTGATTAACTGTGTAAGCATCAGCTGATTAACTGATTAAATCTGAACACATCTGCACATGAGAAGGAACAAGTTCTAAAGATTACTTGCCTTCTGATGATACATGCACACAGGGAAATAACTCTCAAGGTAGGATTTGCAATCTCAGAGGCACCTTTTTGTCTAAATACTGAAACCCTAGTTTATATACAGCAAAGCCATTTCACAGGTTAATTTTGAGGCAACTGTGCCGATCATCACTGCATTTTCCTGAGGCTGCTTAACGCAGAGTGGCATTTTTTCTCGGTTTCCCCCCCTGGTGTCTTACCTTATTCCTCTGAGCTTTGCTCTGTTGTCGTGCCGGTCAATAAGATTGTGTAGGATTTCTAGAACCAGCTGCCGGAGCTCGCTGTCTTCCGTGAGCGAAGAGGACAGCAGGGGATCCAGGAACGGGGCTGAGAGAACAGTCATGATGCTTTTGGCATTGTACCCCGAGGTGACCTGCCCAGTGGTTCAAGATAAAGCAAGTGTTACTGGTGCAGGTCTTGCTCATCCTATATAATAAAGTTGCTGTGTCCCTGCGTCCAGTCCGTGTGTCACGGAATTGCGCTACTGCGCATGTCCGTGTCCCACACGGACACAGGGATTGGAGCGGGCGGAGAGAGGGGCATGTCCGAGAGGCGGTGGCGCACGCGCGTTCTCAGTTGCGCCAGCACCGCTGCCTCGCACGGACGCAGAGGGCCGCCCCATCCTCGCCACCGTTACCGCCGCCGCTACAGCCGCCCCCGGGGAAAAAGAAGAAGGGGGAGGGAGCCCCTCTCCACCCCCCAGCGGCCGCTGTTCTGCCTCCTCCTGCCTCCTCCTCCTCTAGCGCCTGTTATTGAACGGGCTAACTTCAACTAGTCCACAATATTCAGAATGGCAGCAGCAGTTCAAATATACCTAAGTAGTTTCACAGTGAATCCAGATACCTAAGGATGGATCATATTTTGCTGTTTACACATAGCATGACTTTTGTTGCTTTTTGTTGTTGTTGTTTTGTTAAATAGTGTTTTATAGATTGTAATTGCTTTACTGATTGTTTGCTAATTATTCGATATGATTTTCTATTATGTTATTTTTATTTATTGCTTGCGAACTGCTTTGTGATTCTGAGCGTCTCCACCCCCACCGTTCATCCCGGACACTGAGATCCAGTGCCGAGGGCCTTCTGGCAGTTCCCTCCCTGCGAGAAGCAAAGCTACAGGGAACCAGGCAGAGGGCCTTCTCGGTAGTGGTGCCCGCCCTATGGAACGCCCTCCCAGCAGAGGTCAAAGAGATAAACAACTATCTGAAATTCAGAAAATACCTCAAGGCAGCCCTGTTTAGGGAAGTTTTTAACCTGTGATATTTTAATGTATTTTAATATTTGTTAGAGGCTTCCCAGGACTCCTGACAGTTAAGTCCAGTCGCAGACGACTCTGGGGTTGCAGCACTCATCTCGCTTTACAGGTCGAGAGAGCCAGCGTTTGTCCACAGACAGTTTTTCCGGGTCATGTGGCCAGCATGACTAAGCCGCTTTTGGCGCAACGGAACACCGTAACCAGAGCAGCGCACAGAAACTGTTTACCTTCGCACCGGACTGGTACCTATTTATCTACTTGCACTTTTAGCATGCTTTAGAACTGCTAGGTTGGCAGGAGCTGGGACCGAGCAACAGGAGCTCACCCCGTCGCGGGGATTCGAACCACTGACCTTCTGATTGGCAAGCCCAAGAGGCTCAGTGGTTTAGACCACAGCGCCACCTGCCGTTTTTAGGACTCACCTCATTTTTAAGTTGTTTTTAATGTTGTGTTTTGGTACTGCAACCCGCCCTGGGACCTTCGAGTGAAGGGCAAGTACAGTGGACCCTCAACTTACAAAGGTCATCCGTTCCGACGGATTCCTTGTAAGTTGAAAAAATCGTAAGTCGAGTCCCCATAGGAATGCGTTGAAGAACGCATTCGTAGGTTGAAAAAACCTTCGGGACTCGAAAAAACTGCATCTAAAGCGGCCGCGGCTTCTGATCAGAAGTCGAAAAAATTCGGAAGCGGCGGCCGCTTTGATCCCTCGTAACTCGAAAAACTCGTAAGTCGGGTCTTTCGTAAGTCGAGGGATCACTGCAATAGATAAATAATAAAAACAAGAGTTCTCACCCACAGTTGAAATGAAACTGAAATATTTAAACTTATCCATGCATCCTAGAGACCGTGTGTCCCACTGACAAATCATACACACACCCCATCCTCCTCTGTGAAGCCATTATCAGACTTACCATAAGCAAAGACCGCAGCAACATGATCTGAATCCTCCTGGTTCCCAAATCCCTGGAGGGGAGCAGAAAAGAGCTGCACTTTAGATCAATATGGCTCCATGATTCAGTTCACTCACTAGAGCTGTGCATGTCTTGAGTGCAAGCTGCACTTCTGCTGCTGTTTCCAGCCAGAGCCACGGCTGGCTACTTAGTTTGGGCAAGTCCCCATCGCTCTGTGGCAAACACCATACCAGACCCATCTCTCAAGCCACGCATGCCACACCCAGAAGCAGACGGAGCAGACTGGCAAAGAACATTGCGAGCGGCAATGTGTTTTTTTTGTAATTCCCTGCCAGATGGCATTCCAGGAGTCGACTCCAAGAGAGGAGAGGCATGTCACAGACGCCTTCTGCTTACATTCCAGCTAAGTTCATTATGGCAGGTGTAATATCCCATTTTTAATCTCTTGCTATGATTCATTACTGGCAACCACTTCCTGCCCACTGATACCTGGAGTGACAGAATGCCCTGAAGGCCCATTCCTGCCATACTAACGCTGAGATACACACGGACCACTTGATAAAGTCACATGTGCAAACTCAGGGCGGCTGCTGACACTACAGCTCCCTACATGCCGTGGGAAGGAGTCAGAAAATGACCAAATGCAACAAGTAAGGGCAAGGATGACTGAATGGCATGCATCTCACAAACTCCCTGAGACCTCCTTCGCCATTCCTGCATGACTGTTCTGGTTCTCGGGGCAATTCTGCAGGAAGCCTGTAGGGAAACAATCCTCAGTGAACTAAGACCTCCTGGGCTTGTGAGCCATGCTCATCCGATTCTGTCACCCTCAGATCACCTCCTCTCTTGAGCAATCTCACACATTCTCCTTCTGCAGGCCGCCACCCCTTGAGTCTGGAACTCCCAGACCTGTCGGCTACGCAGTGTCAGTACCTCTCTCCCTGCCTTCGGAATTATTTTTTTCCTGGGAGGCCTTTAGATCAACCGTAATCCTCATTCCCACCCCTGAAACAAATACTTAGTATGTGCATCCTGGGGAAGACGATCAATTGCAGATGCTTAATTGTTTTTTATTTATAGCTAATCGTATCCCTAAGGGTTAACAAAGGTATCGTCTTCCCTCAGAGCCAGTGGGGTCGCAAAGACAGCAGGAACCGCAAAAGGAAGGCCACAGTTTTAAGAGCATCAGCTCTGCCGCCAGAGTTCTGGAACAGGCAAGAGGAAAAGTACTAACCCCAGCTGGCTGGTGTCCACGGTCTGAGATGCAGACCCAAACACAGGGACTTTCCCCATAACGAACATCATTATTTCGGAGCGCTGGTAATCTGGGAGGTTGCTGCCAAAGAAACCTACGGAACGGAAAAGGGAAGGATGAGGCAACGCTGGGCCATCTGTTCTTAAACAGAGAAGGCCTGAGAATTCAAGGATTAAATTGAGTCCACATCACCGTCTTCCTCCCACCAGATTTTCTGAAATAACGGCTGCCTTGTGTTAACAAATCTGAGTCACTGGTCTGGTTTGGATAATCTCCCCCAGTTTATGAAGCTGGGAACAAGAGTCTGGCCCAAGCATCCCTCCCCTCCCATGTGGGCCTCAGAACGCTTCATTCCAGTGCTCCCTGATGTCCAAACTGAGAAATTCTGCCTTACATGTTAGTTAATCTTGACATTAAGACAGTCATTAGGCCTGAGTTTCCTGGTTTGGATGTAACAGGCAGCTCTGGCTTTAAAAAAACCCAGAAATGAAGCGTTGAAGCCAGCACACAGCTGGGGGGGAGGAGAGGAGCTGGTTTAATAAGCTGAGAAAGATCACCCAGACCAGGCCAGCTCCCCTTGTGGTTTTCTTTGGAGAGCCAGTGTGCCGTAGTGGTTAAGAGCAGTAGACTCGTAATCTGGTGAACCGGGTTCGCGTCCCCGCTCCTCCACATGCAGTTGCTGGGTGACCTTGGGCTAGTCACACTTCTCTGAAGTCTCTCAGCCCCACTCACCTCACAGAGTGTTTGTTGTGGGGGAGGAAGGGAAAGGAGAAGGTTAGCCGCTTTGAGACTCCTTCAGGTAGTGATAAAGCGGGATATCAAATCCAAACTCCTCTTCTTCTTCTGAGAGGTCTCTTAGAAAGGCTAGGTTTATTCTGAGCCCCACAAATGTCGGTTATTCCCAAGGTGAACTGACCCAATTTCTCAAAACGGAACAGAAGCACTGAACCGCATCCCATCTTGGTAGAAAGTCCTTCTAAGCACTTTGCAAGATGAAACCAGTGTGGTGGCTGGGGTCGTAGCTACAGTCCTTGTGGTCAGGACCTGGACACGTGAGGCCTGGGTTCAAAAGCTCAGCCCCATCATGAAGCTCTCCCCCACAAAAATACAACACAGGATTTCATATTTTTTTGCTAACATACACTCACCTAAAGCGAATATCTGACTGACTCACCAATAGTTTGAATGATGGCATTCTGGACGATCTTTTCATCGCTCTCCTTCGTGCGGCTGTTGAGGCTACCTTTGCCATCAGAGTCTTGGCCCAGTTCAAAATCCACACTCAAGCTCAGGTGCTTCAGCAGCGTGTTAAACACCTCGAGGACAGTCGGGCCTGTGCAAAAGATGACAAACACATCAACTGGAATCTCGTTTTTCAAGGACGGGGAACTTTCACAAAAGTGGAAGTCAGAAGCAAAGGCTATTTAGCTATTATCCGAATACCCAAGGGCAGTTAACAATAAAATAACCATAAATGCTATAATAAAAACTGAGAAATACATAAAGTCCATATACAGATCATGATGATGATGATGATACCCCGCCCACTCTTGGCCGCTTCGAGCGAAATATAAGAACTGTTTGACAGGCTCCAAAATATCAGGCAAATGTTTTGATGCTTTACCTGACATCACTATCTATTCCTTCCAGTAGCACCTTAGAGACCAACTAAGTTTGTTATTGGTATGAGCTTTGGTGTGCATGCATCTGAAGAAGTATCTGAAGAAGTGTGCATGCACACGAAAGCTCATACCAAGAACAAACTTAGTTGGTCTCTAAGGTGCTACTGGAATTTTTTAATTTTGTTTCAGCTACAGCAGAACAACACGGCTACCTACCTGTAACTATCAATATCTATGTGCAGCTTCCCTATCAGAGTATAGAATCATAAGAGTTGGAAGGGAGGTCCTCTAGTCCAACCCCGTTGGAGGAATGGAGGAATCTCAATGAAAGCATCCATGACAGTATAAAATCTTGTCTGCAGCAGTATTTGAAAAATACCCTTTATCACATTCTAACAGGTGTCCGTGAGCCCCTCTACGCATGCCTGTATACCCACAGCATTCCGCTTCATGTGTGAGGCCACCGCTCTCTTCTTAACTGGGCCAGGATGCAGACAGCTGTGATCGGGGAGCACAAACAACATCCAGCCTCAAACACATCTCCCTCTGCCGTAGACCAGGCCAGGCTCCTTATCTGCACAGCTCAGTGTTGGCCAGCCTAGTCTAGGGTCTTGCTTTGAGATGGGGGGTTGAGAGGTGGCCTGAAAGTGTGCGTTTTGCTCTCCTAAACTTTTTGCAACTGGAAATGTGACAGGACTGAACCTGGGACCTTCTGTGTGCAAATCCAGAGCCTCTGACCACTGAGCCATGATGGGGCTATGAGGCAAACCCAGCTGCCAGGAGGAACTCCCTCCAGATTTGGTGAGGGTTTCTAAAATGCACGCATGCAGTGGTAGACCTGGGTAATGTGGCGTCCTGTGCAAGGCCAAAATCTGACTCCTTCCCTCCCGCCAAGCCCTCACACTGCCCTCCCAAAGCGAGGTAAACAAGGTGCAGGGGCTTTGAGAAAGAGGTACGAGGCTCTGATGGGGCCCTAGAGATCTCTCATCTCCTCCCCCAAAGCTGGCAAAGCACTAACAAGGCTTTGGGAAGGAGGTAGGAGGACTTTAGGACCTTGTCAGAGCCTCGCACCCCCTTCCCAAAACCCTGCGCCCTTGGCTCAGTGCCCGGCGTGTGCGCACCGCCTGCACATCCCTAAATCTGCCCCGATGCATGTTTCAAAGTACCAATTCCATGATAAAGATGCCAGCGCCCACATGTGGAGCAAAACATGATGTCTGGCCAAGAGGTTCCAGGGCTTTAGGATGAGGACACCCTGCACCTCTTACTCCTCATTAAGTTCAGACTCCAGAGCAAAAAAAATCAAACGACAAAAGCAGTTTGTCACAACAAGCTAGCACCAGAGTCAAAAGAAGACCAACAAACCAGCAATCTGTCACGCCAAGTTTATGACAGCAGGAAGGCTAGAGAAGAGAGGCTTGAGAGAAATTCCGTTTTGGAAAAAGCTGAATTAAAAACACCCACCAACTGGAAAAACAACAACGTGTAGAAGTCTACAACAGAAAGACAACCAGGAGAATCCACAGAGTGCCTCTTTTGCAACACGGGCATCCTTACCATCTGGGTATCCTGCAGCCCCTACGTCTTCCACGCGGTGGGCTTGGCACCAGGCTCCATCGCAAGGACTCCCTTCCCGAGACTCCATTTATCGCACACAAAAATACCCTGGCATTCGCTCGCCCTCTTCCCCAAGGACCACTCGTCCCTCCTGCTTCACAATCGCACTAAGACTCCTGTCTTTGCTCTGAGAGCCTGAGGCTTCCTGCCAGGTCTAGCCTTCTCTCTCTCTCTCTGTCTGCGCCTACAGATCATGCATTTTATCTGCAGACCAATTAGCAGTAATTAGTCCTTGCAAGCTGGGTCACACCTCTGTTTACTGGAGCTACTTCCGGTCACAGCTCTTTGAAAGGGATAAATTAACTTTAGCACACATGTCCCAAGGCTGTCAAAAGGAGATTCTGAGAATATGATTTTTAATATAATAAAAATATAAATTAAATAAAATAATAAATTAATAAAATTATTATTATTATTATTATTATTATTATTATTATTATTATTATACCACCCCTCATCCATAGACATCAGGGCAGTGGACAGCATTAAAATACAAGTCAAAAACACAAAATACATAATAAAAACAAGGGGGAAAACCAATAACGCCAATGATCTACTGTTCTTCTACTGGGCGGGGGTGGGGGTGAGTAGATATATGAGAAGGGAAACCAGAATTAGACATGGCACTATCTATTGCACATTTCCATAACCAACTAGCCCTTCCAAAAACTCCCAGGTTTTTAAGCCACCCTGAATTAGCCGGTCTCACCAATGGATCCTTTAGCAGCAATGGCCACTGCCTCCAAAAGGACCTGGATGATACCGGCTCGAACTCGGGGAGAGTCTCGTTTGGAGCAGTCAAGGTGCCCCAGGATTTCCTGTATCACATGATGAGAATACTGCGCCTGGGAAGGGGAAGGAAACAGCAAAAGCTTGTTACAGCCCTTCAAAATTACAGCTATGGCTCCAGAGTTGACCGTTCTAACTGAAGGCACATTCACACACCACCAGAGTTGGCTGCTTCAGAGAATCCAGTGGAAAAGCCATGCTGTGTTACACTCTAAAGAGGCGTTTGAATAAAAGTGAGAGGTGGCAGAGTTTGAAGAATAAAGAGCACACAGTACACAAAACATTCCTTGGAGGTCCAGAAAAGGCACTGTGGGTTTTGAAGACGAATTTGAAGGAACAGAAGAGGCAAAATTAAGTTTTACAGCAAAGGAAGCTTGAATTTCAAAACAGGTGGAACGAATTCCTCCTCACAGCGAACTCTACTAATTTCCAGTCCAGCAGAGAACAAATATCTTTAGGATGTTTTCATCTATCCTTCTGTTTTTGAATAGTATTTCCCCAAAACCTGGCACCTACAGTGAGTTCAGTTTTGTCGATATTTAATACATTTTATCCCAGCTCTCCACCCCAGTATGAGGCACTTAAAGTAGCTTGCAATCAACCTATACATTAAAAAATAAGTGAAAACAGATACATGCAAAACAGATATATCTATCAAACTAAAAAGCAAAGAGGGCAGGGGAGGTAGGTGGGTGGGTGGGTGTGTAATTTAGGTACAGTAGCACCTCGGCTTACATTACCCTCGGGTAACGTAAACTTCGGGTTGTGAAAGCGGCAAACCCAGAAGTGTTTCGCCGCATGCGCATGTACAGAAACGGTCCCTCCGGTTGTGGAAACCTTGGGATCCAACCAGAGCTCCGGAACGGATCCCGTCCGCAACCGGAGGTACCGCTGTATTTTATATACTACTAGTTGACCCGGCCACGTCTTGCTGTGGCTATGTGTGTGAATGCTGTGGTGTTCCCCTGTTCAACTTCCATCTGCCCCTTCTCCGTCCCCACTCCCGTTTTCAATTACCCTCTTCTCAGCCCCCCCTTTTCAATTACTGGTTTGTGAGCTTATAAATGGCTGACGGAGCTCTGAGGTTTTGAACTTCAATTTCCGCCTGCCCCTTCTCTGTCCCCACCCCTGTTTTCAATTACCCTCTTCTCAGCCCACCCCTTTTCAGTTACCGGTTTGTGAGTTTGCAAATGGGCGACGGAGCTCTGAGGTTTTGCTGGTGATGTCTAATAGCTGCGCCAGTTTTTTGCTTTTGTAGCTGTAGTTCCAGTATAGCAGTCGCTAGAGGGCGCTGTTTTGCTGGTGACGTCTAATGTGTACGACAATTTTTGGGGGGTCTTTTCTTTATTTTAGGTATGTCAGGTGTGGTTTTTTGAATTTTTATTATGCCAGATCCTTCGTTGATGGTCATGGTACGCTGTGTCCTAATTTGATGAGATTTGGTCCAGCGGTTACGGAGCAAGGTGGTGTCTGCTGAGCACGCAATGGGAACAATTTTATATATATAGATGTAAACTACTTAGAGATTTTGAGGATTAAGGGGTATATAAAGCCTGTTGAATAAAACTATACATACACACGGAGGGACAGAAAAAAGTCAACAGAAAACCCTGCTAGAACAGAAACAATTTTTCAACGTGCCAGGCCATGAGAGGATACTCAAGAAATATTACTTCAACAACACTACAAAAAAATATATCAGGAACTTGAGAGAAGAGAGTTAAACTGCAAAGCCAGAAGCTAATGATAAATTCTCCAGCATGGACCCCCCCCCCAATGTTGCAGAAGCCTGACCCTGCAAACATCCAGAGGGCTGTCTGCCGGTTCCAACCCTAATTTCCTCCTTTGTCTTAATGGGTTATTGTTGACTGACTATGAAATAGGAACAGGGTAAACATACCTGTATGGAGTACATGATGATTTTGAAGCAGTGGACGGCAAATTCATTGGGGTCCCACAGTCTGTGATGGTCTAAATGTCTGTTAAAAGCAAACCATTATTAAGCACCTGTAGCGATTTCAACACTTCACAATGGGCTTGTTCAGATGACAAATCCTAGTTTGGTTGTCGCATTACTCTGAGAAGAAGCAGCTGGCATGAATAAGCAACCACTGTATTTAAAGGAATTGGGGCGTTCTGGAACAAGGGGTGAACTTTTAGGGATGCTTCTCCAGGTGCATTTTCGTACAGATGTTCAAATACAAAACATGTGCTTAGTGTGAAGAGCTATGAGGGGTGGATGATTATGTGAATTGTAGGTTCCCCCTTCAAAATACTCCTACAAAGTGACCAAGAAAGGATCGAGGCTGCACATTAGAAGGGGCAAATCACAAACTATTTGCCCTTTGTAACTGATGTGAGCAAAGAAGATTGTTGAATGTCAAACTATGTAAAGACTCCTGGCTGATGAGTAACCTCCAGATCATCACTTGCATGCCTGGGATTTTAAAGATGGTGACTTGGAAGGTAGGCTCCCGTTCCAACCATGAAGCTTTTCTCTTCCAGAGATTCTCTCCGCCCTCTTCCCTCTCTTTGCTGTTCCTTCCCCATTCTATCCAGGAGGAAAGGGCTCATGCCACATAGTCCTCAGCCCAAGAAAAGCACGGAAGCGCAACAGCCACTGGCTGTTCCAGAGCATCCTCCGTCCTCTGCTGTGCGGATGCAATGAGTACTGTATTAAGCAGCAAATGGCTGCACCAAATGTTGCGGCACCATCTGGCTTGCTGGTTGGAATTTCAACCAGCAAGGATGATGAGCGGGCAAAACTTGATGTATTCAAATGAGGAGCATGGGCAGGCCTGTATATGAGGAAGGGAGGATCCCATCACATCACATACAGCAGGGGTCAGCAAACTTTTTCCGCAGGGGGCCGGTCCACTGTCCCTCAGACCTTGTGGGCGGCCGGACTATATTTTGAAAAAAATAATAATGAATGAATTCCTATGCCCCACAAATAACCCAGAGATGCATCTACAGTAATAAAGTGCAAGTGTCTCTGCGTCCAGTCCCTGTGTCCGTCCCTGTGTCCTACTGCACATGTGCCCCACGGACACAGGGATTGGAGCGCAGAGACTTCGGGCAGCCGGGCGAAACTGCGCATGTGCCCCACGGGCACAGGGATTGGAGCGCAGAGACTTCGGGCGGCCGGGCTGTTGAAGTGGCAGGTGCGCGCTCGCATGGATTTACTTCTAAGCGGCCGCAGCTGTTACAAGTGGCGGCTGAGTTGGCCTGCCGGGGCCTGGCTGGTGCCAGTGCCGCCGCCGCGATGTGCCTCCTGCGCTGCCTGCTGAAGGGCCATTCGGCGCTGGCCGGGGCGCCCAAGTACATCGAGCACTTCAGCAAGTTCTCGCCATCCCCGCTTTCCATGATGTTCTAGCGCCCGTTAATTTAACGGGCTTAAAGTCTACTAGTTTTAAATAAAAGGACACATTCTATTCACGCAAAAACATGCTGATTCCCGGACCGTCCATGGGCCGGATTTAGAAGGTGACTGGGCCGCATCCGGCCCCCAGGCCTTAGTTTGCCTACCCATGACATACAGCATTGCTTATTGAAGCTGGAGGGATTTTATGTGGAAATGCACTGTATCCTGCACACACAGGGCCATCCTATTTTTATCCTGATATTAATCCAGGAAGGCAGGTTAAGCAACCTGCTCAAAGCCACGCTGAATGATCAAAACCGCTGATCAGAAGGTCGGCGGTTCGAATCCCCGCAAGAGGGTGAGCTTCGGTTGCTCGGTCCCTGCTCCTGCCAATCTAGCAGTTCGAAAGCACATCAAAGTGCAAGTAGATAAATAGGTACCGCTCCGGCGGGAAGGTAAACGGTGTTTCCGTGCACTGCTCTGGTTCGCCAGAAGTGGCTTAGTCATGCTGGCCACATGACCCGGAAGCTGTATGCCGGCTCTCGGCCAATAAAGCGAGATGAGCGCCGCAACCCCAGAATCATCCACGACTGGACCTAATGGTCAGGGGTCCCTTTACCTTTACCTTTAATCCAGGAAGGCAGGTTAAGCAACCTGCTCAGAGCCACCCTGAATGAGGACTGGACACAGTCAAAGTCCGTACTCTCTCCACTACACCAAGCTGCTTTTTGTTCTTTTGGATAAGTATATCTTCAGGATTGGCTTTTGGCTCATGGGACACAGACAGTTATATACAGTGCTTGTTTTATAAAAAAAGTAATGTTATGGGGTACTTTCATTTTCCTACTCATATTGAAATACTGCCCCTCAATGAGGCCAAATCTATTAGATTCACAAAATGTTTAGGGGTATGCGTACCCCTAGAAAAAAGCACAGGTTATATAGCAATATGGAAGATCAAAACAGCTGAAAGAAACAGTGTTCTCGGGACTTTTCGGCAGCCACAGCCAAAGCAGCCTTGAGGGAGTTTTGCCAACTATTTCAAAGCCATTTCCTGCCCCAGGAAAGAGGATTCTGGAGATTTCCAACACAACCCTCTCAGGCCCTAAGATCAGCAGGAGAGACCCTGTTGGTGGTGCTGCTGCTGCCATTGGCTTTTGCCCAGTTGGCACTGATCCATGACAAGGCCTTCTCGGTGGTGGTTCCTCATTTGTGAAAAGCCCTCGCTGGTGTGGTGCTCCTGTCGTCCTCATCATTAACATTCAAGGGAAAGGTAAAAACATTTCTCTTTACTCAGGCATCTGATGGCTGAAAGATACTGTTCCTGCCAACCTTGAAATTACAAGCTTGCAGGGGTATGTGGTTGTTTTTAATTGTTTTTAAATATGTTTTGATTGTTGTTGCATTGTTTTAACATTACATTATTACTTTACATTTAACATTAGCCTTGCCGCCTTGGGCTCCTTAGGGAGGAAGGGCAGTGTGAGGGGAGATACTTGTCCTCCTCGAGAGTAAGCGACTCAGCAGTCCATTAAGTTCATATGTAAGTTTATTTCAACGATCAGCTTCACACCTCCTCCTCCTCCGATGAATCAGATTCTCCAAGTAAAGACTTCCGCTTTTCCCCCCAACATAAAAGCCTCTTGAAACCCCAGCGTCTCCTTTCACTCCTCCTTTTCCGTTTCTTGACCCTCCTGGTCCCTGCATCGCTTTCGCTTTCATCATCCCTCGAGGTTGTTGCCGAGGCTCCCGCAACATCCTCGACCCCTTGCTCTCCCTCCGTCTCCATGTTCTCCTCCCTTCCCATAGGCTCCCCCTCCACCTGCTGTTCTTGCGTCAACACAGGAGGCGACACCTCTTCACTCTCACTTCTCCACACCTCCTTCCCTGTCTCTGGCGACAGCTTAGGCGCTGCCTCTTCCTGCTCCCATGCTCGCAATATCTCCTCTGGCGCCCATGGGTAACCCCCTGATGCCTCTGTCCCTTCCGCCACCCCTCCTGGCTCGGGCCAGTCCCTGACAGGCAGGGTAAAAATGCAGTTAAGTACATAAGTAAACAGATGCTTACGCAAAGACTGGTCTCACAGCATTATTCATGTTCCCATAGGTAGCGCGGCCCAGCAGCTCCCTGAAGCAATTCTCAGCCAGTACAGCTGGGTTCTCCTCTTTATCGCCTCCTGTTGGAGAGGAGGGCGGCCCAATCCGGCTGCAAAAAGAGGCACACACACTTGGACAGGGTTGCCAGGCTTTGACATTGTGCTCCACTGCCATGACAGAAGACGCAGCCACCGTACCTCCTGCCCACACCCAACCCCTCTCCTCCTCCTCATGACTATAAGAATAAGAATAAGAATAATTTATTTGTACCCCACCCATCTGGCCGGGTCCCCCCAGCCACTCTGGGCGGCTTCCAACAAACACTAAAATACATTAAAATATCACACATTAAAAACTTCCCTAAACAGGGCTGCCGTCAGGTATTTTCTAAATGTCATGTAGTTGTTGATCCCTTTAACCTCTGATAGGAGGGTGTTCCACTACCGAGAAGGCCCTCTGCCTGGTTCCCTGTAGCTTTGCTTCTTGCAGTAAGGGAACCGCCAGAAGGCCCTCGGCACTAGATCTCAGTGTCCGGGCTGAACGGTGGGGGTGGAGACGCTCCTTCAGGTATACAGGACCGAGGCCGTTTAGGGCTTTAAAGGTCAGCACCAACACTTTGAATTGTGCTCGGAAACGTACTGGGAGCCAATGTAGGTCTTTCAAGACCGGTGTTATGTGGTCTCGGCGGCCACTCCCAGTCACCAATCTAGCTGCCGCATTCTGGATTAATTGCAGTTTCCGGGTCACCTTCAAAGGTAGCCCCACATAGAGCGCACTGCAGTAGTCCAAGCGGGAGATAACTAGCAAAGGGCCCGGCCCCCCGGGAGACGGGCATACCTGTCGACATCTTCGATCTTCTGCATATTATAAAGCAGCGAGGGAACAATCTTGTCCATATGCTGAGGCTCCCATATGGTGGCTCGGAGCTCGTCGTTTACGGTTTTGCGAACCACCCCCTGGATGCCCCTGATCCCAGCAATTCGGATCCTGGCACAAGAAACAATGGCATTTTCATACAAGGGAAAGCTGCAGGATCCCTGCATTTTAGCTGTGATCCCTGCACTGCAGGGGGTTTGAGTAGGGGACCCTTGGGCGTCCCTTCCAACTCTACAGTTCTATGGGAGATGGAAAGCCCGGAGCTTAAGCCCCAAGGCAGCAGGGCCAGCCAATCTGATTACCGAGACCCGGGAGCAAATATCTCTATGATGAAGAAGACACATGAGGAGGACATCAAGGTCCACACTCAAGCATATAAAAACAGGAGCCAGCATGACTTTTTCTCTTCTTTTGCCCAGTTTCACCCTAGGCAGAAGGGTGCCCCTGGCAAGGAAAGCCGATTTCAATAATAATAATAATAATAATAATAATAATAATAATAATTTATTATTTTTACCCCGCCCATCTGGCCAAGTTTCCTCAGCCACTCTGGGCGGCTTCCAGTCAAATGTTAAAACAATACAGCATTAAATATTAAAAACTTCCCTAAACAGGGCTGCCTTCAGATGTCTTTTAAAAATAGGATAGCTTTAATTTCCTTGACATCTGCTGGAAGGGCGTTCCACAGGGCGGGCGCCACTACCGAGAAGGCCCTCTGTCTGGTTCCCTGTAATCTCACTTCTCGCAATGAGGGAACCGCCAGAAGGCCCTCGGCGCTGGATCTCAGTGTCCGGGCTAAACGATGGGGGTGGAGACGCTATGTCAGTTTTATCCTTCCTGCCATGCTTCTAGTGCCCCAGCCACCTTCTGTGTTTCTTTAAAGTGCTGATTTATGAATATACATTTAAACAATCAAACAGCATTTGTTCTTACAAAATAATAATAATAATAACCCTCTCCACATCCCCTTTTGCTTCCAACTGGCAGAATGTTCTCTCCAACAATTCAATGCTCAAAGAGATAAAAACATGATGAATACATTTTCCAGAGCAAAGTGGCTCAGGTCATTATTTACTTATGTTTGCCCCCATCCCTAGGGTAACAGCCCATCTCAGATGACTATCTTTTGCGTATTGCGCTTCATAGACTCTTGGATACTTGGTTTAAGCTACAGGAGCATTTTGGTTTGGCAGAGGCTTCCCTGGCAAGCCTCAGCAGAAAGGCTCGATACTCTCTGAAAAGGGCGTATGAATTAAACTCCATTTACGGTGCTTGGCAGAGCATGAATGGAGGAAGATGCTGGGCTTTGCCATCGCAGAGATTCTCAGTAGCCTGGTAATTTGGGAAGCAAATACCGGAAAGTGCTGCCATCCCTTCGTCGCTCATTATTACTTACTCGTTCCGTATTTCCGGGTCAGTGTGGCAGGAGTGACACATACCACTGAAGCGAGACACAAAGAAGTCATAGCGGCGGTGATAGGAAGGCGTGTCCTCCTCAATGTTTGCAAATTTGACGAACTGCAGAAGAGGAAGGAGAAACGGTGAGGATTCAGGACAGCTTCAAAGCAATCAGAAAGTTGGCATCACCCAGCCCCAAGATGCTGCAATCCCTGACTACAGTTGAAATCATCCAGAAAGTAGCAGCATTCATAGTTTATTGCATGCAGTGTGTGGAAACACAGCAAGATCGTTTCTGTTATTCATCCATCTTTTTTCTAAGCATTTCTAACTGGCTATCCCGACATCATCATCATCATCCCCTTTCTTTGGTGGGGAAAGAGGTCGGGTGCAAGGCTTCCCAGGAGGGCAATCCTCTCTTCATACATCCCAAACCTTCAGGGCAACGGCAGCAAAAGGCACAGATCTCAAACCCACAGAGCAAGGCAGCCGCTTGTCTTTAAAAATTCCCAGGTCTTTTCCCACTGGCAAACCTTTCTTCCAACGTGGTATGACCTGGTATTTTTACCACATCAGGACAACTCTCTAGAACAGTGATGGCTAACCTTGACACTCCAGATGTTTTGGGACTACAACTCCCATCATCCCTGACCACTGATCCTGTTAGCTAGGGATGATGGGAGTTGTAGTTCCAAAACATCTGGGGTGTCAAGGTTAGCCATCACGGCTCTAGAAACTCTCCAGGGCCTGGTAAATAGTATGCAACAGGGAGTGTGTCTTGCAAGCTTCACTTTCTAAAAAAAACCACCAGGTTAGTAACTTGATAGCCTGCTGCTGCTGAATCCAGTATGCTAGGGCAAATGTTGGGATGTTACCCAGTAGTTCCTCTCTTTTTGGGGGACCCTTCTCCAGTTGCCTCACCTCTGGAGCTCAGGCACTTAGCAACGGGGCAATTCCTGTGGTTGCACCCCTAGCTATGAAGTAGCCTCTTCAGACACGTTCCCTGGACACATTTTAGAAGCAAATCACTTCTGTGTGCCCAGGCTTTTAATAAGTAGTGTGGTCAATTTTTTAAAAGCGGCCTTGAAATGTTACTGGCTTGTTTGTAGCACCTTTGCTGTTTGAGGCTCTATTCTGCTATGTTATTGATTTGGTATAAAATAAAAAAAATTCCTTCCAGTAGCACCTTAGAGACCAACTAAGTTTGTTCTTGGTATGAGCTTTTGTGTGCATGCACACTTCTTCAGATACCATTTGGTATGTTGGTTTTACTGGATTTTAAATGAGGTTTTGTGTTGTTTTGGAAGCTCCTTGTACATTTTCTTGAAATTGAAAGAGAGGATGTAAATATTTTAAATACATTAAAAGTAGAATCGTAGAATCATAGAATCCTAGAGTTGGAAGAGACCACAAGGGCCATCCAGTCCAACCCCCTGCCAAGCAGGAAACACCATCCAAGCATTCTTGACAGTTGGCTGTCAAGCCTCTGCTTAAAGACCTCCAAAGAAGGAGACTCCACCACACTCCTTGGCAGCAAATTCCACTGTCAAACAGCTCTTACTGTCAGGAAGTTCTTCCTAATGTTTAGGTGGAATCTTCTTTCTTGTAGTTTGAATCCATTGCTCCGTGTCCGCTTCTCTGGAGCAGCAGAAAACAACCCAAGTAACCCAAGGCAGACCTGGAGCATCCCTGATACAGCACTTGAGCTGAACCAACCTGGGCTCACAAGACCCTTATCCTCACATCGGTCCTGTTTACTTAGCTGTCAGGTGTCCCTATCCTCGGACCAGGCCTGACTCTCAAAACTTTCCTGACTCTGTTTCAGCTACTCCTAGGCTTGCTGCAATACACTCCTCCACTTTGGAGACTGGATTCTGTTACTGTGAAACGGTATCACAGGCAGGACAGTCAAGAGTGCAAAAGCAGAAGGCACTCAGGGCTCATCACTAATGCAGCAGTGATGACGAGGGAATAGAATACCTTTCACTTGGAAGATAAAGGGCAAGCTAAGCTTCTATTTAAAGGCTCGAACAGATCTGCTGGAGAAATATAAAGAGTGCATTTCTAGCCCTGTCAAGTGGCACAGAAAAATCTCAAAGACAAGCAAGCCAAGAATCAGGGTGGATAAAAATCAATGATTTTTTTTTAAAAATCAAAAAAAATCAGATTTTTTTTATTTAAATCGGATTTTTTTGATTTAAATCAGATTTTTTTGATTTAAATTGGATTTTTAAAATAAAATGCTTTTGGAGGAAAAATCTTTCTAAATATAGTCTTCTATTTAAGTTACATTGTAGTCCAAAGGCTATTCATCAGGAAATAAGGATTTGTTTTAAAGTTTATCAAGTGTGCTAAAACTCAGTCTAAGTTTTTTTTTTAATGTTTAACCACATCAGTTAACAAACATGGATACATATGCTATCATGTTATTGTTTTAGTTAAATAAATTGTTTAAATAGTTATTAAGGAAATGATTCTTTTTCTCCTTCCAATAAAGTACAGCAGAAAAGTTGTCCAAATATAAACAGTTAAGTTATTAAACCTCACCATAATTTCATAATTATCTGTCTATGTATTTCTAGTAGTACAACCAAATCAGTAATTTTTGATATAACTGTAAAAACTACTCTGAACATTTATTATTCCAAAAATGAAAACTTCATATGGTTGTAAATATTAAGATTATACCAGCAAGAATGAGTCTTTCTGTAAAAAAAATATTTAAATCAAGTCTTACTGACTAGTGATTTAAATCAAGCCGTACTGACTAGTGATTTAAATCGTGATTTAAATCAATTTGATTTAAATCAAATCCACCCTGCCAAGAATATTAATGGAACCTCAGACGGGCAGAAGGAAAAGGGTCTTATTCTCAGTCCTCTAGGTGCCAGGCTAGTCAAAGGGAAACCTACATCTCCTGCAGGCTTTCCCAGTAGCCAACTCACACCTTCCACAAGAACCATGGCCAGAGGGAAGGGTTTCTTCCTTCCTAACCTGTGTCTCTGAGGGAGTCATTGATCAGGGCCTGCCTTAATCCACCTGATGTTTGGGAGGTTTCTTGTTCCCCCTTCTATGCTTAAGAACCCGCCATTATTCCACCAGTATTTTTAAATTGATATCCCAGACCTTCAGCACAGATTTGTGTTCCCAGGGTAGTAGAGTAGTAATAGGAAACCAAACGGAACATAGAAAATAGCAACAACAACCATGTATACAAACTGTACAGCAAATCAAAACAAAACTAAATAGCCAGATTAAAATTGAGGTCAAAATCAATCCACCTCTAAATTAAAGGATGCTTACGTTAGGTAAAGGTACCCTTGACCATTAGGTCCAGTCGCGGACGACTCTGGGGTTGCGGCTCTCATCTCGCTTTATTGGCCGAGAACCGGTGTACAGCTTCCGGGTCATGTGGCCAGCATGACTAAGCTGCTTCTGGCGAACCACAGCAGCGCACGGAAACGCCGTTTACCTTCCCGCCGGAGCAGCACCTATTTATCTACTTGCACTTTGACGTGCTTTCGAACTGCTAGGTGGGCAGGAGGTGGGACCGAACAACGGGAGCTCACCCCGTCACGGGGATTCGAACTGCTGACCTTCTGATCGGCAAGCCCTAGGCTCTGTGGTTTAGACCACAGCACCACCCACATCCCTCACAGCGCCACCCGTTAATGCTTAAGTTAGCAGTTCTTTAAAGTTGGGAGGAAACAGAAATGTTTTTGCCTGGTGCCTAAATGAGAAAGGGGGCCTTGAAGGGGAGATCTTCCAAAAGTGAGGAGCCACCACAGAAAAGGCTCTGTCTCCAATAGTCACCCACTTCATTTTTAAAAGGGGCACGATCCATTTCATGGTATGCAGTCAGGGGAGGCTCAGGGACGACATTTGGCTAGTTAGAATCATAACCAGGGAGGAAGCCAAAATGGTCAAAGGCTTGGAAACAATGCCTTATGAGGAACGGCTTAGGGAGCTGGGTATATTTAGCCTGGAGAAGAGAAGGTTAAGGGGTGATATGATAGCCATGTTCAAATATATAAAAGGATGTCATATAGAGGAGGGAGAAAGGTTGTTTTCTGCTGCTCCAGAGAAGCGGACACGGAGCAATGGATTCAAACTACAAGAAAGAAGATTCCACCTAAACATTAGGAAGAACTTCCTGACAGTAAGAGCTGTTCGAAAGTGGAATTTGCTGCCAAGGAGTGTGGTGGAGTCTCCTTCTTTGGAGGTCTTTAAGCAAAGGCTTGACAGCCACCTGTCAGGAATGCTTTGATGGTGTTTCCTGCTTGGCAGGGGGTTGGACTGGATGGCCCTTGTGGTCTCTTCCAACTCTATGATTCTATGATTCTAAGGTATGCAGCCTTGCAGCTTGGTTAACAAGACCAAGGGTTTGGAAGTAAATGCATTCCTCTCTGCCTCTTCCTAGCCATATCCCCTGTGCAGCTCCCCAAAGGCCATGCCTGGGCAACTAAACTGACTCCAGGCAGTAGGACAGCGTTTCCCAACCGGTGTGCCGCGGCACAGGAGTGTGCCGCAAGCCACCGGCGCCTGTGCTGCGGGAAGACACCGGCTGCTGTGCTTCCGGGTCGGTCCGGGCTTCCCGTGCCGACCGCCGCCTTCGCGGGGCTGCCGGGCGCTTCGCCCGCTGCCTCTGCCGCCCCGGTCTTCCGGGTCGGTCCGGGCTTCCCGCACCGACCGCCGCCTTCGCGGGGCTGCCGGGCGCTTCGCCCGCTGCCTCTGCCGCCCCGGTCGCGGTCGGGGATGGGCAGGAGGTGCCGGTGCCACCGGGCTCGCTCGGGGCCGGGTGGAGGTGCTGCCGGGGGGCTGGGCGCTGGAGGGGGGGCGGGCGCCTGGCCCGCCGATCTCCCGCTCCATTTTCGCCCGCCTGGGTCCTTCCCCTCCCTCCCGCCAGGGCGCGCGGACACCCCGCCCCCCCCGGGTCGGGGTGCATGTGGTGGTGGTGTGCCGCGAGATTTTTTTCGTGGGGCAGGTGTGCCGTTGCCCCGAGGAGGTTGGAAAACACTGCAGTAGGAGAACCAAGTGGGGGACCCAAGGAGCGTTCACTCACCGAGTTGGTTCCCAGGACTTGCAGCCTCGGCTCTCCGGACTCCAGCAGCTTGGCCACCATGTGGAGGAAGCTCTCCACAAACGGCTTGATGCTTTGAGAATGGCAAGCCATGAGCAGCTGGTCCAGGGCTTCCATGGCAATGAAGACATACCTGCAGGCAAAAAGGTGAGCACAGGCCTGCTAGGAAAGCCTCCTGGCATGGTAGCCCGCAAACTTTCCTACGAGCTGGCCTGCACAGATATTATCTGCTATTGATATTCTGTGGCATAATGAAAGCCCAAGAGCGGGGGGGGGGGGGGAGGGAGAGAACCCACCCTCTTCCCATTTACGAACATCACACAGCCTACTTGCTTGGGGTGATTCTCATTTGCCACAGGAAAGGAGGCCAGTATTGGCAGGGAGGGGGGGATGAGAAGCAAGATTTGAATTGGGTGTCAGCAGAAGTCTTACCCACAGCGGTGTCTGACAACATCTCTGCTTAGCCTCTCTGCTAAATAGGCACCGATCCAATCAAGTTTCTCAGGAGCAGAGACGGCATAGAAGGTCAGTTTCTCCATATCTGCTTTGACAAGGCCATCCTGCACAGGTGAGAGAGAGTTCAAGGGAACAACTTAAAAGATAAATTTAAGTGGTTTGTATTGTACAAGCTGATATTTACTGCAGTTGATTTTTTGAAACTTATGAGGCTAGTCTAAGCAAAGCATACATTTTAAACTACAGGTGAAACTCGAAAAATTAGAATATTGTGGAAAGGTTCATTTCTTTCAGTAATTCAACTTAAAAGGTGAAACGAATACCGTATTTTCCGGCATATAAGACGACTGGGCGTATAAGATGACCCCCAACTTTTCCAGTTAAAATATAGAGTTTGGGATATACTCGCCGTATAAGAAATACGACCCGGCATATAAGACGACCCCTGACTTTTGAGAAGATTTTCCTGGGTTAAAAAGTAGTCTTATACGCAGGAAAATACTGTATATGAGATAGAGTCATGACATGCAAAGCGAGAGATGTCAAGCCTTTATTGGTTGTAATTGTGATGATTATGGCGTACAGCTGATGAGAACCCCAACTTAACAATTTCAACTTCGGGGTTTTCATCAGCTGTACGCCATAATCATGACAATTATAACAAATAAAGGCTTGACATATCTCGCTTTGCATGTCATGAATCTATCTCATATATTAAACTCCAGTAGCTAACGAAAACAATTGCTTACATAAATGGACTTTTCCACGATATTCAAATTTTTTGAGTTTCACCTGTATATTGTGTGAAACTCATACGTGTGCGGCTATATCAATACCCAAAACTAGTGCTATCTTACTTAGCATCACAACCTGGATGATTTCACAATGTTGAAGTGGCCAGCTGGCCAACCTTACCAAGATAACATCTTTAAACAAAAGCTAAAAATAAAATAAAAAATTGCCTGAACACAAAAACCTTAAAACTCCCTACAACCCCTCCCCCCGTCCCCAATTAAAACACAGACTGCAAGGGCTCACTTACTTTTGGATCTTCAGGGAATATGTTATCTACCAGACGCTTGTAGCGGGGGCGCAAGGCAGCACAGCAGCAGCAGACTCCTGCAAAAAACAAACAAACTGCAATGAGAACCAAGCTGTGGAGGTGGGCCCCCTTTTTTCAGAATGGAATCTCCACTCGCAATGACACCCACATCCACAATTTGCAGGTTCAGGTACATGCACACTTTTGTGAGAAAGTGTCCCACAATGGAAATGCAAAGAAAAAGATGGTACCTTTTTCCATATGTGGTGGGAATGTAAAAGGGTGAAAAGCTTCTGGGATATGATATATGGTGAGATTAAGAAAATGTTGAAATATACATTTGCTAAAAAACCAGAAGCTTTCCTGTTGGGAATTATAGGTACAGACATTAAAAAGCAAGACATTAAGCTTTTCCAGTATGCAGTGACTGCGGCGAGAACGTTAATAGCACAGAAATGGAAGCAAGAACAAACACCGACAAAGGAAGAATGGAGAATGAAATTATTGGACTATGCAGAAATGGACAAAACGACGGGGAGAATCCGAGAACAGCGGGACCAGAAGTTCGTCAAAGACTGGACTAAATTTACAGACTACCTAAAGGAAAATACTGAACTGAATACGTTGGTAGGACTACAAGAGGCATTGTAGATTAAGGAAGAAATATTGTTGTTAAATATGAATTTTATAGTGACAAGATTTGAGTGAGATGTAAAAAAGCAATGGTAGAAATAAGAAATATAAGTTGAAATATAAAAATCATAAAGTCACTTGGAAGGACTGAAGGAAGCCAAGGCCGTAAAAAGCCAAAAAGATATAAGATGTGAAAAAAGTATATGAATGGTATTATTGCAAAAATGTTTTGAAAATTAATAAAAATGATAAAAAAAGAGAGAGAGAGAAAGTGTCCCACAGGTGTAGGTAGGTTCAAGAATTTTAACAATGGTTTTAATAGTGGGGAAAGCAGCAACTGGATGCACAAGCTGAATGAAGGGCAGCAGTGAAACTGGCTCCTCTCCAGAGTCATCCTAGATCAGGCATAGGCAAACTCGGCCCTCCAGATGTTTTGAGACTACAATTCCCATCATCCCTGACCACTGGTCCTGCTAGCTAGGGATGATGGGAGTTGTAGTGCCAAAACGTCTGGAGTGCAGAGTTTGCCTATGCCTGTTTTCATATCATGACCACTAGGTGGGAAGCTGTGCAGCTTTAAGCCAGTTTTAGATAACAAGATACAGCTTGGCACGCAATGGACTTTAAGATGCTTATAGATGTGGTGACTTTTAAGCCCACACATAATTATATACGTGTTTCAATTATCTAGTCTCTGCTGTAAAAAAACAGCGTGTGTGTGTGTGTGTGTGTGTGTGCGCACAGACACACACACACCCCACATACAGAAGTTATTAGCTTGTGCACAGAAAATATTTATTTTTTAAATTTTATTTTTTTATTAAATTTGCGTTCTGCCCTTCCTCTGTAGATCTCAGGGCGGTTCACAGCATAAAAGTACAAGATAAAAACACAAAATCAAAGCACAGCAAGGAGATCTGAAACATACACAAAATCTGGGGACATCCTTTGAAATCAAAGGAGTGGTTTCACATGCTCCTAAAACCACATTCAGTTTGGAAAGATGGGTAGAAAGTGTATCCAATTCATTGGCAGAAAAAATGCAAGATATTCATTTCCTCCTTTTATATGAATATGCAAAGGAAAGATCTGCACAAAGAAAAAGCAGCTGAATTGAACTTAAGGCTGCAGTTGCCTGGGAGTAAGCTCTAATGAGCTCTATGGATCTTACATCATTATTATGTTAATATATCTATATCCCTCCTTTCTCCCAAGTTGGAATTCATCTGTATAAAAAGCCTGCTCAGGACTCATCTGTAAAGGGGTCTTTCCCTGGCAGCTACATTCAAAGGCTGGAGATAGAGCCAAACTCTAGTCTGTGATCTCTTGAACTGATTGTGGAGGTTTTTGAATATATGGGTGGACCTGCATGAAAACATGCTTGGTCCCAAGGTAGCAGCATTTTAATATCTAACTTCTGCGTTCTTCAAACTGACCACTAATGGCACAGTGGTAAATTCTGAAATGCAGGAGTTCATCATGGAAGTGGCCACAGCCACATTCCCAAAGGGAGTCCAAAAACATAGCAGCAGCAGCAGCAGCAGCATCTAGCAGAGTTACCCAACATGGTGCCTTCCTGATGATGGTGGACTACAGCTCCCATCATCCCCAGCCAACACAGTGGTGAGAGATAATAGGAGCTGTAGTCCAAGAACATGTGGAGGGACACTCTGTTGGTTGTCCTTGCTATAAAGCAAAGTACCAGTTCATTGGGATCAGTACAACTGCAACCCTAAAGCAGAGTTTCTTGAGAATAAGCTGCACTGAACTCAGTCATGCTCACTTCTGACTGCAGAGGTTTCAGCTTGCAAAAGCCATCAAAGAAGCTCAGGATCTGTTTGATTTGGTAGGGAGGCAGGCCAGGGCCTTCTCTGTGGCAGACCCTAAGTTATGGAGCTCAGTTCCTGCACAGGTGTGCCGGTCCACCCCACACACCCATACTGTACTAGAAGGTACTATGTAAACTATGTTGAATATTGCTTTCAGAAATGGGAGAGAAGGGGGTATGAGCCGGAACAAACTAGAGACGTAGCTTCTTCCATGGGTCTAGCACGAGGGTGGGGAACCCATTTTCTATCTGAGGGCCACATTCCTTTTTTGGCAACCTTTTGGGGGGCCACGTGCCTTTGATGGGCGGGGCTGGAGACAAAAGCGGGCACAGCAGTGCATCTAAGTTTCACTTCCATTCTGCAGGCAAGCTCCCTCACCCACCCCTCTCCATTCTGGCAAGAGAGAGGCATTGTGGGAGTTCAAGGACACAAACCAGCCCAGCAAAAGCACTGGGGAGCATTCCAAGGGCCAGGCAGAAAGGTTAGGAGGGCCACCCATCCCTGATCTAGAACATCCCACCCAAGAATTCAGAAATGTTAATTTTAAAGTGCACATTTGTCTTTTCCTGTATGCAGTTGCCTTCCCTCTCCCCCTTTGCAAATTCCTTCCTTCGGTCTAATATAAAAGGATGTCATATAGAGGAGGGAGAAAGGTTGTTTTCTGCTGCTCCAGAGAAGCGGACACGGAGCAATGGATTCAAACTACAAGAAAGAAGATTCCACCTAAACATTAGGAAGAACTTCCTGACGGTAAGAGCTGTTCAACAGTGGGATTTGCGGCCAAGGAGGGTGGTGGAGTCTCCTTCTTTGGAGGTCTTTAAGCAGAGGCTTGACAGCCACCTGTCAGGAATGCTTTGATGGTGTTTCCTGCTTGGCAGGGGGTTGGACTGGATGGCCCTTGGGGTCTCTTCCAACTCTATGATTCTATGATTCTAATATGGGGCAAGCAACATTAGCTTCCAACTGGTCACATTTCCAAGATTTCAGCACACAGAGCAGTTACACTCGATCAAACCAAGAAAACCACTATGCTAGCATGCAAGGAGGCAGCAACGCCAATGTTAAGTGCACACAGCTATGGTACATGCCAGCAACTGGTCCACACAGTAAGAACAGACTTATATACCTGGAGAATATGTGTCTGGGGAGACATATGTAGGGAAACAAGCAAAAAGCAGCTTGAAATTATATCTGCAGTAAAAATCAACAGCACAGTTTACTCCATGTTTGAACAAGAGGCTCATGCTAACATCTCTTTTCACACTGCCCCCCGCCCTTTCAACTAAGAAATAATCCAGTGGGTTTACTCAAATACTGAACTGCATGCATTGAAGACATTAAGAAGAGAAAGAGGACGGTTTGAGTATACAGATGTTTTTCGAACTTTCAAGAGAAAGCAATGCTCCTTCCCAGCAAAATAACGGAACGGGGGTGAGGGAGGGAAGGGAAAGAGAAGGCGCTCTGAAGAATTCACCTACCAAGGCACACGCATGGGCCTGGTTCCCATTCAGGATTGTAGTCATAGGACTTATCTTGCTCAGCCACAGGAACTGCCACATACGTCTTCATCCTGTTCAGCAGTTCCACCTCTCTTTAGCTGCCCCTCTACACCTTCCCGGCTCTCTCCTGCCCAGGCTCGGCAATGTCAAATTCAGGTACAGGCAGCACACACTTATCTAGCTAGCCCTGCACGTGACAGAAGCGCCAAGGGACCCTGCACATGAGAACGCCACGTCTCCAATTGCACCGGCAATGCCAAGATCTGGAAATGAAAGAGAGCGCCTGGCCCCACACGGCCGGGGTCAGCGCACCTGACATGCATGTAACTTAGCCTGGTGGCCACCTTGTAATGAGACACACAAATGGAGAAAGGACATTTCTCCATTGTCCTTTGGAAGGACATTGTCCTAATAAGAAGCTTAGCCTATTATTTACAGCCGAATAAGTGTAGGGTAAAAGGAGAAAGGAAATAAAACTCTCTCAAAATACTACCCATAAAAAACTGCATTAACATTTGCAGAAATAAAGCTAATACGGTTCTGTGCAGCAATATATGTCATTCAGACGGGTACACACTGTAACCCAGCCACCCACATTGGTGCAGAGGGCTGGCTGTTTAATGCTGCTAGCAGGACAGGTATCAAATAGCGCACCGGGCTAGATAGCAGCCTGCTGCTGCTGCAGCTTCTGTATGATAACCCTTCAGATGAGGAACGTAAGATTAAGGGACGGCATGAGAGCAACCTTCAGGTATCTGAAGGGAGCAGACTTGCTCTCTGTTGTTCCAGAGGACAAGCCTAGAACCAATGAATAAAAAACCATGGGGAAACTAAAGATTAGGAGATATTATAAATGCTAAGACCTTTAAAGCCCTAAACGGCCTTGGTCCTGTATACCTGAAGGAGCGTCTCCACCCCCATCGTTCAGCCCAGACACTGAGATCCAGCTTCGAGGGCTTTCTGGTGGTTCCCTCATTGCAAGAGGTGAGATTACAGGGAACCAGACAGAGGGCCTTCTCAGTAGTGGCGCCCACCTTGTGGAACACCCTTCCACCAGATGTTAAGGAAATAAGCAGCTATCCTATTTTTAAGAGACAACTGAAGGTAGCCCTGTTTAGGGAAGTTTTTAATATCCAATGCTGCATTGTTTTAACATTCGATTGGGAGCCGCCCAGAGTGGCGGCGGAAACTCAGCCAGATGGGCGGGGTACAAATATTATTATTATTACTATTATTATTACTATTACTATTATTATTATTATATAGCAGAAGAAGAAAGGACCATCAAGGGCAGTGTGAGGCTCTTAAGACTCATGGAATTGTAGAGTAGGAATGGACCCAAAGGCCATCTAGTCCAACCCCCTTCTTTGCTGGCAGTATTTAAGCAGAAGCTAGGCAGCCATGGGTCAGGGATGCTATAGTTGCATTCTGCACTGCAGACCTAGCTTTGAGCAGGGAGTTGGACTAGACACCCCCCCCCCCCCAGGTCTCTTCCAAAACAATTACTCTATGAAAAGTTGTAACAACTGAGTAGCCTTGCAGAATAGCGCAGACAGTAAAAAACATGATTAAAATATACTGGTACTGGCATTTGGGGATGTTTTTGAACTGCAGGGCCTCAGACACCCACCAAGAATCATGAGTAACTTTTCTCCTCCTCTGGTTCCATCATGATTATTACTACAACCTATTGTAGTTGAGACCAGTAATGTACTGCTTTGTTGCATTCACAGGCTTTCAATACTCCTGAACCAAGAGACCTAGACTGAATGCTCATCTTACACGTTTTAAAAAATGGACTACTGCAATGTACTACACATGGGGCTGCCTTTGAAGATGGTCCAGAGGCTGCAATAAGTGCAAAATGCTGATACACTGAACTCTGCACTGTCTGCCTATTGGGCCACCAGAACCAATTCAAGGTATTGGTTCCAAGATACTAAATCCTATTTGACCTTGGTACTTAAAGGAGGAGGGACCCAGGTGGTGCTGTGGGTTAAACCACAGAGCCTAGGGCTTGCTGATCAGAAGGTCGGCGGTTTGAATCCCTGCGATGGGGTGAGCTCCCGTTGCTCGGTCCCAGCTCCTGCCCACCTAGCAGTTCGAAAGCACATCAAAGTGCAATTAGATAAATAGGAACCGCTCTGGTGGGAAGGTAAACGGCATTTCCGTGTGCTGCTCTGGTTCGCCAGAAGCGGCTTTGTCATGCTGGCCACATGACCTGGAAGCCGTATGCCGGCTCTCGGCCAATAAAGCAAGATGAGCGCCGCAACCCCAGAGTCGGACACGACTGGACCTAATGGTCAGGGGTCCCTTTACCTTTTACTTAAAGGAGGTTCTCCCTTACTGTTCCCCAGCCTAGGTTTTGAGATCTGCTGGGAAGGCTCTGCTCATAGTGTCACGAATGGCCAAGGTTTACCGGGAGGTGGTGCTGAGCAGGGCCTTCTCAGTTAAGGCCCCTTCTTATGGAACGAAGCTCCCTTATTGGCGACATCGCCTAAAACCACATTTAATTTGGCTAGCATTTGGTGCCTAACTGTACAGTGTATCAAGAGAGGGTACTTTATGAACTGATGCTATCTTCAGTGTTTGAATTGTTTAATTATAATTTTTACACACACACACACACGAGAATATGGTTTTGAATGGTTTAAATTGTTGTTAGCTTCCCTAGGCTCCATTTGGAGGAAGACAAGAGTATAAACATAAGCAGCAAATAAATAACTAAATCTGAAGATCATTTCTGATACAATTTTAGAGAAAGCGAAAGAGCTCACCACATCCATGCAAGCAACCTCCAAATGCTATTAGCCTTAAGCTTGACATTCACTTTAGCAGCCCGCCAACGCTCCAGAAGTACAGAACATTTCTTCTGTAATGTTGCATCTGCTGTATGGTCAATGTTATGTTGCTGTTTATTACCGTATGTTGAAAGAGCTCCTTCTCTTCCTAGCCTGAGTGATGCTGATCGACTGCTGCACTCAATAAAAGGAATACATTGTTCACACTTGAAAAGCGTACTTTAAAAGGATCTCTCTCTCTCTCTCGCTAATCCATTGTCAAGGACAGCCAAGACACAACGCCAGCTACAGAAGGAAAGGCTGCGGTACTCATGTGCGCACACAAAAGTATGAAAAACATTGAACTCAAAGGCCATTGTATTTCACTAGTTCTGCAAGAAGGATCAAAGCTTCTCACACACAAAGCCTCTTAGAAATATCCGAATAGAAAAGTATTGATGTTTCTAAGTCACTGCACAAGGTGTTTTTAAAAAGGGCGCCACACTTGAAAATGAACATTCTCTCTTTTAAAGAGAGGTACCGGTAACCATTTTTTCTAGACTAGAGCTTCTGAATCTTAGAAATTTTAAAATGTTTTTTTAAACAGGGACAAAGACCGATTTTTTTTTAAAGGGAGATATAGCCAGGCATACAAGAAAATAAAGAAGCACAAGAATACAAGTAGCTGAGCTACTTGCCCATCTTGGCCAGTAATTACTGCAATGGATTTCCCATTTCTGCGCATGTGTTAATTACAGCAGCCACATCTAAAGACTGCATGATTGTGAACCTCAGTACTAATTGTTGCACACCAGTTATTTCCTTCATCAAGCTTTCGTTTCAATTGTGGGAATATTTATTTCTTGACCTCTCTATTATGAATGTCTTGATCAAAAAAAGAGTTAGCCAGATTTTACCGATAAGTGTCCATCTAATTTTCTGCTAAGTATTTAAATAGCAGTTTTAGCTCTGCACTGAAGGAAGCTCCACTTTGACTGCTACATCTGCATAGCAGCTCCAGACCCAAGCCCTCTAACTGCCAGGAGGATTCACAATAGCAGTTAAAGTCAAAGCAGTTAATACATTTCTGGATAGCAATGAGCACGTCTGTTACGACGTCTGAAGCCAAAGCTCCACGTTCAAAGATGCATCACACTTGCCACATTTTGTTCCTGCTTTTCTTTTTCAGAAGAGATTTCCTCCCAAGGACCGAATCTCAAATTCTCAGTGCAACAGGTTGCTATACTTACTGCCAGGCATTGTTGATGTGAAGCTTGGCTTCTATTTTCCACCATGTGATAAACTGCAAGAGAAAAAAGAAAGTCGTCACGTCAGAGCCATTTACTTGGTGCAGCTGATGCTATTAACAGGCTTACAACTAACTCCCGCTGAACAGTGAAGAGAGAATAAGATCCCATTGAAGACAGCAGCATGGAGCTAAGCGGTCAGCACCCAGAGACAACCCATACAGCCCCTAGTCTTGTTCACAAGCAGTGCCGGATTTACATATAAGCTAAACAAGCTATGGGACGTGGGTGGCACTGTGGTCTAAACCACAGAGGCTAGGGCTTGCCGATCAGAAGGTCGACGGTTCAAATCCCCGCGACAGGGTGAGCTCCCGTTGCTCGGTCCCAGCTCCTGCCAACCAAGCAGTTCAAAAGCACGTCAAAGTGCAAGTAGATAAATAGGTACCGCTCCGACGGGAAGGTAAACGACGTTTCCGTGCGCTGCTCTTGTTTGCCAGAAGCAGCTTTGTCATGCTGTCCACATGACCTGGAAGCTGCTTGCAGACAAACGCCGGCACCCTCGGCCTAAAGACCGAGATGAGCTCCGCAACCCCAGAGTCATTCACGACTGGACCTAATGGTCAGGAGTACCTTTACCTTTAAACAAGCTATAGCTTAGGGCTCTCTTGGCCCCCCCCCAAAAAATTCACTATTAATATAATTCTTCTTAATTGTATTTCAGTTCCACAATTACTTTGATAAAATACATATTTTATTATGTGCAAATGGCTTTAGATACCTATTAGGTCCATAAATGACCATATAGCATATATTCAACACAAAAAACAGTGATAATTTGTTGTTGACAAAGGACAGCTGGACATACAATGGGCCCCATTACCTTCAGTAGCTTAGGGCCTCGTCAAACCTAAATCCGGCCCTGTTCACAAGCCTTACATGGCATTGCCACTGACGATAACCGCTCCACTGCCTGAAAAAAACCAAGCCTAGAGCTAACAGGGCAGTTGTACTGCCTGGCCTGGGAACTTTTGCCCAATGTCAAGAGGTCCACCACTTAATGGATAAGCCACCCTTGCTTTTAAAGATGAAGAAAAGGAAGCAGGAGAAACCACAGCAAGCAATTTACAAGGCACTTCTGAGCTGCCCTCCTCCATTCCTTGCCGTGGGTCCTGGCTCCGTCCTGCTGCACAGAATGCATACTTTTTAAGGCAGTTTTCTTCTTGCCCACCTTCAGTGTTTGGAATTACTACAAATGACATATCTATCTTAATTTATAAACCAAAGCCAAGAGCAACTTGTCCGAGGCTGCGCAACAGATCCACAGTGGAGCTGGGACTTGAACCCATATCCTCCCAATCCAACTTCGGATTAACAGAGATGAGTCTGAGAAGGTGAAAGAACACACAAACACCCCAGACAAAATATCTCCTTAGCCAGAAAAGGGGTTGAGCCAGATGGCACACTGGTGCTCTTCATGGCTCTCTCAATTACAGGGGCAGGAAGGTTGCTGTCCAAGGGAAACGTAGTCCCACTGGACTTGGCGAGATTTATTTCCCAGGAAATAGGATTATATTTGTTTTATTTATGAAAATTTATACCCTGCCCATCAATCAGAATTCACATTCGGAAAGAAGGCAGATCTTTCAAAGCAGCATGAAGATATAAAATGAAGGCCAAAAGAAAACAGATCAGCAAGAGCTAAAAGCCTGGGAAAATATAAAGGTCTTTGCCCAGCTCCAGAATGACACCAGAGTAGGCACTGGAGCAATGCTCTATTGGGAGAGCATTTCAAAATTGGGGTGTCACTGCTAAAAAGTCCCTTTTCCCTTACAACTAGGCAACTATATCCAGTAGACCTGAAGGAGTGTATCCACCCCTATCGTTCTGCCTGGACAATGAGATCCAGTGCCGAGGGCCTTCTGGCGGTTCCTTCGCTGCGAGAGGCCAAGTTACAGGGAACCAGGTAGAGGGCCTTCTCGGTAGTGGCACCTGACCTGTGGAATGCCCTCCCATCAGATGTCCAAGAGAAAAACAACTACAGTACCAGACTTTTAGAAGACATCTGAAGGCAGCCCTGCTTAGGGAAGCTTTTAATGTTTAATAGACTATTGTATTTTAATATTCTGTTGGAAGCCACCCAGAATGGCTGGGGAAACCCAGCCAGATGGGCGGGGTATAAATAAATTATTATTAATTATTATTATTATTATTATTATTATTATTATTATTACTACTACTAACCACTGCGCCCCCAGGTGATGGGGAACCTGGAGAAGAGGCCCTCTCTGATCATCCAGGAGTTAATATTTAGATCTTACACTGATGCCCCCTTTCTGTCTTGGAGGAGCTCAGAGCAGCTGCCCTCGGGCTGCCGGATGGTCTTTCCACTCAGGCTGTTCGCAGGGCCAAACCTGCTTAGCTTCTGAACGAAGCTGTGCCATGTGGCTCCAGACCTTTTGACAGGCGGAGGCCGATACACAATTACACGAGAGCAACTCCCACTGAATTTAATAGCATTCTCTCCCCAAGTAAACATGCCTAAGATCACAGGGTAGGCGGCAGAAGTCTTAAACAGGCTCCACTCTATTAGAAAAGAGAAACTGCCCATGTTTAGGGTACCACCGTCCAACTCCTAGATATAAGGCCAAATAATGTTAGTTATTAAGCTTAACGCTATTAAATTTGGTTATTAATGCATTTTAGTTTCGGGTCTGGAGCAACTGCATACGTGCCAGAGTTCAGTGGTGGAAATCTTGCCTTGGGGAAGCTTTCAAGTAGAGAAACAGGATGCACTGCAACTGGATGCTTCCCTTCTCTGCACAAGCCCCAATGAAATGGAAAAGAGCTGAGCAAGGGCACGACCACAGCTTTTCTGAAGCTCCTGACAGCCGCAGGGGAGTTTGCGCAGAACTCCGAGGTGAATTACGCCTTAGTTTTCTATACAGGAACTATGTTTTCTGCGTCCCTCACAATCAACATGCATCCCCTCTGACATTCCTTTCTTAATGTGATCTTGTACAGAGCTCAGGAAGGCAGGGGATGGACGGACTGAGAGATACCCACCTGCATTTCCCATTGTTTTTAACCTCTTGTCAGAGCAGCAATATTTTAAAGAAATGTTTTAACCCTGCCTTTATGTTTGGGGCAACCAGCAACAGCACATGGTCAAGCTAGCTAGCCCATTTTACGTATGTTCATGGCTTCTTCTTTTTTTGCCCTTTGAGGCAAAACCGAAAAGATAAATGGCTCTTTGCACAACTGTGGGAAGAAGGCACGTGTACAGAAGCAAAGGAACACAACAGAGGAAGCGAAACTATGTCTGTGGGTGGTGTCAATTATGTAACAGCTTCCCTGGATCACCAGGCTTTTGTGGGTACACTTCTGATGTCTATCTATGAGCAGCATGGCTTTAATTAATGCCTCTGCTTTCGTGACCGGCCATACCATAATCAAAATTCAATCTTAATGACTGTCACACCTCAAAGGCCAAAAAAAGCCATGAACATACGTAAAATGAGCTAGCTTGCTTGAGAAGGACATGCAACCACGTGGGTAGGAAGCAGAAGATTTTAATATTCACGCAATAGGTAATAACTTGAGCTGTTAATTTCTGGGAGCTTCTGTTTGAGAATCCCAGAACTGATACTCAGATGGACTGAAGTAGATTAGGGATTTTATGGCTCAGCAACCTCTAGGCCATAGGGCACCTTGTACAGTGGTGCCTCGCAAGACGAAATTAATTCGTTCTGCGAGTTTTGTCGTCTTGCGAGTTTTTTCGTCTTGCGAAGCACGGTCCCTGCGAAGCGCTAGATGGCGCTGTTTCCCATAGAAATGCATTGAAGTGCGGTTTCCCATAGGAATGCATTGGGAACTCGCAAGACGTTTTCGTCTTGCGAAGCAAGCCCATAGGGAAATTCGTCTTGCGAAGCAACTCAAAAAACGAAAAACTCTTTCGTCTTGCAAGTTTTTCGTTTTGCGAGGCATTCGTCTTGCGGGGTACCACTGTACTAGAGTATGTTACAAGCAGTTGCTCTGATGATCTGAAATCCAGACAAATGCACCACTACTTGGGGCTCATGTTTCCTACCCCATGGGTGCGATGCAGCAGACTCCCTCATCAGGTACTCATGTTCTGGAGCATTTAAATTACATCTGCATTCAAGCTACATCTGCTCTCCTTTAGTCTACAAATGTTTCTTGCAGAGTGGCTAAATACAAAGTTTTGGAATCCAAAGGTTAGAATCTGCAGTAACTGTGAGGCTTCTGCTGCTCTGGTGATTCCAACATATGTTTATTTTTTAATGCAGAGTGACAGAAAAGAACTAACTGAATGAAACAGTCAGAAGGGAAGCAAACAGTTCATATCCCTTAAAATACTGGTGCATCATACGGTACCCAGAAAAGCTTGTCGCCAGTTCCCCTTCTTCACTCAGAGACAGGATCTAAATTGCACGGACTAATGGACAGTCCTGGAGGCCAGGATTCATCCCAGTGCCACCGTAACCTTACATAACAGGCTTACAAAACTGTCTTAACAGCAAGCAAGGGGGGAAATATGGTTTTAAAATTGTCACCTCTACATATTCATTATTACAGAGGTGCAATCTGCTATCTACCCAGAAGGATAGCTGACTGGAAAACTACACTTTCCACTCTACTTGCTACAAGACAAAACTCTATTATTTTAGGAAAGGCCAAGCCATATGCATCACCTCATATGTAGTATACAAAGCAATCTGTGTGACTTAACCTATATATCAGCCATGCTTTAAAATGGCTTTCCATCCAATTATGGTTTTCTTTTTGCCTTACCTGACTTTTAATCACAACCTTCACTAAATTTAAAAAAAATGTTTTTTGTTTAAATGCCCCAATTTAAACTGTGCACCAATGCCACCTTTTCAGGGGGGAAATCCTCAAAATACATTTTCTTTTCCAGTCATCATGTGAATAAAGAAAAGGGAGGGGAAAGAATGGCAATCTTTAAAATATTCATTGTGGGAGCTGTAAAAGTGAAAAGTAATGGCAGCTTGTAATAATAATATAGTCTTGGCGGGGAATACCTTACTTTAATGTTTCTTCATCAAAGCTGAGTTTGGATCATTGCATCCTTTCAGTAACAGAGGTTTCCAATACTATGCTCAAAAGAAGACTCGTTTATTCTTTGTTCCATGAGCACATGTTCTTTTCTTTGTGGAAAAAAGTTCTGAAATGCCCAGCTAGAAATTCCCAATGATGTTTTCCTAGAACTGTTTAAGGCAGATTTTTTAAAAAAAATCCTTCCTGCCTTGCACAATTATTTCTAGAGCCAAAAACCGCATCCCGCAATGACCTTCCCACTACAGTACACCATCAGAGAAACTGTCACTCCATGCCGTCATTTTATCTCGCAAAATCCTAGAATCGCCACCACTCAATAATGCTATGAAGTACCCGCACTTTCACCCAAAGCTGTGCCAAAGTCCTGACAAGCACCCCGCGGAGAACAAAGCAGCCCCTGTCCCTCCATGCCTTGTCCCTGATACAAAGAGAGAGAGAGACCCACCTTGGCAGGACACACAGCATCTTAGTGCGCAGTTCCTCAGAGAGGAAGGACGGCACAGAATTATGCAGTCAAGGGCACAGCCCTAGATCCAGCCTCATTCACAACACGGCAGAACTGTTATTTGCCTCTGCTGTGATTACAGTGCCAACAAGCCCCAGAGCGTTTCCCAGTTCCCCAGAGCACTGTTTAGAAGGTGGGGAAAAAATCACGACAATTTAGAACTATTTTAAACTCCAAAGAGCTACCTGTGCTCAGGGCAAAACATTTCAAATGATTCCAGGAATGAAGATCACATTTCTAGGGATCTGGGCAACCGATCAGCAGTTCCACAGCCTTGAAATGAGATAAATGCCATTTTGGTCAGCCAAAGACTGGAAGAAACTCCCCGCAAATGTTTTAGAAAAGTATATCACTGATAACTTAATGCAGAAAACTTAATGCAGGAAACCTATTTGTACACTTTGGCAGGCCTCTGCAAATACGCAGCGACAGCACTTGCCTGGCGATGCACCAGAGGTGAGGGGTCCCTTGGGGTCGCTTCAATTGTAGCACAGTCTCCAGAGAAAAACCCTGAGCAACATCATGCTCTGTTAAACTCGACCAGGGTACATTGATACTGGCAGTTGGACTTTTTAAAAAACTGAGTGTGTATTGTGGATTATAGGTAATAAATGCCTGTTCCTTGGGACTGAAAGGAACCGTCTTGGCTGAGAAGAGTTCTATAGTGAAGCAACAATAGGAAATTGTTCCATAAGGCTGAATAAAGGTATTTAGTTACCTCTCAGCTGTCTCTCACCAACAATCCAAGTAGCTAAAGAGAGGTAAGAGGATGGGCTTTTACCGGTACTCAGCCATTCAGCAGCCTTGTCAATATATCCACAAATATTCATAATCTGATAACTTTGATAGTCTTTACTTAGACTTCATTATTTTAACACTGGCTTCCCAGAGTACTTCTGCTATGGGGCAACTATATAAATGAAGCAGGTAAATAAATAAGGGGAAAGCAAAATGTCACTTAGAGAAGGATCTGCAATGTTTTCCTCGAAGCCTGAATTTGTTTTATTCTGGATTGTTTTATTTGATGTTTTAATGGGCTGTAAACCACTTTGAGATTTTTTTTCTATAAAATATAAAGCTGTATTGAAATGAAATGAATTGTACTCATTCTACATGCCTATTGTAGAGTTTTGCTTTTCTTCTTTTAATTTTCTTCTACAGTTACAATTGTTCTCTGTTAAAAAAATGTAGTATAAACACCAACAACTGGGAAACACTGGCCTGCGAGCGCTCCAGTTGGAGAACAGCCTTTACCAAAGGTGTCATGGGCTTTGAAGACACTCGAACTCAGGACGCAAGGGAGAAACGTACTAAGAGGAAGGCTTGGCTAATCCACACCGTGATCAGCTCCCACCCAGAAACCAATATCCCCACTGTGGAAGAATATGTGGATCCAGAATTGGCCTCCACAGTCACTTACGGACTCATTGTTAAAACCATGTTCATGGGAGACAATCTTACTCGGCTACAAGTGATTGCCAAAAAAGAAGAGATACATTATAAAATGAAATGAAAAAAGTCTGCAAAGTTACTAGTGAGCTGGGAGATTATCAGAGGAGGGATGGAGAGCCCTGCCTCCCGTCTAGCAGCCCTACTCTGAGTGTAGAGGTTGGGGTTTCTGTTTGAAGGCACCCCTTTAGGCTTTCATTTGGGGCGCAGAAGAAGGCCTCTGCTAGTGCCTCACTCACTAGTGCCTAAAGACAAGGTCTGAATCAATTCAACGCAGAGCACAGAAGAAGTTACTGTGCCATCTGTGAAATGGGTGCCATCTCATACACAGATATGCAAGAGCTCGAAGCTGGCTGAGCTGGCCAAAGTCACGAAGGACCAGAGCTACTTCCTGTGAGGCTGGCAAATCTCAAGGAAGAGCGGGAGTGGGAGACTGGGCGAGATGCGATTGAATGAATGAATCTTTATTTGCGCCAGCCATCGGCCATAGCAATAAAACAACAATACGATATACAAAGGATAGAAATAAAAAGTCAATTATATAAAATACATTTCAGGGTTTTGAATCAAGATCCAAGGTGAGTGCCTGTCCAAATCTGAGCCCCATATAACAACTGTGCCAGGGGTTCAGCTTGGAACACTTCCAGGACTGATGGTGTATGTTCACCACCTTTTGTGTGGAAAAAGCGTGTCAGAATTTTGGCGCTTTGGGGTGCTTTTTCTTTTGCACATTTCTGGTGTGCTCCCCATGGCCCCATAGACTGGAAAATAAGGCCAGGATATTTGAAAACTTTGACCTGCTCAATTAGCTGGTTGCCCGTGCGCCATCTATAGTTTCTTGGGAAAACCATGACTTTGGTTTTCTTTTAATTCACGGCCAGCTGTTCTCTCTGGCAATATCCTGAAAAGCTAGATGTGATTTTTGCCCCGCCTTACTACTGCCATTGCCTACAACCAAGGGCGCTCTGCCATGCTGGGTTTTGCTTTCCCGGTTCCCTTAGCAATACAGTGGACGCTTGGGTTGCGAACGCGATACGTGCGGGAGGCGCGTTCGCAACCCGCAGCGTTCGCAACCCATGCCGCTTCGTCTGCGCACGCGTGTGACACAATTTGGTGTTTCTGCGCATGTGCAAAGCACAATTTAGCGCTTCTGCCGAGCGCTGAAACCCGGAAGTAATGCGTTCCGTTACTTCCGGGTTCGGCGCGGTGCGCAACCTGAAGCGGCCGTAACCCAAGGTATGACTGTACCAAGACACCCCTTCAGTGTAGACACAGAAGCCTGTTTGTGGAAGGCAGTGGGGTGTTTTTGAAGCATAAGTTGGATGGTCATCTGCCAGGGATGTTTTGCCTGCATTGCAGGGGGTTGGGCTAGATGGCCCTCAGGGGCCCCTTCCCTTCCAATTCTGCAATTGAGTTGCCACAAGAGAACAGGAAGTGGGGGACAAGAAGAAGTTGGAGCATTCCTTCTTTACCTTCTTTTTATTTTTACATTTTTATCTTCATCACAATAACATCATCTCAGATATAAACACAAACACAAATACCCCCCTCCCCCCTTCCTCAACTTCCTCTTCTGGTTTGTTGCATAATAATTTCCCTGCTTTTTGGTTATACCTTAATACTGTATTCTCTAAATTTGGTCCTTTCTTTATTCTGTTTTCACTTGGGAGTTTTTAACTGATAGGTGACGGGTGAGCTTTTAAAACTAAAACAAAGCAAGCAGATGCTGGCAGAATCATGGAGTCGGAAGGGACCCCGCAGGGTCATCTAGCCCAACCCCCTGCAATGCAGGAATCTCAATGAAAGCATCTAGGACAGATTGATTAGAAACCTCCAAGAAACGCTTCCTGGAAATGCTTCCAACTTGGTGGGGGGGAGAAAGGCAGGTAGGGGAAAGGAGGAAGGAAATTTTAAAAAATCTCAGACCCCTTTTCATGTACGCAACCACAGCGGCTAGGATCTTAATAGCAAAGAATTGGAAAGGTGACAGTATCCCCACAAAAATGAACTGGCAAGCAAAAATGATAGAGTATTTGCCGGTACAACTCGCAAAAATGACTGGGGGAATAAGAGGAAATTCAAATCAGAAAGTTAGTAAAGATTGGATAATATTTAAAGAATACCTTTAAAATTATTGTGATCATGTAAATCTCCTGACAGACTTAGATTGAATCTTGAAACACAGAGAAAGTATATGTATAGCAAAACCTTCAAGATAAATAATGGGGAAAGTACCGGTAAAATAATAATGAAATGCGTATAGATTGACAAAACGTAAAAAGTACAATGAGGTGAATTGGAAGTTAAAAGGGGTGTTATGTTAAATGAGAAGTTGTAAGTTTGTATCTATGCCGTGTCTATGTTGTGTGTATTGTACGTGCTGTCTTAAGTTATATGTGAATTGTTGTATAATAAAGGTTATTTTTTATGGGGTGGGAAACAGGGGGGAGGAGGAAGGGGGGGCTCAGATACAAAAACTCAACACTCCCCCCCCATCAGAAAAACACACACACACACTTCAAAAACGAGGAAGTGCGCATGCTCCTCGCCCCCCAACCCCCCTGAATCGAGAAGGGGCCTCTCAAGGGATACAATAATGGAACTGGGGGGGGGGCTAGGAAGGGACCCCCAAGGGACATCTAGTCCACCCCCGGTGTGTTTGAACACAGGCAGAGAAGTGTGTCCCGGGGGGGGTGTCTGCCTTTGGACTGAGCTCCATGGGGTGCGGCCCCCAACCCCAAAGCGAATAGGGGGGAGGGGTTTTCGTTTTGGGGGGAGGGAAAGACCCCAGACCACCACGCGCTCCCTCACAGGGGATTTAATAAATAATGACAATAACAGGCACAATAATGATAATATTTCTTCTTTCCCCCCCCCGGCCCCCCAGGGCAGGACTCACCGCCGGGGCCTCCGCCTCAGAGCAGGCGCCGCCGCCATCTTGGCCCGCCTCTCGGGGAGGCTCGGCCGGCGCGCGCGGTGCATTGTGGGCGCTGTAGTCCCGTCGCCCGAGCGCTGCGTTCGCGAAGGGGTCCGGCGCCACCCAGGGTCATCTAGCCCAACCCCGCTCTTCCTTTCCTACGCTCAGATGGATTTATCAGTTTGCAGTACCGGTACTTGCTTGCGCGTTGATATTCCCAAGGAGCTCTCACGCATGCGCAGGCACATTTCCTGCCCTCACAACAATCCTGTGAGGTAGGCCAGCCGCAGGGCCGGATTGAGGTTTGAGGAGGCCCTCAGCCCCTGAAGGTAAGGGGGCCCGTTCTATGTCCAGCTGTCCTTTGTCCACAACAAATTGCCGCTGTTTTTTGTGTTGAATATAAGCTATAGGGTAATTTATGGACCTAATAGGTATCTAAAGGCATTTGCACATAACAAAATATGTATTTTATCAAAGTAACTGTTGAACTGAAAAACAATTGAGAAGTATATTAATAGTGAAATAACTATTAAGTATATTAATAGTGAAAAAAAATTAATTTTAATTTTTATCATCTACAATACAGTCTTATTTTATAGTACAGTACATTGATTATTGCTTTCATTTTATAGATCAATGGCCTCGTTAGATAGTAAAATTCATGTTAAATTGCTATTTTAGGGGTAGTCTTTAAAAGTCTGGAACAGATTAATCCATTTTGCATTACAGTACTTTCTATGGAAAGCGTGCCTTGGTTTTGAAACGCTTTGATTTTGGAACGGACTTCCGGAACAGATTCAGTTTGAGAACCAGGGTACCACTGTACTGTAGTCAAACAGACCGAAGTGACCACCAGATGGCGGAGGTGCTCTTTAGGATAGATAACTTTATTGCAGCTATAAGCTCAAACATATATACATAAATAGGCACACAAATCAAGCCTCTCTTACAATCCGTTTAAAAAAATAAAAATAATATATATATATATATATATATATATATATATATATATATATATATATATATATATATATATATATTTAAATTAGATTTACATAGGACTGATGAAATAAAATATATACAATCAGTCAATGGAAATAAAAATGACATCAGCCTATGATATCATCGGAGCTAATAACCTGGAAAGGGTGAAAATAAATTATTGAGATTCGTGTAATAGACCATTTCTCCTCTTGTGGTTCAGAACCGAAGTCAGATACCTTGCCACTTGCAAGGTTACCGTAGGGTTGGAATCCTGGAATAAAAAGGTAAACTGCCTCTCCACTGGCAATCCAGAAATTTTTTGGACCAATGGGGTCAACAAATTTCTCCTCGCATTACTGTATAAAGGGCAAATAAAAACAATGTGCAGAAGGGATTCCCTTGACAGCTCATCGCATGAACATAAATCTGATACACTTCCCCTCGAGAATCTATGTGACAGGACCCCCGAGGGAGGTGCTCTTTAGGACTTGGAAATCTCAGAAAGCTGGTCTCTCAGAGCATGTTAAAAGAGCCATGGGCTCTCCTCAGCATGCAGGCAGCACAATCATTGCCCACCTGGATGGGTCCCTGATTGACTCCAGCTGCAGAAACCGAGGCTGCTTGGCCTGGGGTATTGTTTGGGGGGGGGGGGGGATAAGTAATACAAATTACTTATTTGTATCTTTGTTTTAGAGCTTATGATTTACTTTGCATGTGTACTTCTTGATGTTTTATTTATTGTTCACGACTGCTTTTCTTATGTTTGGAATTAGTAATTTTGTTCATGTTGTAAGACGCCTTGAGCATGGTTTGAACTATGGAAAGGCAGCATACAGATAAAAAGACGTATGCATGAATGTACATATCACCTCTCAGTCCATTCTTCTCCATGCCCAGCTCCCTCAAGCATTCCTCATAAGGCTTGGTTTCCGGACCATTGAACATCTTGGTCACCCTCCTTTGCACAGGTTCCATCTTGTCAACATCTTTCTTAAATTGTGGCACCCAGAACTGGACACGGTATTCCTGCTGTGGTCCGACTAAGGCAGAATAGAGCAGTACAATTACTTCCTTTGATCTGGACACTAGACTTCTGTGGATGCAGCCTAGAATAGAATCATAGAATCCTAGAGTTGGAAGAGACCCCAAGGGCCATCCAACCCCCTGCCAAGCAGGAACACTATCAAAGCATTCTTGACAGATGGCTGTCAAGCCTCTGCTTAAAGACCTCCAAAGAAGGAGACTCCACCACACTCCTTGGCAGCAAATTCCACTGTCAAACAGCTCTTACTGTCAGGAAGTTCTTCCTAATGTTTAGGTGGAATCTTCTTTCTTGTAGTTTGAATCCATTGCTCCGTGTCCGCTTCTCTGGAGCAGCAGAAAACAACCTTTCTCCCTCCTCTATATGACATCCTTTTATATATTTGAACATGGCTATCATATCACCGCTTAACCTTCTCTTCTCCAGGCTAAACATACCCAGCTCCCTAAGCCGTTCCTCATAAGGCATCGTTTCCAGGCCTTGGACCATTTTGGTTGCCCTCCTCTGGACACGTTCCAGTTTGTCAGTATCCTTCTTGAACTGTAGCATTAGCTTTTTTTGCTGCTGCCACTGCTGCTGCTTTGGCGATCCCTTGTAGCCAAGTAAGATTGTCTTCCATAAACATGGTTTTAACAAAATAAAAAATAAAAAAATTCCTTCCAGTAGCACCTTAGAGACCAACTAAGTTTGTTCTTGGTATGAGCTTTCGTGTGCATGCACACGTCTTCAGATACACTGAAACAGAAGTCACCAGACCCTTATATATAGTGAGAGGGTGGGGAGGGGTATTACTCAGAAGGGTGGTGGGAATGAGTGATTGGCTGATAGGTGTGGTAAACCTACAGCAGACCAACACGGCTACCGACCTCTAACTAGAACTATGGTTTTAATAATGAGTCCTTAAGTGACTGTGGAGGCCAATTCTGGATCCACACATCCTTACATAGTGGGGACATTGGTTTCCGGGCAGGAGTTGATCACGGTGTGGATTTGCCAAGCGTGCCTTCCTCTTAGCACGTTTCTCCCTTGAGTCCTGAGTTCGAGTGTCTTCAAAGCCCTTGACACCTTTGGTCAAGGCTGTTCTCCAACTGGAGCGCTCACAGGCCAGTGTTTCCCAATTGTTGGTGTTTATACTACATTTTTTAAAATTTCCCTTGAGACAGTTTTTAAACCTCTTTTGTTGACCACCAGCATTATACTTTCCATTTTTAAGTTTGGAATAGAGTAGTTGCTTTGGAAGACGATAATCAGGCATCCACACAACATGACCAGTCCAACGAAGTTGATGTTGAAGAATCATTGCTTCTAAAGTGGTGCATCACACTGTTGACTCATGTTCAGTTTCTGGTCGACCAAAACTCCTAGATCCTTTTCACATGCACTGCTGCCAAGCCAGGTGTGCACCTGGTTATTCCTGCATAAGCATAAAGAGCCATGCATTTGCCCCTCTTGAGCCAACCTTCTTTGTTTTGGGCTGGATGGTTGGGTGGGAGTTGGCACTGACCTGCAGGCTTTTCTTGGCCTTTCACCAGTGGACAGAAGTGGAATCCGCCAGCAGTAGCCAAGAGATCTCTGTGTGCCACCTCTGTCTTCTGCCCTGGCTGTTGTACAGATTGGCACTACTGAAAAGCCCTACTGGGCTTTGCGGATGGAGAGAGAAGGCAGTTAGGAATGCTCCCTGAAAGGATAGGTGATTTTAAAAACTGGACTGCTGTGCATCTAATCTGCTCAGAGAGGCTGAACTTTGTGCACTAGGTACCTACTGACCCTCAAAATATGCCATTTGTTTATTCCACACTCCAGGAATCTTTGCACCCAGGTGACTGCCAGCTGAACTCCACCAACTGGTAAAGTCTGAGCCCCATGACTGCATTTACGAGGTGTGTTATCGACACTTCTTGCAGAAGTCTGATGTCAACAGCTGATAATGGGGGGCAGGCATCAGGCAAAGGGCTCCCACCTGGGGAATGAGAGGCAATAAGCTTCAAGGAGCACATCAGGGCAGAGAAGGACCTGTTGGATCAGGCCAGTGGCCCATCTGGTCCAGCACCCTGTTCTCACAGTGGCCAACTGGAAGATCACAAGCAGATTTTGAACACAAGAGCCTTCTCTTCTGCAGCTTCCAGCAACTGATATTCAGAAGCCTTGCTACTTCAAACTTTGGAGACAGAGCAGAACCATCCTGGCTAAGAGCCAGCAGTAGCCCTCTCCTCCTCCATGAATTTGTCTCATCCTCTTTTAAAGCCATCTAGGTTGGAAGCCATCCCGGCCTCCTGTGGAAGGGAGTTCCTCAGTTTAAACATGCGCTGTCGGAAGAAATGCTTCCTTTTATCTGTCTCCTGAGAAATCTCTATGTGGGACAAGAAGCTACAGTTAGAACTGGATATGGAATAACTGATTGGTTCAAAATTGGGAAAGGAGTACGACAAGGCTGTATATTGTCTCCCTGCTTATTTAACTTATATGCAGAATTCATCATGTGAAAGGCTGGACTGGACGAATCCCAAGCCGGAATTAAGATTGCCGGAAGAAATATCAACAACCTCAGATATGCTGATGACACAACCTTGATGGCAGAAAGTGAGGAGGAATTAAAGAACATTTTAATGAGGGTGAAAGAGGAGAGCGCAAAATATGGTCTGAAGCTCAACATTAAAAAAAAACTAAGATCATGGCCACTGGTCCCATCACCTCTGGCAAATAGAAGGGGAAGAAATGGAGGCAGTGAGAGATTTCACTTTCTTGGGTTCCATGATCACTGCAGATGGTGACAGCAGTCATGAAATTAAAAGACGCCTGCTTCTTGGGAGAAAAGCAATGACAAACCTAGACAGCATCTTAAAAAGCAGAGACATCACCTTGCTGACAAAGGTCCGTATAGTTAATGCTATGGTTTTCCCAGTAGTGATGTATGGAAGTGAGAGCTGGACCATAAAGAAGGCTGATTGGCAAAGAATTGATGCTTTTGAATTATTGTGCTGGAGGAGACTCTTGAGAGTCCCATGGACTGCAAGAAGATCAAACCTACCCATTCTGAAGGAAATCAGCCCTGAGTGCTCACTGGAAGGACAGATCCTGAAGCTGAGGCTCCAAGACTTTGGCCACCTCATGAGAAGAGAAGACTCCCTGGAAAAGACCCTGATGTTGGGAAAGATGGAGGGCACAAGGAGAAGGGGACGACAGAGGATGAGATGGTTGGACAGTGTTCTCGAAGCTACCAACATGAGTCTGACCAAACTGCAGGAGGCAATGGAAGACAGGCGTGCCTGGCGTGCTCTGGTCCATGGGGATATGAAGAGTCGGACACGACTAAACAACAACATCTGTCCTGAAACTTCCCCCAAGTAGAAGTCACTGTCTCAAGGACTCCCACATCCGCTTCCCAACGCTGCCAAAGCCGTTGGCTTCATCTCACGGTGTAATCTGGAGACCACGAGCACCAATGGGGAAATGTTCTGGCTGTTTCTGGCGGCAGCAACAGCTCTGAGTCGTGTATCTGTGCTGCGGCGCATGTGCCCATTGCCACCCAGGCCAGACCTAGCTGAGCCCAGGGAGGTAACAAGATGTCTTGGTGATGGATGGGCTGTGCAATTTATCAGCTGGGCTGCCAGCGTTAATGGATGCATGGAAAAGAAGATTGCGTGGAGAAGAATGAACGGTCAGCAGGGGGCCATTCCTTCAGGCCACATCCACGCTTGAGCATGGCCGTTGCTTCCATTTAGGCAAACTAGGCAACTGCCTAGGCCCTAGGGCGCCAAAATGGAGGGGGCGCTGGCCAGCCTGCCCCCCGCCGCCGCCCGGTGCCACCCCAACCAGCGGCGAAAATCACGGCGGCGCGGGGCACACGGCGGGCAGGGGGCGGGGCACCGTACGTCATGCGCAATGACGTCATGTGCCCCGCCCCCTCGCCTAGGGTGCAAAAACCCCTAGCACCGGTCCTGCGCTTGAGGACTGACACCACAGCCGTGCCCTATATTTAAGGCACATTGCTTCCCCCAAAGAACCCCGGCAGCTATAGGTTGTTAAGGGTGCCGGGAGCTGTAGCTCTGCGAGGGATAAACTACAGTTCCCAGGATTCTTGCAGGGAAGCCATGTACTTTAAGTGAATGGCATGGAAGCTTTAGCCAGGGGGATGGCAGGAAAAAGGTTTAGCAAGAATCCCTGCTGAGAATTCCTTATCTGAGATACCAGAAATCTCTCAAGAGATTTGTAAGAACATCAGAAGAGCCCTGCTGGATCAGGCCAGTGCCCCATCTAGTCCAGCATCCTGCTCTCACAGGGGCTGACCAGATCCCCCAAAGAGAAACCTGCAAGCAGGACTCAAACAATTCTCCCCTCCTGGAGTCTCCAGCAACTGGGATTCAGAAACATTGCTGCCCGCCAACTGTGGAGGCAGAACAGAGCCATCCTAGCTAGTAGCCGTCTCCTCTCCTCCTCCATGAATTTGTCTCATCCTTTTTTAAAGCCATTCAAATTGGTGGCTATCACTGTCTCCTGCGGGAGGAAGTTCCACAGTTTAACGAGGTGTCGTGCAGTTTAACTGTCCCAAATCTTCCCAGCATTCAAATTCATTGGGTGTCCATGAGTTCTTGTGTTATGAGAAAGGAAGGAAAACTTTTCTCTATCCCCTTTCCCTATGCCACGCATAATTATATAAACGTCTACCATGTTGCCTCTTGCTTGCCTTTTCTCTAAACTAAAAAGTCTCAAATGCTGCAGCTTTCTTCAGAGGGGAGTCACTCCGTCTCCTTGCTCATTTTCTGAACGTTTTCCAACTCTGCAATATTTCTTTTGAGGCGAGGTGAACGGAATTGTACACAGTACTCCAGTTGCACCATAGATTGGTATAAGGGCATCGTGATATTTTATTTTCCGTTCCTTTCCTGATGATCCCTAGCATGGGAATTTGCCTTTTTCGTGGCTGCCACACACAGGGGCCACACCTTCACCATCCTATATAATAAACTTGCTGTGTCCCTGCGTCCGTTCTGTGTGTCACGGAAGTGCGCTACTGCGCATGTCCGGGACCCACACGGACGCAGGGATTGGAGCGGTTGGAGAGGGGGGCGTGTCCACGAGGCAGCGGCGGCACACGCGCGTTCTCTGTTGCGCCAGCGCCGCTGCCTCGCACGGACGCAGAGGCAGAGCCCAATCCCCGCGGCTCGCCGCCGCTACCGCCGCCGCTGCAGCCACTGCCAGGGAAAAAGAAGAAGGGGGAGGGAGCCCCTCTCCACCCCGCAGCGGCCGCTGTTCTGCCTCCTCCTGCCTCTTCCTCCTCTAGCGCCCGTTATGTAACAGGCTAACTTCAACTAGTTTGCAATAATGTGGAGAAGGGCGATATCCCGGAACACTGCGGGAGGAGGGACAGTTTGCTCCGTGACCTCACGCCAGCCTTGGTGATTCAAGCTGAAACTCCTGATATAACCTGCAATCTTCCTCATCATATCTCATACAAGACAGGGGAGAAGTTGGCATGAGAACAAGGTCTTAGACTTCTGTTTACCTGTCCGCACTCTGATCCCAGCAGCTCTAAACAAGCTTTCCGGGAACTTTCTGTCGCTGTAAGAATGTCGGAAGAGCTCAGCTGCTGCTGGATCAGACCAAAGGGAGACCGCAGAATCCGGCTCCTTCCTTCGGAGAGTAGCTGGTCCCAGGACTCTGGGAGACCCACAACCAGGGCAGGAGAACAGCTGCCAATTGAGGGCACAGCGGCATTGACAGTAGGGCCGCCGACACCCTCAGGATTTCCATTGTTTTGTAAAAATTATTATTATTATTATTTTAAATAATTTTTATTGGTTTTTACAATTTTATAAGCACATACGGTAACATAGCGGTTAAATTTTCATACTTCCTCCCTCTCACCGTGGGAAGCCAAGATCCATCCCCCCCTCCCTCACAGGGGTACACACATTCACCGTACATTTAACCTTGTTGATATTTTTCAATAACATTGCTTGTGCCTGGCCCAATTTTGTAGGCCAGGCATTTCTAATTTCTTCAATTTCATATTTCAATTGACTTCCTCAAGTCCCCCACTGTTGAATTCATAATAAATCCTCTTTAACAGATTCATACATCTACTTTTAAAACATCGTCAAGTACATAGGTAAATTTACTTATTAATCCTAAATTCACACCTAAGCATCCAGGTACTTCTGCTCTTTCCCTGTGTTCTTCCCATCTGTCAACTCTAGATTTAACTTATTTCAAAGATCCAATTTTTACTTTTATTCCCCCCTTCCTCCCTTTGGTCTCAGAGTATTTAGCCATATTATCCTCCTCTTACTAATCATTTAAAATTAATAATCCTTATTAATCACATGCTGGTAACCATATCTTTATTTTGTAAAAATTATACCCTGCTTGATTGTAAACAACAACACCCCTCAAAGCAGTTTACGAAAAAAATCAAGCAATACAGATGAATTCACCATAATATGAAACTTTCAAAAGATTAAGGGAACAGTAGACCAGGGACAGATTAAAACTGGAACCAGCTTTCTAAGCATCTGGGAAGGCTCGTCTCGACAAAAATATTTTTAGCAGGCGCCAGAAAGACTGCGGTGAAGGCGCCTGCCTGGTGTCAAGAAGCAGGGAGTTCCAAAGGGTAGATGCTGCCTCACTAAAAGAGGAAGTTCTTACAAATGCCGGTCGGGTATCATGCGGCAGCTGTAAAAGGGCCAGTTCTGCCACCATTTGAAGCGGTTGAGTGGGCAGATGTGGAGCAAGGCAATCTCGTAGGTAAACTTATCCTCTGTGAATCTGTCTAATCCTCTTTCAGATGCCAATAATAATAATTTATTTGTACCCCACCCATCTGGCTGGGTTTCCCCAGCCACTCTGGGTGGCTTCCAACAAAGGTTAAAAATACATTAAAATGTCACACATTAAAAACTTCCCTAAACAGGGCTGCCTTCAGATGTCTTCTAAATGTCAGGTAGTTGTTTATTTCCTTGACATCTGATGGGAGGGCGTTCCACAGGGCGGGAGCCACCACTGAGAAGGCCCTCTGCCTGGTTCCCTGCAACCTCACTTCTCGCAGTGAGGGAACCGCCAGAAGGCCCTTGGTGCTGGACCTCAATGACTGGGGTGAACGATGGGGGTGGAGATGCTCCTTCAGGTATACACGACCGAGGCCGTTTAGGGCTTTAAAGGTCAGCACCAACACTTTGAATTGTGCTCGGAAACGTACTGAGAGCCAATGTAGCCCTCTCAGGACCGGTGTTATGTGGTCCCAGCGGCCACTCCCAGGCACCAGTCTAGCTGCCGCATTCTGGATTAGTTGTAGTTTCCGAGTCACCTTCAAAGGCATCCCCAAACTCTGGCCCTCCAGATGTTTTGGGACTACAACTTCCATCATCCCTAGCTAACAGGACCAGGGATGATGGGAATTGTAGTCCCAAAACATCTGGAGGGCCAGCGTTTGCCTATGCCTGATCTAGTCCAACCCCCTGCAATGCAGGAGTCTCGGCTAAAGCATTCCTGACAGATAGCCATCCAACCTCTGCTTAAAAACCTCCAAGGAAGGAGAGCCCACCACCTCCCGAGGGAGTCTGTTCCACTACCGAACAGCTCTTACTGTTCATGAAATTGTCCAACCCTCTTTTAAAGCCATTCAAATTGGTGGCCATCACTGCTTCCTGCGGGAGGGAGTTCCACAGTTTAACAAGGTGCCATGTAGTTTAACTGTCCCAAATCTTCCCAGCATTCAAATTCATTGGATGTCCATGAGTTCTTGTGTTATAAGAAAAGAAGAAAAACAGTGATGGCTATCACTGCTTCCTTTGGCAGTGAGTTCCACAGTTTAACTATGCACTGCGCAACAAATTACTCCCCCCCCCCCCTCTGTCCTGAATCTTCCAGCATTCAGTTTCATTGCATGTCCATGAGTTCTGGTGTTACGAAAGAGGGAGAGAGGCTTTAGGCAGGCTCTCTCGATTCCCTGCTCTCGAGAACCCAGCGGTGCCCAGATTTTACAATCCACTCACTTGCCATACAGACACACAGGTACACACCCTGTCCTTCCTCCTCTGGGTCCGTATGGCCTGAGGCATCCCAGCTATGAGGAAGCGGGCAGCTGGAGTGAAGTCGCTGGGGAACCCCCCATCCATGGTGACGCAATCCCAGGGGCCCTTCCTTTGTCGCAAGAGCTCAGGTTCCTTTCCATGAATGGGAGCAGAGAAGCAAGTGAAAAGAAGGTGGGCAAATATTGAAGTTAACTTAAAAGGTGTGTGACGAAGGTAGGGGGGCAAAGGAGGAGGCGAGGCATGGCAGCAGCAGAATACTTTGCTCTGGGTGAGGAAATTATTCTCCTACCCCACCCAGAGCAGAAGAGAAAGAAAGAGGTTTTAACATGCAGCTTAAAAATAATAATACTGGTTTGATTCAGATTTTAAATTGGGCGGGGGTCAATTAGTTTTTGATTTCTGAACTCTTGCAATAATTTTAATATATCCTTTTAAGGAAATGGGTTAGTATCTCCCATGACTTATATCCTGCCTTCCTCTAAGGAAGTTGGTGTCCACACTTCTCCTTTCCAATCCTCACAACAACCCTGTGAGGTCGGTTGGGCTGAGAGGCAGTGATTCGATCGCAAGAGAGGCCATCTCAAGAAAATTTAACTACGAACCCCAAAATCTGGGATGCTCTCTAAACCCAGTCCAAAGTTTTGCTGGTGGTTTTTTTCTTTTGCAGCATTTTGCAGCGAAAACCCTGTGTTTAGCAGCACCCCACAAAACTGAGCAATCGATACATCAAACGTGGGGTTCGTACTTAACATTAACTATGAACTCCCCAAATTTGGGGTCCCCTCCAAACCGGTGCCAAACTGTTGCAGTTGCTTTGTACTGAGAGAGCCAGTGTGGTGTAGTGGTTAAGAGCGGTAGACTCGTAATCTGGTGAACCGGGTTCGCGTCTCCGCTCCTCCACCTGCAGCTGCTGGGTGACCTTGGGCTAGTCACACTTCTCTGAAGTCTCTCAGCCCCACTGACTTCACAGAGTGTTTGTTGTGGGGGAGGAAGGGAAAGGAGAATGTGAGCCACTTGGAGACTCCTTCAGGTAGTGAGAAAGCGGGATATCAAATCCAAAACTCTTCTTATTCTTCTACTGTTTTCCAGTTAAAACTCCACATTTCACAGCGTCCTGCAAACTGAGCAATTGCTACTCAAACCTACAGTCATAGCTAATGCCCCAAAACCCAACGCTGTCCACTCCAAACCGGTGCCAAACTCTGACAACCATGGGGCTGCAATCTTCCCTCCTGCCTTTTCCAGCAACCGGCATTCAGAAACATATACAACCTCTGACTCTGGTGGCAGAGCATAGGGGCCAATGGCCATTGAGAGACCTCTGTGTCTAATCCCCTTTTAAAGCCATCTATTCTGCTCATGCTCAGAGGATCTGAGGATCTGTCCCACGACTGACTCCCCTTGCCATCTCGACAGAGTCAGAGCAGGGAGGCTGCTGGGACTACATTTCTCCTTCTCCCTGGGGCTTAAGGCCTTGCTTTTGGTTAGCCCTTAGCACAGCTGAGCCCCTAGGAGTGGGCTAATCCTGGAGGAAGCGGGACTTGTTGCTCCAAGTGAGCCTCCGGTTATTAACTTTAAGGGTGTGGAGCCAGGATTGCAGCCACCAAACCAGAATGGATTGTCTATCTCTGTTTGCTGTTTGTCTTGGCCACATCGCTCTGCTCATTAAGCATCACAAACCTAAACCGCAGAGGAAAAGAAGGCATTCTTTGTACACAGCAGGATTGTCAGGGAGGATTTCTGTGAGATCAGCGCATAGCGGCAAATTTCCAGGGTTATAATTTGCGTCAAAATAATAATTAAAAACCAACAACCTTGCAGGTTCTTCTGTAAGTTCAAAGGTGTGCAAGGGAGCAGCAAAAACTACAGAGATTCCTGTGGCTCCTTAAAGACTCGCAGATTTCCAATGGTGTAATCTGCTTTCATGGTGGTTTCTTGTTTTGCACCTGATGAAAGAGGTTCTAATCCCGCAAAGCTTTTGCCGGATCTGCGCGTATTTAATGTTCCATCACACTATTTTGTTGTGCTTGTAAGTTAGGAGCTATTTATAACCTGAGCAGTTACACAGCACTTTCAGAACATTCTCAGACACTAGAGAGACAATGTGATGTAGTGGTTAGAGCGTCAGACTAGGTCCTGGGAGACCAGGGTTCGAATCTCCAGTGAGCGATGAAGCTTTCCTGGGTGACCTTGGGCCAGTCACCATCTCTTAGTCCTAACCTACTTCGCAGGGTTGTTGTGAGGATAAAATGGAGGACGGGAGAAATCATGGGCTGCAGGGGGTTGGATTGGATGACCCTTTGGGTCCCTTCCACCTCTCTCATTTAATGAATGCTGCCATGAGTTCCTTGGCTGAAAGGTGGAATATAAAGGAGGCCAGTGTACTTGCCAGATCCTCATGTTTTAGAATCATAGAACTGTAAATTGGAAGGGACCATGATGATGAGGGTCATTTATTCCAACCCTCTGCAAAGCAGGAATCTTTTGCTCAACTTGGGGCTTGAATCCACAACCCTGAGATCCACAACCCTCATGCTCTACCAACTGAGCTATCCGGTAAACGCAAAAAGCTGGGATGTTGCGGAGGAGGGCAACCAGGATGATAAAAGGTCTGGAATTGGAAACCAAGCCTCATGAGGAATGGCTGAAGGAGCTGGGTATGTTTAGCCTGGAAAAGAAGAGTGAGAGGAGGTAGGAGAGCCAAATATCTCAAAGGCTGTTGCATGGAGCAAGCTTGTTTTCCCTTGCTCTGGAGGGTAGGACTCGAACCAATGGCTTCAAGTTACAAGAAAGGAGATAACTTTCTGACTGTAGGAGCTGTTTGACGGTGGAATGGACACCCTGAGAAGGTGATGGACTCTCCTTCCCCGGAGGTTTTTAAGCAGAGGTTGGATGGCCATCTGTCATGGCCGCTTTAGCTGAGATTCCTGCATTGCAGGGGGTTGGACTGGATGACCCTTGGGGTCCCTTCCAACTCTACGATTCTTTGATTCTAAATGAATGAATAAATAAGCTCAGTCACATTTAGAAGAAAGCTGATTATAGGGTTGGAAGAGACACCGAGAGACTGAGAAAGCTAAGGAGCATGACTAGGCGATCCAGCAAGTTCCTGGAAGAAGTGAAACTTGAACTCGTGTCTTCCTGGTCTGCTCAGCCGCTACACCATGCTGACTCATTCAGTTCTTGGCTTTGAAAAGAGTTTAGCTTCAAGCCTTTAACAAACAAGAAAATAGACGTTAAAACATAAACAGAAAGCAGAGGCGCGTGGGAAAACTTTTTTCTCTCTCAAAGTCGCAGGGGGTGGAGTGGAACCAGTAACACAATTGCTACAGGTGATTCACTTTTAGATTAGATAGATAGATAGATAGATAGATAGATAGATAGATAGATAGTAATGCCCAGGAAGATTTTGCAGAATTGTTGAATTTCCCTGAAGTTCTGCATACTCAGGTTGCTCTCCATTGACTCACAATACTCCAAACAGTTGGAAGGGACCCTCAAGGGGCATCTAGTCCACCTCCCTGCAATGAAGGGATCACCGCTAAAGAACCCCTGACAGACTCTGTTTAAACCCAGCCTCTGTTTAAAAATCTCCAAGGAAGGAGAGTCCACCATCTTCTAATGGAGCCAGCTGCAATGTCTGACAGCCCTTGCCGTTGGAAAATTATCCCTGATTTAGTTGGAATCTCCTTCCTTGTCATTTGAATCCATTGGGACAACTTTCTGCCATCCTCCATGTGTCAGCTCTTCAGATATTTGAAAGTGTCTAGCTGGGTATGTTTAGCCTGGAGAAGAGAAGGTTAAGGGGTGATATGATAGCCATGTTCAAATATATAAAAGGATGTCATATAGAGGAGGGAGAAAGGTTGTTTTCTGCTGCTCCAGAGAAGCGGACACGGAGCAATGGATTCAAACTACAAGAAAGAAGATTCCACCTAAACATTAGGAAGAACTTCCTGACAGTAAGAGCTGTTTGACAGTGGAATTTGCTGCCAAGGAGTGTGGTGGAGTCTCCTTCTTTGGAGGTCTTTAAGCAGAGGCTTGACAGCCACCTGTCAGGAATGCTTTGATGGTGTTTCCTGCTTGGCAGGGGGTTGGACTGGATGGCCCTTGTGGTCTCTTCCAACTCTACGATTCTATGATTCTATGATATCACCTTCTTGAAGACTTCTGCTGCACTCAAAAGCTTGCCACGTTTTGTTGACTTTCTGGTGAGCCCTAATGAAGGTTTTGCCTTTTGAGATTCCAAACCAGCTCAGCTACTTTTGCTTTTTAAGGGAAAATGCTATACCGTATTTTTCGCTCTATAAGGCGCACCTGACCATAGGATGCACCTAGTTTTTAGAGGGGAAAAGCCCCAATTTTTTGAGGATCAGCTCAAATTTCTGCTGCTTCTTTTGCAAAGAGTAAAAGCCCCATTTTTTTGAGGATCAGCTCAAATTTCTGCAGCTTCTTTTGCAAAGGAGAAAAGCCCCCATATTTTGTGGATCAGCTCAAATTTGTGCAGCTTCTTTTGCAAATGAGAAACGCCCCATTTTTTGAGGATCAGCTCAAAGTTGTTGAACTTGCTTTGCAAAGGGGAAAAAATCCTGTTTTATGGGGTTTAACTCACAGTTCTGCAGCTTCAGGAAAGGGAGCCATTTCTACAGTTTCCAGACAGATAATCTAATCAGCCAGTCACATGCCTCCCTCTGCAAGGGGGCGGGGCTGGAATCTTGGGCTTCCTTTCAATACCCCCTTCTCTCTCTTTTTTTTAAAAAGCACGATCTGCTTTTGCCCCTGGGCAGTTCATCTCCAGGAACCACACATTCGCTCCATAAGATGCACAGACATTTCCCCTTACTTTTTAGGAGGAAAAAAGTGAGTCTTATGGAGTGAAAAATACGGTAATTATCCCCATTCAGTGCTACCACTTTCGCAATGGATCAGAACAATAGGGTCTTAAAAAAAATAAAAATAAATCACACTACCTGTGCTATTTGGCTTTCCAATGTCTGCGTAACCAACAACAAATGTTTTGTGTATTGTTCCTGTTGCTTATGCAACTAACTCTATCTCTGCTCTTATCTGCTTTTCCTTCCCTCTGACCTACCTGCCCTCTTCCCAAAGCTGATATACCTGAAACTCAGGATAACACTTCAAGCATCAGTCCAGGAAAGCTTATGCTGTGATAAAACATGTGAGTCTTTAAGGTGACACAGGAGTCTGTGTTGATACCCCCAGAGAGGGAGGCAGGTGAAGACACACACCTGTGATTTCTACCAGGTAAATCCCTGGGCCCAGTCGCTGCCTCTCAGGCTAGCCTACCTCACAGGGTTGTTGTGGGGATTAAGTGAGAAGCAGGAGAACAACATAAAGCCCACAAGAACCCTGTGAGGTCGGCTAGCCTGAGAGGCAGCAACTGGCCTGAGGTCACCCAGTGAGCTTCATGGCTGAGTGGGAATTCGAACCCCGGTCTCTCCGGGGTCCTAGTCCGGCACTCTAACCACTAGGCAGCCCTGACTCTCTCACGCCCTACCTATTGCTTCTCTGCTGCCTGTCTGGATACTTCAGCCGGAGGGACATGAGGAATGTGCTGTTTATGCTCCTGAAAGTCAAGGAGATTGGCCCTCGGCATTCCTGGGTCCTCTCTAGGACTGCAAAACGGGTGTGGCGAAAGAGCAAGGCGATGAATCAGCACGGCTGGGTTTCATTCCCAGCAGCTGGAAAGAGGGTTGTGGCCTCTAGGGGTTAGAGCAAGCTAGGCGGAGCAGAATGCCGGGCGCTGAATGCTTGAATGATGGGAGAGGGAGAGGCAGATTGGCAGGTGCAGAACTGTTCCTCGTAACATCATAACCAGACATAATTTCTTATTTATAAAGCACCAGCTATTTGGCTGCTTTTAATAGTACGCAGGAGAGGGAGCCAAGTGGCACCTGTGGAAACCTGCCGGGTGCCCACTGCTTCCAAGTCAGCCTTTGCTCCTAAGTTTAGGCGCTGTCTCCCGTTCAGTGCCTCGAGGCGACTTTCCTGAGCAATGTCTCAATCTCTCCCTTTTTCGGCACTCCCTGCAGATGAGAAACCTACACTGCCCGAAATGTTGCGTTTGAGGTTTAAACAATTGCCCTTTTAAAATTTCCCGTATGACGTTGCCCCCTTTTGTACTGGAAAAAGAATCTGGCACTTTGAGCCAATACCCTCTGAGCATGTGCAAAGCCTCCCCGATTGTGTGTGTGTGTTTATTTTTAAAGGAACTAAAGGCAAACTACCGTCTTTCCCCCTTTTTAAGACACCGTCTTATAATTTTTTTTCCTCAAAAAAACACAGGGTGGCTTATTTTCGGGGGGATGTCTTATTTTTATTACGTCAGTATGGTACGGTACAGCCTCCCCCTGCGCGCTGAGCAGGCGGGGCAGAACTCCGCAAGAGGCGCGTTCCCCCCCCCCCGTGTCTCTCGCTGGTTCGCTGGCTCCCTGCGCACGCAGGAGGGGCTGAGGAGGCGACGGGAACAATGGCGGCACCACGGCTTACTTTTGGGGTACGTCTTACTTCTCACAAAGGTAAAAAAAACCCTGTCATGGCTTACTTTATGACTACGTATTAAAAAAGGGGAAACAGGTTACGGTAACTCAGTTCATGTGCTGCGTGTCTTCCTCTGGCGAGGATATTTCCCCTCTCTCTTAACACAACAAACAACAGTTCTGTGAAGCCTTGAAGGCACTCTGGTTGTGGCATAAGCTTTTGTGGGCTCACGAAAGCTGCTGCTGTAATGAATTTCTCAGTCCTTAAGGTGCCACCCAACTCTGTTTTCAATATGTGCTGTGGAATATTAATCCTCTGGAAAGCTTTTAATGCCGTTTACAGAAAGCCCAATAAAAACACACATCCACACACAAACCAAACGCTCACCCCCCAAAAAGAAAAAAATCACACACTTTATACAATCTTTAGATGTCCTTCTGCCCTGGAACCCAGCCAGGAGCCTTTCAAACTGTTTGACAATTCCTGTTTTTACACACACAAAATGACTCATTATTCTGGGCTGAAAGGGGATCTTCTCTGAGCGCCGGTTGTGAAAAGACCCGCCAAACGCCTCGCTCCCTCCTTCCTCATCCTCGCCCTCATGGCCTGGGTGAGGTAACAGCGGAGGATCCCTTCCGCCCCAAAGGGGGACATTCAGTGGGTGAGCTCATGAGGGCGGTTGGGCAAGAAGCTGGAGCCTGAAGCTGGCTCATTTCCTCCCTGGCTGGAGCCTTGGCTGGTCGCCTGTCTCTTTCCCTGGTGACCCAGGAGCGCGGATTAGGCAGGGTCTGCCTCTGCCTCTGCCTCTGCTTGCCAAGACCTGCCCCTCTATCAAGGTGAGGGATCTGCGTAGCTGGACAGGTTCTGTGGAATGGTTAACCTGAGGCAATCTCACCCTGAGCCAATCATCGCAGGCGGCAGAGCAGGGCAGCCGAGAGTCTACAGCACTTAGGCACCTGCCCCAAGCCTTTCTTTGGAGAAGCCAGCCAGCAGCCGGCGCACCTGCCAGTCTCCTGCAGAAGAGAGCCTTGCCCCGGCCAACGCAGCCATGCCACCTCTCCGCTGGGCACCCTTCGCCGCCGCCGTCCTGCTCTGTCTCACAGGGATGGCCATGCCAGGGCCCGGCCCGGAGGATGCCAGCCTGGACCCGGCCCTGCTGGAGCTGCGGACTCTCCTGGCGTCGGGCGAGGAAGGCGCTCTGCCCCAGGGCACCCTGGAGTCCCTGTTAAATATGGCGGTGGGTCGTGTGCAGTGCCAGGCAGTGCCGTGTGAAAAGGTAAAGAGGATGGCGGCAGGTGTGCAGTCTTCTCCCGCTTGCCTGGGTCAAACTCCAGCCGGGGTTCAAAGGTCGTAAGGATGAGGCAGGCGCCCTGGACGGGATGCCGCCGGCCTCGCTCGCTTTGGGTGCAGAATGGGAGGAGGGACGGGTGGGGAGAGGAGGCATCCAGGGAGAAATCCCGTTCCTATTAGCCATCTGGAAAATCCCTTTCTCTCTCCTGCTATCTTTCCCTGGTAAACCACAGGAGCTTTGACTGGTCTTTGTAGGGTGCTGGGTTCAAGCTTACGGTTGTGATTGATTGATTGATTGATTGATTGCATTGCATTGCATTGCATTGCATTGCATCGATATCCCACCTTTTATCCCAGAAGCTCAAAGTGGTGCATAGGGCTCCCTGCCCCTTCTCAACAGCCCTGCAAGGTAGGCAGGGCCGGATTTAGGTTTGAGGAGGCCCTAAGCTACTGAAGGTAATGGGGCCCTTTATATGTCCAGCTGTCCTTTATCAACAGCAAATTGTCGCTGTATTTTGTGTTGAATATATGCTATATGGTAATTTATGGACCTAATAGGTATCTCAAGCCGTTTGCACATAACGAATAGGCGCCCACACAACACAAAACACTGTTGCTCTAGGTAGGTTTTCTTTTATTTGTTTTTTTATCTTATATTTTGGAAATGTACATCCAGGTTTCTTTTCTTTAAATTTTCTTAGGGTCCCCAAAAGAGGGGGGCCTTAAGCTACAGCTTGTTTAGCTTATATGTAAATCCGGCACTGGAGGTAGGTTAGGCTGAGAGAGGCAGACTTCGCGATGTCGAATTACAACATGAAGTTGCCTTACTCCCAGAGAAGTATAGATGTTTAAAATCCTGGCCTAACTTTGCAGCGGCCCCTTACTTAACTAATATCACTAATGAAGCCTATAGATGGGCCTTCTCTAGAGCCCGCTTTGAGACAATGCCTTCAGCAGTGCTGTATGGCAGATTTACGGGGGTCCCAATGCAAGCGCGTCTTTGCCCATGCTTGTCTAACAAGGTAGAATCCGTTACTCACATTCTTTTATTTGGCGAATTCTACAGTGAAGAACGTGCTCGATTTATCTTACCCCTTTTAACAAAGTTTATACCTTTACAATATTATTTGGAACCATCCCCCGAAATTTTACGAAAATATCTCTTGGAAGATTCTTCAAGTCTAGTATCATATGATGTGGCTAGATTTTGCACTTTAGCTAGTGAGAAGCGTAAATCTCTTTTCTTGAATAACACATTGTAACGCTCCTTTGTGCAATTGTTACATTTTTGATGATGTTGTTACCGATTTTTACCTGTTTGGATTTATGGCTTTCTGTGCTGCTGGCTTTTGCCGTAATAAAGCTAATTGAATTGCTGAGAGAGGCAGCGACTGGCCCCCAAGGCCACCGTAATGAGCTCCCTGGCTCAGTGGGGATCCGAACCCTGATCTCTCCCACATTTTAACCCCCTGCACTGCACTGGGATACTTCCCAGTGCACGTTTCTCCAGTTGTCTTTCCCTTCTGCCTCTGAACTGTGTTGTGTGTGTGGGGGGGTGCATTTGGCCCGGAATGGCGAGACATGTAAAATGCCCGTGCGTGGACATTTAAGGCGCCGCAGCAACACCTAGCATGTTATTTCACCTGCTGGCGAGACTCACTTTGAACCACTTAATAACAGGTTGCAGGACAATGGAGGGTTTTTTTCAGCTGTATCATGGATCTAGAGAGCCAAAGAAGGCTTTCAGCTTTAAAACCGGTGGAAACCAGGCTGATGTGAACAGACATAGCTGCCAGCAGATCCACACCATATATTAAAGCGCACATGACTTGCCGCCCCCTACAAGAATCCCGGAAACTATAGTTTTCTGCTACAGTTCCCAACACCCCAGTTCTCAGGGTACTTGGGGGGAAGCCATGCCCTTGAAATGTGTGTTGGGTGCACTTTTGGGGGGGGGGGAATGATGTGAATCTGCCCAGTGCATGTAGGGGATGAGGGCTGGCGATGATCCTTGGTGTGGCAGGAAGGGCATAGAATCCTAGAGCTGGAAGTGGGTCCCCCAGGGGTCATCCAGTCCAACCCCCTGCAATGAGGTCATTTGACACGGGGCCTGTTCTCGCCTGCAAACTGTTGGCAGGTATGGAGTTGCCCTCCTACATCCCTCAGGAAGGAGAAGGAATCCCCTCAACTCTCCGCCGTGGGCTCCGTGCAATGCAAAGCCACAGAACGTGGCTTAAGAGAGTGAAGGTGTAGCTTTCTTCATCGTCTGCTTTCGTAAGGTTATGTGTAAAGCGAGGGTGGGGACATGAATCCATGGGACTCTCTAATAAGAGCATAATCTCAGGGTGGTACTCAGTCCAGATGAATTGGGACCAGAATCTGATTTTGGAGAAAGCTGGTCTAGCAGAACAGCTGAAACAAAATTTAAAAATTCCTTCCAGTAGCACCTTAGAGACCAGCTAAGTTTGTTCTTGGTATGAGCTTTCGTGTGCATGCACACTTCTTCAGATACCAGAACAGCTGGCAGCCCAAACACAGGCGTGCTCTTAAATGAATGAAAGGGGGTTTTTTCCCAAAAAGAAGAAGGAAAAAAGAAAACGCAAGCAGTATCAGCAGAGCAGCAGGTGCTCCTGAAGTTGGAGCAAGAGCTCATAGAATTTTAGACTTGGAAGGGACCACGAGGGTCATCTAGTCCAACCCCCTGCAATGCGATGGGGCAGATGAGGAAATTTCAGCAAAGGATGCAACGCCCAGCTGCCCGTGCCCAGATGCCTCCCCTCGGCAGGTGGTCACCTGAAGGACGCGTCTCACATTCCTGGAACAGTTTGCTAGGCAATATTTGTAAGAATTCTCAATGGTCCTCCAGCCTCCCCTGGAATCCAGTCAGTTATTAACAGACTTCCAGACCATAGGCTGGCCCCATTCCTCCCTGGCACAAGTAGGAGATTAGGAAACGGGTTGTCTACTAGAGTTTCAGGCAGGGGACTCTTCCAGCCCTACTGAGAGGAGATGCCATCAGGGGTTGAACCTTCAGGACTCCTGCCCCTTAGTTACAACCCTTCCTGGGTGAATCCCCATTCTGCTGCCCTGGCATCGGATCATAGGTTGCACGGAAGGTAAAGGTAAAGGGACCCCTGACCATTAGGTCCAGTCTTGTCTGACTCTGGGGTTGCAGTGCTCATCTCGCATTATTGGCCGAGAGCCGGCGTACAGCTTCCAGGTCATGTGGCCAGCATGACAAAGCCGCTTCTGGCGAACCAGAGCAGCACACGGAAACGCCGTTTACCTTCCCGCCAGAGCGGTACCTATTTATCTACTTGCACTTTGACGTGCTTTCGAACTGCTAGGTTGGCAGGAGCAGGGACCGAGCAACGGGAGCTCACCCCGTCGCGGGGATCGAACCGCCAACCTTCTGATCTGCAAGCCCAAGAGGCTCAGTGGTTTAACCCACAGCGCCACCCGTGTCCCACGGGTTGCACGGAAAGGTTTAGACAAAAAACAAGGTATTTTTTAAAACAGATGTTTTGTTATTCGTGCTCACCAATTTTGCACAGTGTCTTTGGGGAAAGCACCAAGCAAAGAACGAAATGTGAAAATGTTAAGAGCTCACTGGGGCAACAGGAACTGCCTGGGTGATGACGGTGTCTCCTGGCTGGACCAAAGAATCTAGCCCAAAGCATCCTCCTCCTCAAAGAATTGCAGAGCTGGGAGGGACCCCCGGGGCCATCTAGTCCAGCCCCCTTGCGATGCAGGAATTGCAGTAAAAGAATCCATGACAGATGGCCATCCAACCTCTGCTGGAAAACCTCCAAGGAAGGATGCAGCTCACTGCCTTAATCGAACAAACTTATTTTATACTAAAATGCATTAGGTAATGATTGCAGTTGTAATCTCTCAGTTAACAGGATCTCGGCTGCAACCACGGTTGCCAAAGTTTTCACTTCCACTGCTTCTGTGGGCTTTAACAGTTTCACATCAGGCTGAAATGCTGCAGAGGAGACAACGTACTGCATTTGCCAGCATTTAATTTAACATCACTTGCTACATTTCTGCCTGTACTGCAGCTATTAGCTCAAGGAACAAGAGCCCTGCCAGAATAGCAGTTGGCAACCTCCGCTGGGGCGAGGTTCGGCCGCAAAGCTAATGGCCACATCCAGAGTTTGAAGAAGTGGGAGAGGCTACATCGCGGATTGAAGCAAAGTAGGGCCATGGGCAGCAAAGAGTTAATAGCCAACACGCAGGTGGCCTGTAGAGGCTGGAGATTTCACAGGGTCAAAGGACTGTGCAGGGTCCTTTTATTAGGACAGATAAAAGAAAGTCCTTCTTCATGTGGCACAGAGTTAAACTGTGGAACTCCCTGCAACAGGAGGCAATGGTGGCCACCAACTTGGATGGCTTTAAAAGAAGACTGGACAAATTCGTGGAGGAGGAGAGGGCTATCGAGGACTACTAGCCAGAATGGCTATGCTCTACTTCCACAGTTGGTGGCGGCAATGCTTGTGAATGCTAGTTGCTGGAAACAGCAGGAGCGGAGAGGGCTCTTGTGTTCGAATCCTGGTTTTGGGTTTCCCACAGACATCTGGTTGGCCACTGTAAGCACAGGATGCCAGACTAGATGAGCTTTCATCTGATTCAGCAGCCAGGCTCTCCCCAGCTCCTTCATTCTTTTGAACCTTTCACCCCGTGATGTGGTTAGTGCAGAGGACTTCTGTTCCTTTTTTCTGGCGAAGCCACTTTGCTGCATCATGTTCAACCTGCAAAAAAAGACTTGGCAGTTATGCTTGACTTTGGTCGCCACCACAGCCAGCAGAGCAGAGGAGTTGAGCTTCACCTTTCTTTGCATGAACGGAGCTTCATAGGAATCAACCTTCCCACCAACCCCAACCTGGCCCCTTCCAGATGAAACAAAATAAAAAAATTCCTTCCGGTAGCACCTTAGAGACCAACTAAGTTTGTTATTGGTATGAGCTTTCGTGTGCATGCACACTTCTTCAGATACCATTCTTCAGATGCCTTCCAGATGTTTAGGGCTATAACCAGGACCAGTGCCACGGATTTTGGCGCCCTAGGCGAGGAGGCGGGGCACATGACATCATTGCGCATGACGTACGGTGCCCCGCCCCCTGCCCTGCCGGGCGCCCCGCACCGCCGCAGTTTTTGCCGCTGGTTGGGGCTGCACCGGGCCGGGCGGTGGCAGGGGGGCGAGGGGCAGGCTGGCCAGCGCCCCCTCCATTTTGGCGCCCCCGCCGCCGAGGTTTTCGCCCCAAGCTGCTTGCTCTGCCGCTGGTTGGGGCGGCACCGGGGGGCGGGGGCAGGCTGACCAGCGCCCCCTCCATTTTGGCGCTCTAGGCAACTACCTAGTTCGCCTAAATGGACACGCCGGCCCTGGCTATAACTCTCATCACCGACAGCCAGAACATGATGGAAGCAGTAGTCTAAAACATCTGAGAGGCTGTTCAGCTTCTTAGACTCTTGCAGAGGAACTGGGGTGGCATGAAGCCTGACCCTGGGAAGGTTAGGCCTAGAGAAAAGTTCATCCAAGTTGGGGCTAGGAAAGCATGGATTTCATCCAGGTTCTCCTCCCAGATATCTCTGGAACTTAAATTAGACTTTGGGCCCAGCTACTATCCTGGACAAGCATGTCTCTGATCATGCGCAAAGTCAATTTCCTTGAATGGCCACAAATTGTTCCTATCTGTGAGTTGAAGAAAACAGCATTAGCCCATCAAAAGTGACAGCTTCCAAGCAGAAAGGAGACCCAAGACCGTTTCTTCTTAATAAACCAAGCACCAGGGCTTTCCTTGGCCCCAGAATGGCCATGTCCAAACCCCCAGGGACCAAGTTTTCACAGAGCCAGCCTTTGAAAACAAGGAAGCGGAGATAATAGAATCATAGAATTGTAGAGTTGGGACCCCGCGGGGTCATCTAGCCCAACCCCCTACAATGCAGGGATCTCAACTAAAGCATCCACGATAGATGGCAATTGGTGGACCTTCTGGTGGACTCTGTAGCATTCTACTATTGAACAGCTCTTACCGTCAAAAAGTTCTTCCCAATGTTTAGTTGTAATCTCATTTATTGCCATTTGAATCTGTTGGTTTGGATCTTGCCCTCAAAGAGGACAAGCTTGCACCATCTCTCATGTGGCAGACCTTCAGATGTTTGATGATTATTGTATCCCCTCTCAGTCAGGTTTCTTTTGGGGAACAGGACTTTTGTTGGGCGAGGGCAGAACCCATGCGATTGGGCAGTTAGTTAAGTATTCCTATTGTTTTACTTGATCTGGGGAGGGGGGCAGCTGCCCCTCCCTGACCCCCCCCTTGGCTACCCCTGTGGCTTGCACATAGCTTCTGGTTGCATCCTGCCCCCAGTGATCAGCTCTGTCTTCTTCCCACTTCTGTTCCCACCCCAAGCCTCCATTCACCAGAAATTCTTTACCTGTTAGAAGGAAATGCAAAAGTCCCAGAGGCTGTGTGAAAATGCCTTTATGATGATGATTAGTTTAGGAACAGGATCAAGGAGGCGGCAACTGTTTAGGCTGATGCCCATTTTTTAATGCATTTATTTTGCAAGGTCTTTGCATCTCCTGCGCATCCAAAGCATTCAAATGTCCTGCCCCTTCCTTTCCCATTTGATCTGTCCCTTTGCAAAAGGAGGATGAAAGGGTCTCCTCTGTTTGGGTTGTCTTAGTTACCATCCAGGAGGCTCAGCTGGGGCCAGAGTCCAGCAACCTTCTGTTGGAAAAAAGGCATCCTCCACAAATCCAGAGGGGAGTCCCTAAGGCGGTTGGGTGGTGCCTTGAATGCCTCCTTCCAGAAAGTCTTGCAGCCAAGCTGGTCTCAAATGTCTTGCTCTGCTTTCCTTTGGATCAGCGAGGCCGGGGGGGGGGGTCTTGTCATCTGGGCAGCCCAGGACTTCCAGACACACTGCCCAGGCTTAAATGCCAGGGAGGTCACTTCTGTGCTGCTAATGCAGTGGTTTGACGTCACCCCGGACGCGCACTCCATTGTCTCTCGAGACAGACAGGTGCCAGCAACAGCCCCACCTTTTGGCGCAAGATGGCCTGCAAGATCCTCCCCCCTTCCCATTTCACCCTCACAACAACCCTGTGAGGCACATTAAGTCCTACGCTCTAATCACTCTGCCACGCTGTCTCTATCCTGTCCCTCCTCACCAAATGGACTAAATGGGCAGCTGGCCTGATCCTGCAGGCTCTTTTCCTCTGTCACCAGTGATGGGGCTAGCCGTTCCTGCGTCCAGAGTGGCGGGGCGGGATGGAATGATCCACCCACGGAGCGATCGGCGCGGTGGTGCGATCCTCGGGGGGGGGGGAGTCCACTTGCGGCGTGGCGGCACGATCCGCCCAGGGGGGGATTTTGTCGCACCCCTCTGGGATGGCACCTGGGGCGGACCGTCTCCACCACACACACACCCTTCCTACGCCCCTGTCTGTCACCTCCACATCTTATTTCCAGATGCAGACAGACTGCTACGTTGGACCATGCTAACCTCTCTAAACATCCCTCCTAGCAGATCCTTTTTTATAAAAAAAAATCCATAAAATTTCAGATTCCCCTTTAATTCCTATTCCTGTTGGGCTCAGGCTGTGGGAAGACTCACTGGAGAACTATGTGTTGCTGTTTGCTTGAAGAACATTAGCAGAGGCTGCTGGATGAGACCACTGGCCCATCTAGTCAGGCATCCTTTTCTCACAGTAGCCAAACAGATGCCTGTGGGGAAACCAGCAAGCAGGATTCGAACACAAGAGCAACTCTCCTTTCCCGTGGCTTCTAGCAACTGGCATTGGGAAGCGCTGCTGCTGCCTCCAGCTTGTAGCCATAGATAGCTCTTCTCTCCTGTGAATTTGTCTATCCCTCTTTTTAAGCCCTCCCAAGTTGTCAACAGGACGCGGGTGGCGCTGTGGGTTAAACCACAGAGCCTAGGGCTTGCCGATCAGAAGGTCGGCGGTTCGAATCCCCGTGACGGGGTGAGCTCCCATTGCTCGGTCCCAGCTCCTGACAACCTAGCAGTTCGAAAGCACGCAAAGTGCAAGTAGATAAATAGGTACCACTCCGGCGGGAAGGTAAATGGTGTTTCCGTGCGTTGCTCTGGTTTGCCAGAAGTGGCTTAGTCATGCTGGCCACATGACCCGGAAGCTGTACGCCTGCTCCCTCGGCCAATAAAGCGAGATGAGCGCTGTAACCTCAGAGTCGTCTGCGACTGGACCTAACGGTCAGGGGTCCCTTTACCTTTACCTTTAAGTTGTCAACTATTGCTGCCTCCTGTGGGAGGGAGTTCCACAGTTTAACCCTGCACTGTGCAAAGAGGTGTTTTGTCTGCTGCCTCGTATTTCACAGTGCAGAGGAGACATGCAGGCACCCAGGCGCAAGTTGAACATGTGCCAGGTTGAGAGAGAGAGACACACACAGAGAGACTGGCTCTTTGTACTCTCTGCCAGCGTCACACTCAGGAGTAGACAGGCGAGAACGTCAGGCCCCAGGTGTGATCACGCACACCTTCTCCTGGGGGGCCACCCACTTTGGCACAAATCCAGACACGCTTGCCTTAGGGAGGAAGGCATTCCATTCCTGGAACGACAGAGCTATAGCAGTTTCGGCAGGCACAGCAATACTGCAAGGGGTGGGTAGCGGAAAACCAGCACAGGTCGAATTTATTTGGAACATGGCTACATTCCACCACTTTCAAGAAGAAATTCTAGATGGGTAATAATCAGAAGCAACAAGAACCCCTTAGGGCAGGCACCCCCAACCTTCGGCCCTCCAGATGTTTTGGACTACAATTCCCATCACCCCTGACCACTGGCCCTGTTAGTTAGGGATCATGGGAGTTGTAGTCCAAAACATCTGGAGGTCCGAAGGTTGGGGGTGCCTGCCCTAAGGGGATCTTGTTGCTTTTGATTATTACCCATCTAGAATTTCTTAGAAGATTGCCTTAGGGCAATCTTAGGATTGCCATCTGACCAGGTTTGGCCTGCTCCTGTGCCAGCTGACCTGCAGAAATTAGCATGGCAACCTCTTTGCCGTGTGAAGAGTGACGGAATTCCTGCTTTCCTGCACCCACTTGACTGATTCAATGAGGGGGGAAACGGCTGATTGCCACATAGCGCCCCTTCCGCATTTGCAAGAACCTGGTCTTTTCATGAAACAGCGCCTACACTTTGGAACTCCCTGCCTATTGATATCGATGCCTTCGCTGCATTCCTTTCGGAGCCTGCTAAAAACATTCTTGTTTAGACAAGACGTGCCTCCGGGGGTGAAGCCAAAGCTCTGTGTTAGCGGAACCGGAAGTGACCTCCCCAGAGCAAGACGTTTGGCACCAGCTTGGCTGCAGGGGTGGCCCAAAGGAGTGTAAAAGGCGCCATCCAACCGCCTTAGGGATTCCGCTCTGGATTTCTGGAGCGTTTACTCCCGAGCCCTTTCTTCTGAAGATATCCCATAAGGCAGTGGAGGTTTGGTGTTATGTATTCAGTGGTCTAAGGGACCTAGGTGGCGCTGTGGATTAAACCACAGAGCCTAGGGCTTGCTGATCAGAAGGTCGGCGGTTTGATCCCCGTGACGGGGTGAGCTCCCGTTGATCTGTCCCAGCTCCTGCCAACCTAGCAGTTTGAAAGCATGTCAAAGTGCAAGTAGATAAATAGGAACCGCTCTGGCGGGAAGGTAAATGGCGTTTCCGTGCGCTGCTCTGGTTCGCCAGAAGAGGCTTAGTCAAGCTGGTCACATGACCCGGAAGCTCCCTCGGCCAATAAAGCGAGATGAGCGCCGCAACCCCAGAGTCGGACACGACTGGACCTAATGGTCAGGGGTCCCTTTACCTTTACTCAGTGGTCTGTGTTTGCCTGAGCTTGAGTCTGGACCAGGGGTCAGTAAACGTCTTCAGCAGAGGGCCGGTCCACTGTCCCTCAGACCTTGTGGGGGGCCAGACTATATTGGGGGGGGGGTGAACGAATTCCTATGCCCCACAAATAACCCAGAGATGCATTTCAAATAAAAGGACACATTCTTCTCATGTAAAAATACGCTGATTCCTGGACCGTCTGTGGGCTGGATTTAGAAGGCGATTGGGCCGGATTCGGCCACCAGGCCTTAGTTTGCCTACTCATGGTCTGCCAGTCTCTGGACTAAGGATTCTGAGCTCCTGTGTTTTGATTTGATATGTCCAATCACAGAACATTTCAGGATTTGGGCCTCTGCCATTGGCCCTTGAACTCTGAGTCGTGATTCGCAGCTTGGAAGTTTAGACAGCCAATCATGTTGGGAGTGGGAATGGTCCAGCCTAAAGCAATGACAAACCTAGACAGCATCTTAAAAAGCAGAGATCACCTTGCCAACAAAGGTCCGTATAGTTAAAGCTATGGTTTTCCCAGTAGTGATGCATGGAAGTGAGAGCTGGACCATAAAGAAGGCTGATCACCGAAGAATTGATGCTTTTGAATTATGGTGCTGGAGGAGACTCTGGAGAGTCCCATGGACTGTAAGAAGATCAAACCTCTCCATTCTTAAAGAAATCAGCCCTGAGTGCTCACTGGAAGGACAGATCCTGAAGTTGAGGCTCCAGTACTTTGGCCACCTCATGAGAAGAGAAGATTCCCTAGAAAAGACCCTGATGTTGGGAAAGGTTGAGGGCACAAGGAGAAGGGGATGACAGAGGATGAGATGGTTGGACAGTGTTCTCGAAGCTACTAACATGGGTTTGGCCAAACTGCGAGAGGCAGTGGGGGATAGGCGTGCCTGGCGTGCTCTGGTCCACGGGGTCACGAAGAGTCGGACACGACTGAACGACTGAACAACAACAAAATATAAGCAGTTGCTTTGCCCCTGCTTCCCAGTTATGTAGTTCAAAAAAAGTTGTTGCTGTTATCGCCGCTCCTTGCCTCGTGGGAACCCACCTACACTTCACTGGCATTTGGGATCAGAGTTTTCTGGGTCTGGATTTTTCTTGTCCTAAATTAAAAAGAGGAAAGGGGGTGCTTCTGCCTCTAATAATAATAATAATAATAATAATAATAATAATAATAATAATAATTTTATTATTTATACCCCGCCCATCTGGCTGGGTTTCATGTCATCCGTCCCCAACCAGACCTGATAGAAAAGCTTCAAACAAATGGCGACTTCCTAACCTACCTGTCCAGGCTTTGCAAAACAGCTCAGCAATCCTTTATCAGCACCAGGGCAAGAGCCAAGGACTCCATGGTTAGTCTTAGCCCTTGCTATCCAGACCCATCTAGCTGTAGGCTGGGCAGGCTAGTCAGAGCTGGGTTCAAATCCCACGTGAGTCATTTGCCTCTTATCTGGTGCTGATAACACCCATGGGGAGAAGTTCACATATTTATGTTCTGTCCCCAGCATCTCAGAGGCCCTGATCCAGCTGATAGCTGCAGGAAACAGAACGCTAGGTGCAATGGATCCTTGGCCTGATCCAGCCTTCCCCAACCAGGTGCCCTCCAGGAGTTTCAGAGGAGCCACAAAGCTTAGAGGCCACTTTACTTTCAAAAAGTCCTTTTATTTTCATGTCAGCATGTGCATGTTTCAGAGCTACACAGCACTCTGCGTCAGATGTCGTCTATTTATTATTAAATGTGTCCGCCCATCAACAGAATCATCTAGGCAGCTTGCAAAAGAAAAACAAACAAACATCGTAGGATTTATTTTTTTAAAAAAACCACAATAATGAAAACCATAAAAATCTATTCAAAAGTAACTGTCCCCCTCCTGTCTCTCCCCTTCTCTCTCTTTCCCCCTTCCAGTGTCTCTCTGCTCCAGATGTTTTTGCACTCACAAAGAAGAAAACTCCCAGGGATGCCAACCTCACATCCTCGGAGCTGTTGCCGTTCTCCGCTGGCCTGGTCTACTACCTCACTGACCCCACGGCAGCTTGCCGGGCAGTGGCAGAGGGTGACTGGGTGGCCAAGGTCCAAGCTTTGCAGAGCGAATTCTTAGCGGGGAATCCTGCCGTTGGGCCTGATCAAGAAAAGGTGGCCGAGCTGATGGGGGCCGTTCAGAGGAACATCCAGGGAAGTGAAAGGAATGAGGTAAGAGAGGTGATCCCTGGGAAGGAATCCGCTTGCAGGATCTACTCCCATCCCAATTCTGGATTATATAATATAACTAGCTGACCCGGGCCACGCGTTGCTGTGGCTGATTTTATGCTTATTACCATCAGCAGCAGACACAGCGAAAATAAACCCCCACCTACCTCCGCCGGCGTCGTGTGTACTCTGCACGCGCTCAGGTGCCCTCTCGCGGCCTGTGGCAGAAAAAGCCGAGGAAGGAGGCCTCTGACGCCGTCTGAGGGAAAAGCACTATGGAAACGCACAGATAAAAAACACACCTCAGGAGATCACTGAGGGACGATCACGGTGGCCATTTCCCGGCGTGCCTTGCCTGTGGCCTTTTCAAGGGGAAAAGTGCTAGTAACCCTCTACAGAGAGGATTTGATTCCATTTCCAGTGCCTTGAGCGAGCAGTTGGTTGGGATAATAAGCCCACCGTTTCCCAGCATGCCTTGCGGTTTGGGCGAAAGAGCTTAGTTCACCCACAGGGCGCCTTGACTCCATTTCCCAGCATGCCTTGCGGGTCCAGCCTAGTTAACTGCGAGAGGCGGCGGCCTCCATTTCCCAGCGTGCCTTTGACAAAAGATATTTACATTTCCCCGTTTCCCAGCCAAGTTAATCACACCCTTTTGTCTGGCACTCAGGTATCAGGAAGCCAGGAATTATCACTGAGACAATCACCCCCTCCTTCCTTGCAGAGAAATAGTTTGTCAGTTTGGGAGTCAAAATGGAGACAGGCCTGCCGTTGCTAGAGGGCGAGGTTTTGTTGTGATGTCATATGTGCGCGCCAATTTCTTGCTTTTGTAGCTGCAGTACCAGTATAGCCATTGCTAGAGGGCACTGTTTTGCTGGTGGTGTCATATGTACGCATCAAAAATATTTGCGTTCTTTTCTTTATTTTAGGTATGACAGGTGTGGTTTTTCTGAATTTTTATTATGCCAGATTACTTTGAGATGGTAATGGAAACGCTGTGTCCAAATTTGATGCGATTTGGTCCAGCGGTTACGCAGCAAGGGTGTTTCGGACAAACGCGCAATGGGAACATTTTTATATATATAGATAATAATAATTTATTATTTATACCCCGCCCATCTGGCTGGGCTTCCCCAGCCACTCTGAGCAGCTTCCAACAGAATATTAAAATACAATAATCCATCAAACATTAAAAGCTTCCCTAAACAGGGCTGCCTTCAGATGTCTTCTAAAAGTCTGGCATTTGTTTTTCTCTTTGACATCTGGTGGGAGGGCGTTCCACGGGGCAGGTGCCACCACCGAGAAGGCCCTCTGCCTGGTTCCCTGTAACTCGCAGCAGGGGAACCGCCAGAAGGCCCTCGGCGCTGGACCTCAGTGTCCGGGCTGGATGGTGGGGGTGGAGACGCTCCTTCAGGTATACTGGACCGAGGCCGTTTAGGGCTTTAAAGGTCAGCACCAACACTTTAAGAACACAATGAGGAGCCTGCCGGATTAGGCCAACAACAGCCTGTCCAGTCCAGCCTCCTGTTCTCACAGTGGACAACCAGATGCCCCGATGGGAAACCAGCAAGCAGAATTCAAACACTAGAGCAACTCTCCCCTCCTTGGGTTTCCAGAAACTGGGTTTCAGAAGCATTGCTGCCTCCAGTTGTGCAGGCAGAGCATAGCCATCTTGGCTAGTAGCCATCGATAGCCCTCTCCTCTTCCATGAATTTGTCCCATCCTTTTTAAAAGCCATCTAGATTGGTGGCCATCCCTGCCTCCTGTGGGAGGGAGTTCCACAGGTTAACCGGGTGCAGTGGAACGAAGGCCCTCCTTTCGTCTGCCCTGAATCTTACAGCATTCCGTTTCGTAGGATGTCCATGAGTTCTAGGGTTGCGATACAGAACAAAACATTTCTCTATACACTGTAAGATTTTAATAAGTTTATGTGTAGCTTAATGTGTAGACCAGTCTTCCCCACATTAGTGAGCTCCAGGTGTTCTGGACTACAACTTTCACCAGCCCTAGCCAGGTCAAGCTCCATGTTTTTGAGAGATGCTGCCAAGACGAATTTCTTGATAAATGGTGATGCCCGTTAAAGGAAACCTGTAATTAAAATGTGAGCATTCCCCCTGCCCTGCCATTGCCTCCTGTGCTTGTAAGAGCTGCAAGATGGCATGGAAATTAGACAGCTAAAGCTTTTCCTGTCTTTTCTTGATGGGGTAAAGTTTTACCTGTTGAATATCTGTCTAGGAAAGGTAAAGGGACCCCTGACCATTAGGTCCAGTTGAGGACGACTCTGGGGTTGCGGCACTCATCTCGCTTTATTGGCCGAGGGAGCCAGCTTACAGCTTCCAGGTCATGTGGCCAGCAAGACTAAGCCGCTTCTGGCGAACCAGAACAGCGCACGGAAACGCCGTTTACCTTCCCGCTGCAGCGGTACCTATTTATCTACTTGCACTTTGACGTGATTTCGAACTGCTAGGTTGGCAGGAGCAGGGACCGAGCAACGGGAGCTCACCCTGTTGCAGGGATTCGAACCGCCGACCTTCTGATCGGCAAGCCCTAGTCACTCTGGTTTAACACACAGCTCCACCCGCGTGTGGCGCTGTGGATATCTGTCTATCACATTATAATTAAGGAGGGGAGAGCTGGCAACTCTAATCTTCTCTACTGTTAATCATCTGGCCTTTGATAGCAAGGAAGAGGAGGAAGACCGAACTTGATAAAGTTCTAGGTAGGAGGAGTTAAAAGTTTCCTGTTGAAAACCACGTGCTGTTTTAAGCATTCCATGTACAAAAACCAGGTGCACAGACACACCCTTGGAATTGCACAAAGGGGATTGCGGCACTAAGATGTCAAAAGATTACCTTTGCAATTCTTAAAGGTGCAGGCACTTTCTCAGACCCACAATAAATCTTCAGGTCTGCGAATGGCACAATCCCACCCCCCACCCCGGAAAAACAGAATTATTTCTTTTCACTATTTAAATATGACAAGGCCAACTTTCTAGTCCTCTTTGCTAAGACAGAAAAGCCTCAAGACACACAGGCTTTTCTTATTGTTCCCATCGCTAAATTCCCACACTTCCGTTCCTTTTCCACGTCCTCTCCTTCTCCACTGCCATCCGCTGTTATTCCTCTGCCTCACCATTAAATTAAGTACATTGTTAGACATTCAGGGAAGCTTACAAAATAAAGCACAAATAAGTAGCTATGATTCCTGCCTTGCAGTGGGTTGGACTAGATGCCCTTTGGGGGTCCCTCGCAGCTCTAAAATTCTAGGATTCTGTGAAACAAGTTGCTCCGCTGAGCAGCCTCAGAGGCTCAGCCTGTTGCCTGACCCGCTCTCCTCTCCTTCCCAGCCCTGTGCAGGAGTGGACCAGATCCTGGAGAGCAGCGCACGGATCTCCAGGCGAGTATCCTTGGACCCAGCTGGGCGGGTGCTGGCAGCCGTTGCCTACCACGCCCTGGCGGGGGGCTGCTTCCATGCCCTCCCCCCCGAACACTACTTTGTGGAGTACATCTTTGGGCGCTACGGCAACAAAACCGACAACCTCACCTTGGCAGGTAATTTCATCCCAATCTTGGGTGCTGGGTGGGGAAGGCAAGGGTTTGGGTGGGGAGGGGAGTCTATTTGGTCCCGAGCCAGGCAGGAGGTTTGCTCCGAGACTTTCCTCCTGTGTCTGTTGAGGATGAACCATCTGCCTTATCACAGTCATGGAATTTATGAGTCAGAAGGGACCCCGAGGGTCATCTAGTCCCACCCCCTGCAAGCCACAGCTAAAGAATCCCTGACAGATGGCCATCTGACCTCCGTTTGAAAACCTCCAACAAAGGGGAGCCTACCACCTTCTGAGGGCGTCTATTCTACCAGAAAGGTCTTCCTAATATTTAGCTGGAATTGCCTTTCTTGTGATTTGAATCCGTTGGTTCGGGTCTTGCGCTCTGGAGCAGCAGAAAACAGGCTCCTACTGTACGAAAGTTTTTTTCCGTATGTTTAGTTGGAATCTCCTTCCTTGTCACTTCAAGCCCTCGGTTAGAGCCCTTTGGTCAGCGGCCACTGCATCAGCTTGCGGCAGTGATCTTCGTGAGTTAATGATCCATCTTTGAAATGCACCTGGGCAGTGCTTTCTTCCTTAAAAAAATATTTAGGGGTACTCTCATTTTGACTCAAGAAAATCACCCATTTTTATCGTTCAAATCGGGGGAAATAAATACAGTAAATGGACAAAAGGACAAAGATTCACAGAATGTTTAGGGGTGTGCGTACCCCTGGGTACCCCCAGAAAAAGAAGCACTGCACCCGGGTGTGGCGTAGCTACAAAATCCAACAGACAAATGTCGAAAGCTCAGCTGGGGATTCTGTGAGAGCACTATTGAGAAATGAACAGTGCAATCTCTCTAATCCATGTCCACCGAGAAAGAAGTCCTGTTGAATTCAATGGGCCTTATTCCCAGGTAAGCGGGGGTTCGGATCACAGCTGAAGGCTATGAACCTGACAGTCCTTGGTGGCTGGTGCTGCAGCCACCAGCTCCGTAAGTCTTTGATAGAGAGCATGCAAAGAGCTCAAGGAGTTGGGTTGGTGGTAAATGCGCCTGGCAGAGATCCTGAGGGCATCTGGTGAGATCAGGGCCCCTTCTGTGCTTGCAACAGGCTTGACCAAGCTGATGCAGCAGCTCGGAGTGGGTCCGGAGGTGTCCCATGCAGGACACGACCACGGGGAACCTGGGCACGAGCACCCTCACGATGACCACGCGCTTGGCAGCCACCACGACCACGCGCACGAGGACGCCACGCACAACCACCCTCATGATCATGGTGACCATGAGGATCACGAGGGCCATCACCACGGCAATGACACTGACCATCACCATGGCGATGAAATGGACCACCTTGGGAACCGAACGGAGAGGAGCGTGGCCCGGCGAAGGCGAAGTCTGCCTGGGACGGGGGAGCAGGAGGCGGACGTCTGGGATACGGTGAGGAGCATTTTCTGTCCCATCGCAAATAATAATATTATAATAATTTATTATTTATACCCCGCCCATCTGGCTGGGCTTCCCCAGCCACTCTGGGCGGCTTCCAACAAAATATTAAAATACAATAATCAATCAAACATTAAAAGCTTCCCTGAACAGGGCTGCCTTCAGATGTCTTCTAAAAGTCATGTAGTTGTTGTTCTCTTTGACATCTGGTGGGAGGGCATTCCACAGGGCGGGTGCCACTACTGAGAAGGCCTTCTGCCTGGCTCCCTGTAACTTGGCTTCTCGCAGCGAGGGAACCGCCAGAAGGCCCACAGCGCTGGACCTCAGTGTCCGGGCAGAACGATGGGGGTGGAGACGCTCCTTCAGGTATACTGGACTGAGACCGTTTAGGGCTTTAAAGGTCAGCACCAGCACTTTGAATTGTGCGCGGAAACGTACTGGGAGCCAGTGTAGGTCTTTCAAGACCGGTGTTATGTGGTCTCGGTGACTGCTCCCAGTCACCAGTCTAGCTGCCGCATTCTGGATTACGGTAGTTGTAGTTTCCGGGTCATGTTGGGAACAGGTGATTTTCTCATGAAGGACAGAGCCCAGGAGCAGGTGATGAAATTCTTTTCCCACTCCCATGTGTTTCATCAGCACTTAGACAAGAAACTGAGAACAGGACTCTGATTCTAGCTGTGTGGTTTTTTGCCAGGCAGCAGCCAGGGGTCTGTGTGCATTTGTATGTCTGTCCATTAGGATTGCCATCTGACCAGGAAAAAAAAAACCAAACTGGACTGGCCTGCTCCTATGCCATTCTTGGCCAGCTGACCTGTAGAAATCAGCAAGGGTACCTCTTTGCCGTGTCAAGTGACAGAATTCCTGCATTGCGGGGGGCTGGGCTGGATGACCCCTTGGGTCCCTTCCAACCAATTCTATGGTTCTAGAATTGAAGTGTAGGTGGGTTCCCACGAGGCAAGGCGCAGCAATAACAGCAACAACCTTTATTGAACTACATAACTGGGAACCAGGGGCAAAGCAACTGCTTATATACATTCCTGAAAGCCTGGGCCACTCCCACTCCCAACGTGATTGGCTGTCTAAACTTCCAAGCTGCGAATCACGACTCAGAGTTCAAGGGCCAATGGCAGAGGCCCAAATCCTGAAACGTTCTGTGATTGGACATCATGTATCGAATCAGGAGCTCAGAATACTTAGTCCAGACCAGGCACCCCCAAACTCAGCCCTCCAGATGTTTTGGGACTACAATTCCCATCATCCCTGACCACTGGTCCTGTTAGCTAGGGATGGTGGGACTTGTAGTCCCAAAACAGCTGGAGGGCTGAGTTTGCCTATGCCTGGTCCAGACTCAAGCTCAGGCAAACACATAACAGGAATCACCTGGTTCCAATGGCTACAGATCAAATGGATGTGCAAAGCATGGTGATAGGGGCCGTTTGAAGAGCTGGCAACCCTAGTCTCCTTTGGATCTCCTTGTGGCTCACTCACCTGGGGGCCATGTCTTTATTTCCAGGTCTGCCTCAGCCCCAGTGACCTGTTTGAGATTTACGGGATCGACGAAGGCGCTGGAATCTCCGGCCCTGATTTCAGCCGCGTGAGCCCAGCGCTGGTGCAGCAGCAGCTGAGCAAAGCCTGCTCTACCCCCCGGAATGCCCCTGCCGACGGGCGGCTCACCACTGCGCAGAGTGAGTCCACCCACCCTTAAAAAGGAACTGGTCTCTTAAAGCGATTAGAAAACAAGCTGCTGGTTTCCTGTAGGAACCTGTCCAGTTAAAAGGTCTTCCTCAGGATTCTTCTGCGTTTGGGTGCCCAGTAGTTGGCAGCTGTTGAGAGAGCCATGCCATGGAAGGGGCTAAAAGACATTCCACTTCCACAATGGCTCTGTTCTATAATAATAATAATAATAATAATAATAATAATAATAATAATAATAATAATAATAATTTATTTATACCCCGCCCATCTGGCTGGGTTTCCCCAGCCACTCTGGGCGGCTTTCAACAGAACATTAAAATACAACCATCTATTAAACATTAAAAGCCTCCCTAAACAGGGCTGCCTTCAGATGTCTTCTAAATGTCAGGTAGTTGTTTATCTCTTTGACCTCTGCTGGGAGGGTGTTCCACAGGGCGGGTGCCACTACCGAGAAGGCCCTCTGCCTGGTTCCCTGTAACTTGGCTTCTCATAGTGAGGGAACCGCCAGAAGGCCCTCGGCGCTGGACCTCAGTGTCCGGGCTGACCGATGGGGGTGGAGACGCTCCTTCAGGTATACTGGACCGAAGCCATTTAGGGCTTTAAAGGTCAGCACAGACACTTTGAATTGTGCTTGGAAACGTACTGGGAGCCAGTGTAGGTCTTTCAAGACCGGTGTTATGTGGTCTCGGCGGCCGCTCCCAGTCACCAGTCTAGCTGCCACATTCTGGATTAGTTGTAGTTTCCGGGTCACCTTCAAAGGTAGCCCCATTTAGAGCGCATTGCAGTAGTCCAAGCGGGAGATAACCAAAGCATGCACCACTCTGGCGAGACAGTCTGCGGGCAGGGAGGGTCTCAGCCTGCGTACCAGATGGAGCTGGTAGACAGCCGCCCTGGACACAGAATTAACCTGCGCCTCCATGGACAGCTGTGAGTCCAAAATGACTCCCAGGCTGTGCACCTGGTCCTTCAGTGGCACAGTTACCCCATTCAGGACCAGGGAGTCCCCCACACCCGCTCGCATCCTGTCCCCCAAAAACAGTACTTCTGTCTTGTCAGGATTCAACCTCAATCTGTTAGCCGCCATCCTACCTCCAGCAGCTGGGAATTGCAAGCGGGGAGAGCCCTGATCTTGCTTGCGGACTTCAGGATGAATAAAAGAAAGCACAGCGCATAGTTAAACTATGGAACTCCCTGCCACAGGAGGCAGCAACAGCCACCAACTTGGATGGCTTTAAAAGAGGATTAGACAAATTCATGGAGGAGTGGGTTATCGATGGCTACTAGCCAGGATGGCTGGGCTCTGCCACCATGATCGGAGGCAAGAATGCTTCTGAATCCCAGTTACTGGAAGGATTCAAGAACAAGTGTCTTGTCCCCTCCAGTGGTTTCCAGCAACAGGGTTGCTGGACATCACTGCTTCCTGTGGAAGTGAGTTCCGCAGTTTAACTGATTTTATCTGCGCTGCATCTTCCAACTTTCAGCAGGGCAGACGCCACCACCAAGAAGGCCCTCTGCCTGGTTCCCTGTAACCTCACTTCTTGCAGGGAGGGAACTGCCAGAAGGCCCTCAGGAGATGGACCCCGGTGTCCAGGCTGAACGATGGGGGTGGAGACGCTCCTTCAGGTCTACTGGGCCGAGGCCGTTTAGGGCTTTAAAGATCAGCACCAACACTTTGAATTGTGCTCGGAAACATACGATGTCATCTTCTGAAACGTTGAACTCTTTCCCCGCCACTCCTCATTGCCCCTCTTCCAGAATACATCTACGGCTCGCTGGCGACCCTCCTGATCTGTCTGTGTGCCCTGTTTGGCATTGTGGTCCTCCTCTGCACCACCTGCATCAGCGCCTACCAGTACGTGATCCAGCTCTTCGTCAGCCTGGCGGTGGGATCCCTCACCGGGGATGCCATGCTCCATCTCATCCCCACGGTCAGTTCACACGGCGGGTGAAGCTGTTTCTGGCGGTGTTGAGGCTGTGCTCTCTGGGCGGGTGTGTCCCAAGGTGTGCTGGCAAGAGCATCTATTTGCAGGTGTGCGCGGCTGCACGCCACCCAACCTTTCCCTTTTAAAAAAATATTTATTAAGTTTCGATATTATCACCTTTAAATAAATCCTTCTTATAGTCCTTACAGATTTGCTCAATTGAGCTTCGACTTCCCTCCCTAGCCGCCTTGCTTTTTGTTAGAACTCTGGTCTGGTCTCTGTCCTTTCTGCACAGGCAGGGGTTTTCAAAATAGCGTCCTGCCGAGGTTCAGGATTCCACCCGGAATTGGACCCTTTAATGGGATAATTTCCCCTAAAATTCTTACAACAGTTTCCATAATTCATTATTAAAGGTAAAGGGAGCCCTGACCGTTAGGTCCAGTCGCAGACGACTCTGGGGTTGCGGCGCTCATCTCGCTTTACTGGCTGAGGGAGCCGGCGTACAGCTTCTGGGTCATGTGGCCAGCATGACTAAGCCGCTTCTGACGAACCAGAGCAGCGCACGGAAACGCCGTTTACCTTCCCGCCAGAGCGGTTTCTATTTATCTACTTGCACTTTGACGTGCTTTCGAACTGCTAGGTGGGCAGGAGCTGGGACCGAGCAACAGGAGCTCACCCCGTTGCGGGGATTCGAACTGCTGACCTTCTGATCGGCATGCCCTAGGCTCTGTGGTTTAACCCACAGCGCCACCTGCGTATCTTTTAGTTATGTGTACCTGATATTTAAAATGTGCTGGTTTCATCTCTGTGTTATGGGCAGTTATTTTCAGTTGTTTGCAATTGTCCTTCAGATATTGTACAAATTTACTCCAGCCGTTTTGGAAAGCTTGAACACGCTGGTTTTCGATTTTCCCGGTCAGCCTTGCCAATTCTTCATAGTTCATCATCTTCGTCTGCCACTCTTCTAGCGATGGAATTTCCCGTTGCTTCCATTTTGGGGCTAAAAGAGTTCTTGCTGCTGTTGTCGCATACATGAACAGTTTTATATCTCTCTTCGGGATCTCATTCCCTGCTATACCTAACAGAAATGCCTCTGGTTTTTCCACAAATGTACTTTAAAACATTTTCTTTAACACATTATATATCATTTCCCAGTAAGCTTTTACCTTACTACAAGTCCACCACATGTGATTTCTCCTTTTCTTTCGCAATTCAGCCTTTCCCAATTTGGTGCCCTCCACGTGAGCTATACTACAACGCCCATCCGCCCCCAGCCAGCACGGCGGCTCTCCTGACAGCATCCCATGGCCACAATGGGTGCTGGTGTGGATGGGAGTTGTAGTGTGGCAGGTTTCGAAGGCACCAGTTCATCGCAGGGATGTGCAGCCTTACTTCTGCCTTGCGCCCCAAATCAAGCTGTGCCTCCGCTCTCATGCCCGCAGTTCCTGGGTCTCCATTCTCACTCCCACGGCGAGGGCCACTCCCACGACCCCCACGGAGCCGAGGGCCACAACGTCCTGTGGAAGCTGCTGGCCGTGCTGGGGGGGCTCTACCTCTTCTTCCTCCTCGAAAAGTTCTTCATCCTCCTGGGGCACTCGGACGATGACGAGGTGCGTTGGTCTCTTATCGGTCCACATTCGCCAAGGCGGCTGCTGGATGTTGGCAGCGGTGGGGAGGAAGAAGGGGCAGGGGCAGGGGCGCACTTTGGCAATCACGGGGAATATGGTACCCTGAGCGAGGCCAAAATCTGGTGCCCCCAAATGGATCTTCTCCCTTATGGATCTTCTCAGTTTGGCACCCCTTCTGCTCGGCACCGCCCACAATGCCCTAAATCCAGGGCCGAAAGAAGCTTGTAACACATGCTTTCTCCGTAACCTGGGGAGCGGTTTTCGGGTAGCGCAACCGGTGCAGCCACACTGTGTGCCTTGCTGCAGGGGGCACCAGAACAATGCTGTATAACAGAGTGCAAATGGTTGGGGGGGGGGGGATTTTAGCATCGCATGGGGTGCCGCTGAAATTTGAGAGCCCAAGTTCCGCCGCTGCAATATTGGCCCAATGTGGCCAGCGAGTCCTTTAAAAAAGAATAATAATTGCCCACCTCTCCGTCAGCTGACATCACCCTGATGGGCGGGTGATGTCAGCTGATGAGAGGGGTTCAATCCTGTGGGGAACTGGGGTGCCTACTTGATCCCTTGCAGAAAGCAGGATTTAAACTCCTGCTCATCAGCTGATGAGCAGGGATTGAACCCCTGCTGGGTTGCCTTGTAACTGCACGGGTCCAATTGGACAACATGTTCCCTTGTATCTCCCACCAAGATACAAGAGCCAGTGTGGTGTAGTGGTTAAGAGCGGTGGACTCGTAATCTGGTGAACCGGGTTCGATTCCCCGGTCCTCCACATGCAGCTGCTGGGTGACCTTGGGCTAGTCACACTTCTCTAAAGTCTCTCAGCCCCACTGACCTCACAGAGTGTTTGTTGTGGGGGAGGAAGAGAAAGGAGAACGTGAGCCGCTCTGAGACTCCTTCGGGTAGTGAGAAAGCGGGATATCAAATCCAAACTCTTCTTCTCTTCTACCAACCCACCCAGGAGCACAGCCCAGGGCACCAGTGTGACCACGGCATGTCCCTGCAGCTCTACCAAGACGAGATGAAGAGGAGGAAGCAGGAGAAAGGTGCTTCTCACGCTGACCTGGTGAGTAGCCTGCCCTGCGTGCCTCCCCCTGGGATTGGCATCCCCACCGGTGAGATGCCGTCAGTCTCTCTGGGTTGTTTTATGGATCAGAGGCTAAGCAAAGGTTACTCGAGATCCTGGAGAAGAACCCCAAGCAAAAGTAAGAGTCGGCATGGCAGCTTTGGCCAAGTTGATGCCCTCCAGATGTTTGGGCTGATGGGAGCGGTAGTGAAAAACATCTGAAAGGTGCCATCTTGCCCAACCCTGCACTGTTGTATAGAAGAAGGCTGCTCCTTTAACCCAGGAGACAAGTCCTCATGGATACTTAGAACAGCGTTTCCCAACCGGTGTGCCGCGGCACAGGAGTGTGCCGCAAGACACCGGCTCCTGTGCCGTGGGAAGACACCGGCTGCTGTGCCGCCCTGGGCCGCTTCCGCTTCCGGGGCGGTCCGGGCGGCTGGCGTCGCCTCGGCTCCGCTTCCCGCTCGCCGACCGCCGCCTTCGCCGGGGCTGCCGGGCGCTTCGGCCGCTGCCTCTGCCGCCCCGGTCGCGGTCGGGGACGGGCGGGAGGTGCCGGTGCCACCGGGCTCGCTCGGGGCCGGGTGGAGGTGCTACCGGGGGGCTGGGCGCGGGAGGGGGGGCGGGCGCCTGGCCCGCCGATCTCCCGCTCCGTTTTCGCCCGCCTGGGTCCTTCCCCTCCCTCCCGCCTGGGCGCGCAGACACCCCGCCCCCCCGGGGCGGGGGGGTCGGGGTGCATGTGGTGGTGGTGTGCCGCGAGATTTTTTTCGTGGGACAGGTGTGCCGTTGCCCCGAGGAGGTTGGGAAACACTGACTTAGAATCCTAAGTAAGGGACCCTGAGGGTCATCTAGTTCAACCCCCTGCAAAACATTGTTGTTGTTGTTGTTCAGTCGTTCAGTCGTGTCCGACTCTTCGTGACCCCATGGACCAGAGCACGCCAGGCACGCCTATCCTTCACTGCCTCTCGCAGTTTGGCCAAACTCATGTTAGTAGCTTCGAGAACACTGTCCAACCATCTCATCCTCTGTCATCCCCTTCTCCTTGTGCCCTCAACCTTTCCCAACATCAGGGTCTTTTCTAGGGAGTCTTCTCTTCTCATGAGGTGGCCAAAGTACTGGAGCCTTAACCTCAGGATCTGTCCTTCTAGTGAGCACTCAGGGCTGATTTCTTTAAGAATGGATAGGTTTGATCTTCTTGCAGTCCATGGGACTCTCAAGAGTCTCCTCCAGCACCAGAATTCAAAAGCATCTATTCTTCGGCGATCAGCCTTCTTTATGGTCCAGCTCTCACTTCCGTACATTACTACTGGGAAAACCATATCTTTAACTATACGGACCTTTGTTGGCAAGGTGATGTCTTTGCTTTTTAAGATGCTGTCTAGGTTTGTCATTGCTTTTCTCCCAAGAAGCAGGCGTCTTCTAATTTCGTGACTGCTGTCACCATCTGCAGTGATCATGCAACCCAAGAAAGTGAAATCTCTCACTGCCTCCATTTCTTCCCCTTCTATTTGCCAGGAGGTGATGGGACCAGTGGCCATGATCTTAGTTTTTTTGATGTTGAGCTTCAGACCATATTTTGCACTCTCCTCTTTCACCCTCATTAAAAGGTTCTTTAATTCCTCCTCACTTTCTGCCATCAAGGTTGTATCATCAGCATATCTGAGGTTGTTGATATTTCTTCCGGCAATCTTAATTCCGGTTTGGGATTCATCCAGTCCAGCCTTTCGCATGATGAATTCTGCATAAAAGTTAAATAAGCAGGGAGACAATATACAGCCTTGTCATACTCCTTTCCCAATTTTGAACCAATCAGTTATTCCATATCCAGTTCAATCCCCTGCAAAACATTAATCTCAGCTAAAGCATCCCGGACCCAATGGTCACCAAACCTCTGCTTAGAAACCTCCAAGGAAGGAGAGCCCAACTTCCAAAGGAGCCTGTCCCACTGTCAAACAGCTCTTACCACCAGAAAGTTCTTCCTGATGAAGTTGGCACCTCCTTTCCTGCAACTTGAAGCCGCTGGTTGGAGTCCTTGCCTAGAGCAAGAGAAAACAAGCTTGCTCCCTCTTCCCTGTGGCAGCCCTTAAGATATTTGAAGATGGCTATCATATCTCCTCTCAGTCTCCTGTTTTCCAGGCTAAACAGACCCAGCTCCTTCCATCATTCTTCATAAGGCTTGGCTTCTAGACCCTTGATCATCCTAGAGTGTGACTACTATGACTTCAAGTACCACTAGACTTCTGTTGATGCAGCCTACCAGTAGAAGTGCATTAGCCCTTTTTGTTTCCTTTCCCTTTTTTGCTGCTGCATCACACTGTTGCATAGCTGCCAACCCTCCCTTTTTTTGCGGGAAACTCCCTTATTCCAATGCCATTTCCCGCTGCTATCCCGGATTGTTGATATCCCTTAAATTTCCCGGATTTCAAAGGAAGCAGCTCTTCTCCCTCCCTGCCGGCCAGGGAGGCTCCTCAGCTGCGTTGCTCGGCTGCCAATAAGGAGTCTGAGACCGACTGGGGGCGGAGCTTGCATGCCTTGTGCAGCCAGACCCTCACGCCCAAAGAGACAGACAGCCTGCCTGCCGTCTATGCGCTCACTCTTTCGTTCACCCGTTCGCACACAGCCTCTGGAGCGCAGGGTGGCGAGGCTACTTGGTGCCATTGCACCGCCCTCACGCATCCCTTATTTTCAAATCCGAAAGTTAAAAAAAAATCCCTTATTTTCAAATCCGAAAGTTGACAGCTATGCACTGTTGACTCATGTTAAGTCTCGATGAGCCAGTGAACTCTGAGATACCCAGAGGTGGGCAAAGAGCTGCTTCCGCCCGTAGCCCCGCATTCCAGGAGCTGCGAGGGATCTCTGGGGGAAAGCAAGAGAAAAAGTCAGCCGCAAAAATAAATTTCTGCCTTCCTCTTTCACCCAATTCTGTGCCATGCCTTCATCCAGAACCCACGAAAAAAGGAGAGCCTAGGCTCTATCGTGACACTCCCTGAATTGGGATATTAGAAACTAATATCAAAGAGCTTCCAACTTAATCTTAAGTTTAGATAAACAGGCATGACCGTCATAAATTATTTTAAAAATGCACAGCGGGTTACATAAGATATCGTAGATATATATATATATCCTTTCAGGCTGCTCATTCTCTTTTTTCTCAGAAAGAAATTTTGCAAGCTCTTTGAGCTTTTAGAAATCTTTACTACCTTTGAGAAAACTGGCAGCTCCAGTGAAACGGGAATATTAGCTGGCCTCTCGTTAGGTTATTTAGGTTATTTCAGTTTTCTACTTTGCAGCTTAAGTTATTTAAGTCATTTCAGTTTACTAGTTTAAAGTTTATCTTATCGACTTGCTGCTTCTTGTTCCTTTCTTCTTTTGAGTAAAGATTCGCTTTGGTTTAGCATTTTAGTTTCTAATATCCCAATTCAGGGAGTGTTACGATAGAGCCTCTCCTTTTTTCGTCTTATTCCTCGTGACTGTCTCTTTTTTGTGTAGATTGTTTTCATCCAGAACCCAAGCATGATTTACCAGCCCCACCTTATGGTGGAAGGTGGAATAAAGACGTGCGGGAAGAAATATGTGGCTATGTGAAAATGCCTCACTCACACTGCGCCAGACTATTGGTGCATCGAGCCCAGTATTGTCTTCTCTGACTGGCAGCAGCTCTCCCAGGTTTTCTGGCAGGGAAGGGAATTTTCTCTATCACCTGCCACCTGAGATCCTTCTTAACTGGAGAGGTCAGGGATTGAACCAGGGACATTCTGCATGTAAGGCAGGAGCCTATTCCACTGCTCCACAGTGCCTCCCTGTTAGGTTAAGCTCTTGCTTAACCTGGGAGAAATCAGCAGTCTGAGTCAGTGGGGCATGCACACACACCCTTTGAAGAATTAAAATAAAAACAGAGGCTTATTATGTCAGGTTCCTATTGGAAGACCGGACAAATGCTGGAACATTAGCAGTGGCGAAGTTTCTATCGGTGGTTGCAAGAACCAATCATCCCTATTTCTAAGTCTGAACAAAATGCTTGTGTAGCCTGAAGGCAGGCTGTCCAAATTGCTTTGTATCGTTTTGATGGGTCTCTGGACCGTAATAAATATTGTTTATTATAAATAAAAACAAGCAACAGTGACCCAAAGTATACAGCAAAAATGGGTAGTGGTCCCTTCCCAACTCTTTGGCCTCTAAAATCAGCATGAGTGGACGATTGCTCTGTTGTTCTGTTTCCAAAACAGGAGAGAAGTCTGCCAACCAAAGGTTTGCTTTTTTAACGTATGCTTAAAAAGAAAACTAAAACACACACCCCAGCCTTTTCAAAATGTTACGATTCATTTTGGGAGGAGAGGACGTGGAACTGTGTTACTCACCTTTTAATTTAATTTAAATTTATTATCACAGAATCGTAGAGGTGGAAGGGATCCCAAAGCTCATCTAGTCCACCCCCGGTGATGGAGAATTTCTCACATTCATAGCCCACCTGCCCACCCAAGGAGCTCCAAGTGTTGCACACGGTTTCTGCCCTCCCCATTTTTTCCCTCACAACAACTCTGTGAGGTAGGTTGGGATGAGGAACAGCGACTGGCTGAGACCAGGGGCTTTGAACTCTGGTCTCCCAGGCCTTAGTCCAACACTCTAACCATTACACCACAAGCCTCTGCTATTTTGAGGGAAGCACCCTCGACGGAGCCATAGATGCAGCCATAGGGCTGCATCAATAGGAGTATAGCATCTAGATCAAGGGAAGTAATAGTACCACTGTATTCCGCTCTGGTCAGACCTCACCTGGAATACTGTGTCAAGTTCTGGGCACCACAGTTCAAGAAGGATACGGACAAGCTGGAACGTGTCCAGAGGAGGGCAACCAAAATGGTCAAAGGCCTGGAAACGATGCTTTATGAGGAACGGCTTAGGGAGCTGGGTATGTTTAGCCTGGAGAAGAGAAGGTTAAGGGGTGATATGATAGCCATGTTCAAATATATCAAAGGATGTCATATAGAGGAGGGAGAAAGGTTGTTTTCTGCTGCTCCAGAGAAGCGGACAGGGAGCAATGGATTCAAACTATAAGAAAGAAGATTCCACCTCAACATTAGGAAGAACTTCCTGACAGTAAGAGCTGTTTGACAGTGGAATTTGCTGCCAAGGAGTGTGGTGGAGTCTCCTTCTTTGGAGGTCTTGAAGCAGAGGCTTGACAGCCATCTGTCAGGAATGCTTTGATGGTGTTCCTGCTTAGCAGGGGGTTGGACTGGATGGCCCTTGGGGTCTCTTCCAACTCTAGGATTCTATGATTCTATGTTCTGTCTGAGGAAGACCTGCAGTTCCCATAGATGCAAAACGCTCTGCTCTGAAGGCTGGAGACACACAATATCCTGCTTATTATGTTGAAACCTGGCTGTGCAGAAATGCCTCTTGCCGGAAGCCATTGGTAGGGCAGACGGCGGGGAGCCCAACAGCAGGGGGCGCCAATCAGTTTTGAGCTTCATCCCCAAACTCCTTGCTGAGTTCCAAAGGGGGAGCAAAATTGTCTAGATGAGGCTTTGGTTCCTGCATTGCAAGGGGTTGGACTAGAGGACCACTGGGATACCTTCCCATTCTACAATTCTATTATTCATTGCAGGAGTTTAAGCAGAGGTTGGATGGCCATGTATCCGAGATTATTTAGCTGAGATTCCTAGAATCTTATGGGCGCAAAAATGGAAATTAGAGGAAGTACCAAACCTAGAAGACTGGAGATTAAAATTGACTGAATACCTGGATTTAGCAAAATTGACAGGAAGAATTAGAAACCAAAGAGACCAAAAGTTCCATTCAGATTGGTGTAAATTTAATGATTACATAAAAAAATATTGTAAGTAGGTAGATACACACACAGAACTGAATAGTACACTTGTAATATAACAATATAAAAGATAAATGGCAATATAGAATATATGTAACATAACATTTTAGAGGAAATAAGGTATGGAAAGCAAGAAAAGTAATTTCAACAAATCAATATAAGGAAAGCGTGAGAATGAGGTGAAAAGGGAAAACCTGAGTGGAAAGGGAGGGAAGTCCCAATACTCGGCAGAGTATTTGTATATATATTGATATTGTAGAGATTGTGTGATGAGTGTTTTGTTGTAACAAAATGCAGAAAACTTTTGAATAAAAATATGTTGCAAAAAAAAGAGATTCCTGCATTGCAGGGGGTTGGACTAGATGGCCCTTGGGGTCCCTTTCAGCTTTACAATTCTACGATTCTATGAATTGCCTAGCGCTTTCGTATGCAGGTGACTCTTTAAATTTAATTAATGCCGCTACTAATAAAATGGAGGGCTCAGGAAATGAACAGAAGGCAGGGACTGTGCCTCGAAAAAGCAGGGCCTTTTTTGCGTGGCCCCAAAGTGGGACGCAGGCTGCTCCTGTCTTGCATTCCCTTTTTCCACCTGCCTGTTCTTTCTTAATAGATGACTGCTGAGGAGGCAGATTTCAGCCAGATGCGGAAGAAAGAGACCCGCAGTCGGGGTGAGCACCAGTAATGTCCTGTCCAGCAACTAGATGGGACTCCTCCTTGACGTGTCCAGCATTTATTCTTATTCTTCTTATTATTTATTAAATTTGTATACTGCCCTATACCCGTAAATCTCAGGGCGGTTCACAACCTAACATCAAGAAGCTGCTTTGATTCAACGATTGTGATTTCTAACATTTCCATGCCCCAGGGCAGGTTATAACAACCAGAAATACCACTATAAAAACAGGAAACCATTGTGATAATGAAACAAAGGACCTCCTCAGAGCAAAACCATGATCACAATCATTCACGTGTATGTTGCCTTTCCATAGTTAAAACCACGCTCAAGGCAGCTTACAGGCACAGAAATATTTGTGCAAGTACAAAACTGTAACCAAAGTAGGCATAAGCCATGTGTCAAAGTGGGCACGACGAAATCAAACAATCCCCGCACATGTCATAAAAAGGTAAAGGGACCCCTGACCATTAGGTCCAGTCGCAGACAACTCTGGGGTTGTGGCGCTCATCTCGCTTTATTGGCCGAGGGAGCCGGCGTACAGCTTCCAGGTCATGTGGCCAGCAGGACTAAGCCGCTTCTGGCGAACCAGAGCAGCGCACGGAAACGACGTTTACCTTCCCGTCAGAGTGGTTCCTATTTATCTACTTGCACTTTGACGTGCTTTCGAACTGCTAGGTTGGCAGGAGCAGGGACCGAGCAACGGGAGCTCACCCCGTCGCGGGGATTCGAACCGCCGACCTTCTGATCGGCAAGCCCTAGGCTCTGTGGTTTAACCCACAGCGCCACCTGCGTCCTGCACATGTCATAATGAGATCTAAAAATCAAGGCCCAGGGAATTGATACCAAGAGCAGCAAAACGAACATCTGCAAAGTGGAATCTTGACCCTAAAACGATACCCCACTCCAAGAGTCTGTAGGGTTTATATGAGTTTTTCCTCAGTGAGATCTCTGGGGGGTTGTATCCTGCGTTTTTGATGAAGCCGGTCTCGAGGGCTGGAAATGCCATCGCTCTGCAATGCAAGCAAATCTCTGTTGTGTCCTAAATCAGTCTCCCCCAACCTGGTGCCTTCCATATGTTTTGGACTACAACTCCTGTCAGCTGGTGATGTAGCCCAAAACATCTGGAGGGTGCCAGGCTGAGGACGCTTGTCCTAGATTGTCAGCCACTTTTGGATGGCGCCCAAATCATAGGTCCAAACCTGGCATCCCGCTTCCCAGACACACCTTTGGTTCCCCCCCCCCCCAGCCAAGAAGTTGTCTGAATTCGCATTCCAAACCTGCCCAACTTCCCACCTTGATTTAACCCTCCTCCTAATTTCCGATATCTGAGGTTTCCTGTCCTCAAATTTCCTCCTTTCGGAGGGGAAAAAAAAAGAATTCTCTGGAAACAAAAGCTGGCCGACCCAGGTGGGACTTGAACCCACAATCCCCAGCTCCGGAGGCTGATGCCTTATCCATTAGGCCACTGGGCCACTCCTGCCACAGTTCCCTCTCGTTTTCAGAACAAATGGCGCATTGTGTTACGGGCTGAATTCCCCCAGCGTGGGGGTGGGGGGCTTGGGGAGGGTCACTGGCGGCTGGCGCAGAATTGCTCTGCCTGCTTTCCAGAGGCCGCCTCTAGCACATGGTGCCTCCAGCAGGGTGCAGGAAGGCTGCCAGCTGGGAAGGAAAATGCAAAGGGTTTCAGGGCTTGTGTTTTACACACACTGCTCTTTGTGGGTCCTGGAAGGGGTGAGGACACATGAAAGGAAGCGTTTATTTCCGCTTCGCAGCCGAACTATGGAACCCGCAGGAGGCAGTGAGGGCCACCAACCTGGACGGCTCCAGAAGGGAAATAAGGCAAATGCATGGAGCATAATGGTTTTGATGGAGCAGCATAATGCTTCCATCTGTCAAAGTAACGCTTCTGAATCCCAGTTGCTGGAAACCACAGGAGGGGAGAATAATATAATAATAATTTATTATTTATACCCCGCCCATCTGGCTGGGTTTCCCCAGCCACTCTGGGCGGCTTCCAGCAAAATATTAAAATACAATATTTCATCAAATAGTAAAAGCTTCCCTAAACAGGGCTGCCTTCAGATGTCTTCTAAAAGTTAGATAGTTGTTTATTTCCTTGACATCTGATGGGAGGGTGCCACTACCGAGAAGGCCCTCTGCCTGGTTCCCTGTAACTTGGCTTCTCGCAGCGAAGGAACCGCCAGAAGGCCCTCGGCACTGGACCTCAGTGTCCGGGCTGACCGATGGGGGTGGAGACGCTCCTTCAGGTATACAGGACCGAAGCCATTTAGGGCTTTAAAGGTCAGCACCAACACTTTGAATTGTGCTCGGAAAAGTATTGGGAGCCAGTGTAGGTCTTCTGAGAAGGCTCTTGTGGATGAGTCCTGCTTGCAGGTTCCCCAGATGGGGCATCTGTTTGGCCACTGTCAGAACAGGTCTGTTGTAATAGCAGAACCTCCATGCCCAGGGACAGTCTATCTCTGAGTACCAGATAACGGGGAACAACCATGAGAAAAATACTGTTGTTCTCATAGGTCCTGCTATGAGGTCAGGTTGCTGGACTAGGTGAGCCATTGGCCTGAGCCAGCAACGAGACTCCTATGTTCTTATAGAACCCCCAGATGCAGAGGCAGTCTATCTCGATTCCTCGTTCATTTTTGGCCACTGGGAGGACAGGATGCTGGGCTAGATGGGGCCACTGGCCTGATCCAAGAGGCTCTCCTACGTTCTGAGGTTCTGATGTCTCCCCTTTGCTCCTTCCGCAGAGCTGAGGATGCTGCCGTACATGATCACCATCGGAGACGCCATCCACAACTTCGCCGACGGACTGGCCGTTGGCGCTGCCTTCTCCTCTTCTTGGAAGACGGGTCTGGCCACCTCGCTGGCCGTCTTGTGCCACGAACTGCCCCACGAGCTCGGTGCGGAGGGAGGAGGGGCTGGGCATCACATGGCGCTGAAGGCAGGGGTGGGGGTTTATTGTGGCGGAGGAAGCTGGTGGGCAGACAAAAAGGAAGTGCTTCTTCACGTGGCACATAGTTAAACTGCGGAACTCCCTTCCACAGGAGGCAGGGATGAATTTAAAAGAGGATTAGGCAAATTCATGGAGGAGAGGGTGTATTTAATTTGATGTATTTTAATGTTTGTTGGAAGCCGCGCAGAGATGGGCCGGGTACAAATAATAAATTATTATTATTATTATTATTATTATTATTATTATTATTATTACTAGGCATGATGGCTGCATTCTGCCTCCGCAGTTGGAGGCAGCGATGCTTCTGAATCCCAGTTGTTGGAAACCACGGGAGGGGAGAGGGCTCTTGAGTTCGAATCCTGCTTGCTAGTTTCCCATTGGGGCATCTGGTTGGCCATTGCGAGCTCAGTCTTTCCCAACCTGGTGCCCTCCGTATATGTTGTACTATGACTCCCACCAGCCTTAGCGCCTTCTGGCTACGCTGGCTGTGGATGATGGGAACTGCAGCGTCTGAGGGGCACCAGGATGGGGAAGGCTGAGCCGGGATATGCCGCATGGTGGCAAAACATCGCGGCAATTTTGCTTGTCCGTTCAATGAGGCAAGCGCTCAGAGTGGGTTGCTGCAAGCTCCTGATAAGGCAGCATTGCCTATTATACCGTGATGGCTAACCTTGACACTCCAGATGTTTTGGGACTACAACTCCCATCATCCCTGACCACTGGTCCTGTTAGATAGGGATGATGGGAGTTGTAGTTCCAAAACATCTGGAGTGTCAAGGTTAGCCATCACTGTAGGTAGATCCTGGGCGGCTTCCGAGCAGGGATCTGAAGGCAGGTGGCTCCCATCCATCCCCAAATGATAGGGGCGGGATGTCTCCTTCAGGCTGCGTGATACCTGACCGACTGCCGCTGCTCCTAGTAGAATCATGGAATTGTAGACCTACAGGGGAACCCCAGCATCATCTAGTCCAGCCTCCAGCAGTGCAGGGATCTCAGCTGACGGATGGCTGACCATCTTCCTCTCGCCTTTGCAGGGGACTTTGCCGCGCTGCTCCATGCCGGGCTGAGCGTCAAGTGGGCTTTGCTGCTCAACTTCCTCAGCGCCCTCACAGCCTTCCTGGGCCTCTACATCGCGCTTTCTGTGTCCACGGGAGACGAATTCGAGGCCTGGATTTTCACCGTGGCTACCGGCCTCTTCCTCTACGTGGCCCTGTGCGATATGGTAAGGAGTGGGAGTTATACCCCTGGCAGTTGGTCTCCTTTGCTTACCATTCTCCCACCTTATTATTATTATACCACTCTATACCCCTGGGACGCGGGTGGCGCTGTGGGTTAAACCACAGAGCCTAGGGCTTGCAGATCAGAAGGTCGGCGGTTCGAATCCCCGCGACGGGGTGAGCTCCCGTTGCTCTGTCCCAGCTCCTGCCCACCTAGCAGTTCGAAAGCACGTCAAGTGCAAGTAAATAAATAGGTACCGCTCTGGCGGGAAGGTAAACGGCGTTTCCGTGCGCTGCTCTGGTTTGCCAGAAGCGGCTTAGTCCTGCTGGCCACATGACCTGGAAGCTGTACGCCGGCTCCCTCGGCCAGTAATGCGAGATAAGCGCCGCAACCCCAGAGTTATCAGTGACTGGACCTAGCGGTCAGAGGTCCCTTTACCCTTTACCCTTATACCCATAGATCTCAGGGCGGTTCACAACATAAAACATACTTTATTTATACAGTGGAACCTCGACTTACGAAGTACTCGACTTACGCATTTTTCGACTTCCGAAAGGGAAAAAAAGGCCGCGCGCCTACGAATTTTTCGACTTCCAAAAGGAAATCTGCTTGGATTTTAGATGTGGTTTACTCGACATACGAAGTTTTAGATGGGGTTTACTCGACTTACAAAGGTTTACATAGGGTTTTCTTACGAATTTTTCGACTTACGTTTCCAATGCATTCCTATGGGAATGCAGTTTTACGACTTACGAAATTTTCGACTTACAAGTATGCTTTTGGAACGCATTAAATTCGTAAGTCGAGGTTCCACTGTATATATATATATATATATCCATATATATATAAAACCACAAAATAAAAATAAAGTCTTTAATATTTCTCCTTAATTCCAGTACGTTTTCTCTTTGGGGCGTTGCTGATACGGTTATTAATTCCTCGTTATTAGACTATTTCAGTACCCTTTAACATGTACTGTAAACAGACTTTTTTTGACTGGGAAGCCTTTTTGAATGAAGGATGGTATATAATTAATAATAATAATAATGGCATAGGTGTGGGGGTTTTCTGTACATGCCCAGGATCCTTTCTCATGACTACCAGATGTCTCACCTGGATGTGGGTGGGTGTAGCCCATGCGCGCTGGGATCACAGTTCTGCAGCGTCAGCATTTCTTGCATAGAATCGTAGAGTTGGAAGGGACCCCCAAAGGTCCTCCAGTCCAACCCCTTGCAATGCAGGAATCCCAGCTAAAGCATCCCTGACAGATGGCCATCCAACCTCTGCTTAAAAACCTCCGAGGAAGGAGAGTCTACAACCTCCTGAGGGAGACGGTCCCACTGTTGAACAGCTCTTGCCACCAGAAAGTTCTTCCTGACATTGAGTCGGAATCTCCTTGATTGTGACCTGGATCCATTGGTTCGTCCTGCCCTCCAGAGCAGGAGAAAACAAGCTTGCTTCCTCCTCCACGTTCTCTAGCCATGGATTCGAACCTTGGTCTCCTGGGTCCTCGTAGGATGCCCTAACCACTGCACCACACTGTCTCTGATGTACACAAGCAATAGATGGGCATGAATGAGCTCTGCGGGCAAATTCTGGAGGAGCGGGACAAGGAAGGGAAGGGAAGGGAAAGGGGCGGGTTAAAGAATTAGACTGAAATCGGGGGCACAAGGAGACTGGGGTTGTGGGACCCCTTCTGTGGTGCTCGCTAATCTCCTCTCTCTGCTCCGGTTTGCAGCTTCCGGCCCTGATGAACGTGAAGGATAAGCGTCCGTGGCTCCTCTTTGCCCTGCAAAACGTGGGACTCTTGGCTGGCTGGGCCATCCTGCTGGTGCTTTCCATCTTTGAGGACAGAATCGCACTTTGAGCGCAGCCAGGCACCTCTCGCTTGCCTGCAGGCGTGGCGAGGTCTGGGCTGTCCTTCGCCAGAGACTAGAGAGTGGGCAGACAAAGGCCCGGCTGTCATAATCCTCAAAATCAAAGACTGGGGACTTTCTTTGCCTTTCAAGCAGAACGGGGATGCGAGTATTGGAGCTGTATCTTCCTGGCAGCAGACGACAGAACCGCGAGACGGGTGTAAAATACTCAAGCAAGAGTTTTATTTACAAACTTACAAACACAAAGCATGTGGGTGTTCTCTTTTGCAGGCAAATTCAAACTGCAACTTCTCCTTTTGTACTCATCACCAGCTGTGTCTAATCAGCCCAGAACTCACACCCAGAACTCACAGAAGCAGTTCCTAAAGTTACAATCATTTTTTCCTGCACAGCGCGGCCTTGAACGATGCCCATGCAACGCCTCCCCTCTCCCTCTTCTCCTATTTATTGCATTTTTGCACGCCACCCCGACCTCCGAACGGTGCACGTTTCCAGGGGTTGCAGGCGTGCTTAACCCAGGGTCTGGGCTTCCTTTGGAAACGGGGCACAGCAGAGACTGTGGTGTCTCTATGATAAATGGTTTATTTACCTGTCTACACAACCCGAGTCTAGATGGTGGGCAGATAGCGGAATTCCAGCTAGGCTTGGTTCCCATCTACGATGGCCGCTTGCCGTCTTTACTGGAAAAACAATGCCCCCCCGAGGCTGGGCAAGGGAATGGTCGTTGGGCCAGCGAAGGAGCCCTTCTGAGTCTCTGGGGCCAGTGCCCAACTGGGCTGACCGCTGGTGTGAATAATAAGGGACAAATTCAGAAGCCAAAAGCTAGTTCTAGCTGGGTAAATCAAGGGGTAGGAAAGCTGCTGGTTCAGGGGTGAGAGACCAGGGGTTTGTCCCTGGCGCGTCCTGTTAAAAGCATCTTAGCTGGTGGGGCCACAAAAGGAAGATGCTTCTCTGCTTGGGACCCTGGAAAGACTAGCATGACTCATATTAAGACAGGATACACGCTGGCTGGGCCTGATGGGAATTGTAGTACAGAACAGCTGGAGCGGCTCCAGCTTGGCTAAGTCAGGTGTAATAATTCTGCAGCGATGGAATTAGGGCTATGCTTGTGGGGCACCTGCACTGGGCGCTGAGCCGAGGTGCTGGGCTTTGGGAAGGACGCATGAGGCTCTGACAGTGTCTTAGAGTCCTTCCGCCTCCTTCCCAAAGCCTAGTTAGTGCTTTCCCAGCTTTGGGAAGGAGCTGGGAGGGCTCTGGGACCCTGCCAGAGCCCTGGCACCTCCTTCCCAAAGTCTGGCGCCTCCTTACCCACCTTTGGGAAGGCAGTGAGAGAGCTGGGATGTCAAATGTTGGCCTCGCACAGGGTGTTGTCGGGGACCGTGCTGAGGAGGGCTGTACTGAGGAGGAATGGTGGGAGCCCCCCCTCCCCCTGAATCTTCCCAGGAGTAGGAAGACAGTATAGATTTGGAACAGTGGTTTGTAGAGGGACATAGTTTAGAAGGCAGAAGCTGGGAAATACTGGATGGGGAACAGCTACCGGTAGGAGAAGAAACACTGGGAGAGAGGGGGGTAACAGATTCACTGTCTCTGGAAAGCATTCCTCCGCTCCCCCCAAGGTCAAGAAGAGCTGAGAACGTGGCAAAACAGAAAGCACACAAAGCACAGAGGGGACAAGCTCAAATTACAAGATGTAGCAGTGATGTGGATTAATAAGGACGTAAGGGGGTGGGATTCTTAATTGGAAGCACCACCATTTCTAGGAGATGGGTTCTTTGTTCTCTCGCTGTGATTATTAAAGTTTCTTACTGATAAGAAGACTCCTTTTCCTTTGTTCTGCTTATCTACTGCCACGGGGGGGGGGGGGGGAAGGAAGCCGATTTCCTGAAGCCTGACAGGTGCCATAGTACTCAAGTCCACTATTGAACTCCGTAGTCGTTCTATGACTCAATTTCTATCTCACATTTGAGGAGCTGGCCCAACCGTTTGCCCTTGGGGTGAAGGAAAGTGTCGTCCCTTTCCCGCCTTCCTTCGAAAACTCATCTGCTGGGTTTCGAAAGAGAGGTGCTGCTGGATCTCAAATCAGGCAGGAAGATGCACCTTTTGATTGAAAGACCTGTCTCTCCCCCTTCCAATATGTCTGAGATAATTCAGCGGCAAGGACTCCATACATGCTCTGTGGCCCTCCAGTCCTTTTCCCTTGCTGCTACAAATTTGGCATCTGGAGCCCAGCGAAGAAGCCCAGCCAAACCCTACCTTTTCTCCTTCTTAACATCATGTTCTTTCCGAAGAATTTTGTCTGGGAGCCGTGCCATCTTTCTGCCCCCAGATCCATAAAGTGCTGTCCAGAATCCAGATGTAGGGATCTCTCTGCCCTGTCCCTGGGCCCTGCAACCGCCACACAGGCTGCGGTTGACAGATGGGTGACCGATGTAGCTCCTTTGCGTGGAATCTTACTTAGTAGTTTCCTGTCTTGTCAATGGTGAATAAAAATCTGTGGGTTTTAAGCGTTTCCCATTCCTTGCCTTGCAATGCACATTTGGATCAGGGAAAGAGCTTGCGGTTGCGGGGGGGGGGGGGGGTCCCAGGGGAGAAGAACCCTCTGGGCAGATATTTATGATGGACCCCAAGCCTAGAGGCTAAAATGGGAGACACACAACTCATTTCCAACTGCAAGGGGTGTACACGCCATTTTCATCAAATCATGATTTGTTTGTTTGTTCCCCTGCCCTTCACCCTAAGGTCCCAGGCCAGGTTACAGCATTAAAACACAATATCGAAAACAATTTATAACAACTTACAACCATAAAAAAAATGAAGTGCAAGTAGATCAATAGGTACCGCTCTGGCGGGAAGGTAAACGGCGTTTCCGTGTGCTGCTCTGGTTCGCCAGAAGCGGCTTAGTCCTGCTGGCCACATGAACTGGAAGCTGTACGCCGGCTCCCTCAGCCTATAGAGCGAGATGAGCGCCGCAACCCCAGAGTCGTCTGCGACTGGACCTAATGGTCAGGGGTCCCTTTACTTTTTTACAACCATAAAGTGGGTCCTAAAAACATACACCTCAAGCCAGGGCAATCCCTTCAGCATTCTTCTTCTTTGGCGATCCTTCGTAGCCGAGTAAGATAGTCTTCCATACAGTTTTAACAATGAGTCCGTCCTTCCACAGTGGGAACATTGGTTTCTGTGCAGGAGTTGATCACGGTGAGGGTTTGCCAAGTGTGCCCTCCTCTTAGTACGTTTCTCCCTTGCGTCCTGAGTTCGAGTGTCTTCAAACACCTTTGGTAAAGGCTGTTCTCCAATTGGAGCGCTCACAGGCAAGTGTTTCCCAATTGTTGGTGTTTATACTACATTTTTAAAGATTTGCCATGAGACAGTCTTTAAACCTCTTTTGTTGACCACCAGCAATACGCTTTCCATTTTTAAGTTCAGAATAGAGTAGTTGCTTTGGAAGACGATAATCGGGCATCCGCACAACATGAGCAGTCCAACGAAGTTGATGTTGAAGAATCATTGCTTCAACACTGGTGATCTTTGCTTCTTCCAGTACACTGGCATTAGTTCGCCTGTCTTCCCAAGTGATGTGTAAAATTTTTCAGAGACACTGTTGATGGAATCTTTTGAGGAGTTGGAGATGGTGTTTATAAGTGGTCCATGTTTCACAAGCATATAGTAAGGTTGGTAATACAATAGCTTTGTAAACAAGCATTTTGGTTTCCCTGTGAATGTCCCGGTCCTCAAACACTCTGCATTTCAATCGGGAGAAAGCCACACTCGCAGAGCTCAGGTGATACTGGATTTCGGCATCATTGTCGGCCCTTGTGGAAAGATAACTGCCCAAGTAGAAGAAGTGATCGACATTTATCAATGTTACACCATTGAGTTGGATTTGTGGCACTGCAGAGGGGTTATTTAGTACTTGTTGGTGCAGCACTTTGGTTTTTTGGATGTTGTGAGATAGGCCAACGGTAAAGGACCCCTGGACGGTTAAGTCAGTCAAACTTGACTGTGGGGTGCAGTGCTCATCTCGCTTCAGGCTGGCGTTTGTCCACATACAGCTTCCCGGCTCATGGGGCCAGGATGACTAAACCGCTTCTGGCACAAAAGTACACAATGATGAGTGCCACAGCGCACGGAAATGCCATTTACCTTCCCGCTGCGGCAGTACCTATTTATCTACTTGCACTGGTGTGCTTTTGAACTGCTAGGTTGGCAGGAGCTGGGACAGAGCAACGGGAGCTCATCCCATCGCGGAGATTCGAACTGCCAACCTTACAACCTGCAAGCTCAAGAGGCTCTGTGGTTTGGACCACAGGGCCACCCGCGTCCCTTCTACTGTCAGTTATACAGTGCCAGGCACACTTCTGTGGGGAGGGAGTTGCACAATTTGGGAGCCGCTGCAGCAAAGGCACTGCTAGGGTTGCCATCTGCCCTGTATGATACAGGATTGTCCCTTATATCCAGTGCTACCTTTGTAGAAAAAGAGGTGCCAGAACTCACCACAAAAACCTCCCTCGTCCTCTTAGAATGGCCCTGGAGCCCACCTGAGAGTTGCCGTAACTGAGTTTGGATGAGTTCAGGCTGAAGGGAAAGCCCTGCTTACGCTAGTGGACAAAACTGTGGAAACCTTTTGCGGAAAGTATTTCCGAGGTTTATAGAATCATAGAATCCTAGAGTTGGAAGAGACCCCAAGGGCCATCCAGTCCAACCCCCTGCCAAGCAGGAAACACCATCAAAGCATTCCTGACAGGTGGCTGTCAAGCCTCTGCTTAAAGACCTCCAAAGAAGGAGACTCCACCACACTCCTTGGCAGCAAATTCCACTGTCGAACAGCTCTTACTGTCAAGAAATTCTTCCTAATGTTTAGGTGGAATCTTCTTTCTTGTAGTTTGAATCCATTGCTCCGTGTCCGCTTCTCTGGAGCAGCAGAAAGCAACCTTTCTCCCTCCTCTATATGACATCCTTTTATATATTGGAACATGGCTATCCTATCACCCCTTAACCTTCTCTTCTCCAGGCTAAACATACCCAGCTCCCTAAGCCGTTCCTCATAAGGCATCGTTTCCAAGCCTTTGACCATTTTGGTTGCCCTCCTCTGGACACGTTCCAGCTTGTCAGCATCCTTCTTGAACTGTGGTGCCCAGAACTGGACACAGTATTCCAGGTGAGGTCTGACCAGAGCGGAATACAGTGGTACTATTCCTTCCCTTGATCTAGATGCTATACTCCTATTGATGCAGCCCAGAATTGCATTGGCTTTTTAAGCTGCTGCATCACACTGTTGACTCATGTCAAGTTTGTGGTCTACCAAGACTCCTAGATCCTTTTCACATGTACTGCTCTCAAGCCAGGTGTCACCCATCCTGTATTTGTGCCTTTGATGGCTCATAACACCACACTCTTTTTTTTTTTTTTTTTGGTGTAATACCATAAAATTATGTATCAATGGAAAGATGATTTAATGAAGAATGTAGTGATGTGATGAACCATCAAACCTCGGAAACACACTTTTTCCAAAAGGTTTCCTCAGTTTTGGCCACTAGTCTATATCAGTGTAAAATGCTATGTGCTGTATTGATTCAATAATAATAATAATAATAATAATAATAATAATAATAATAATAATAATAATAATAATAATAATAAACCCGTGTGGCAACTCTACCCTTTCCCAGGTCTATCATTATGTCCCGCTCAATGAGGCACTTGCCATTGGATCTCCGGCTTGCCGCTCATTTCCCTCCCCGCCAATCAGCCCCTGCGACTCCAGGAGTCCAGTCCTCTCCCTTTTTTGTCCTGCTTTGGCCAATCCAAAGCTCCCTTAGCGCTCCGCCCTTTCACGGGTGGGGGGGGGTGGAGGAGCCGCTCTAGGCCTCCCCCCGCCCGGCCTCTCGCTGCCCTTCCGCCCTCGCGGCTGCGCCGAAGGTTCCGGGGGAGTGGTTTCCTCCCGGACCGGTTATGCCAGCGCACCCCGCCGGTTGAGGGGGATTTGAGGGCGGGGGAGGTAAGCCCGGTTCCCCGGGATGGGGGAGGGGGGCGGCGGGAGCGGGCGGGGAGAAGCTGAGGGGCGATGCCGCCTGGGGAGGGAGAGGGGGAGGAGGAAGGGGAGTCGGTCCGTCCCCTTAAACCGTCCCTCCGAGGAGCCCCGGGGCGGGTGGCCGTTGAGGGCGCCCTTGGGCCGCTGCAGGAGCCTCTCCAGTGAACGGGGGCCCCTCGCCCGCCCCGCCAGAGCAGAGGCAAGGCTGGGGCAGCTTCCTCAGGCCTTCCCGGCTGATTCAAATATCTCTTCCCCCCCCCCCCCCCAATATCTCTCTCTCATTCATTCATATACCGGTATATATAATATGTATACAGTATATGATTTTTAAAAAATATTTTACGAAACAAACATTACATACAAAAACCAAACGAAAAACAAATATATTAGATATTTCTGGACTTAAGATCGTTATTACAGTATACATAATCAAATTGTCAAGAAGTCTAGAATAGGTGTCCAGTATATTATATAAAGGAAATAAGAAGAGAGAGGAAAAAAGAGGAAAAGGAAAACGGACGATAAAACCGAAAAATTAACATAACTAAAGCTAACTGTCAAACAAAAAGCGTTACTTATAGAATCATAGAATCGTAGAGTTGGAAGAGACCCCAAGGGCCATCCAGTCCAAACCCCTGCCAAGCAGGAAAGACCATCAAAGCATTCCTGACAGGTGGCTGTATTTAATTAATTCAAACTGGTACCAGGGTATTCTTCTCACAAAATCCCTCATACTGGATTGAATCCCTTTTTTAATTTGTTGGTTTGTTGACTTCCGTCTACTCTTTGTAGTTTCAATTCAGCCATACCTATTTTTTTTATCTGTATTTAAGTATTTGTCTCCATCTTGAGATACCTTTGGACATATATATATGTGATTTTTAGGCCATCATTCACTATGGCAGAGGAATCGCACTCTGTGCGTGCTCAGAGGCATTCTGGTACAGAAGAGCCTCCTGCAGGGCCAGTGGCCCACCTCACACAGCCTCCTCTGCTCTCCCAGGGTCTGGCCAGATGTCCCCATGGGAAGCCCCAAGCACAAGGGCACTTTCTCCCCTCCTGTGGCTTCCAGTACCTGGGATTCATCCTATGCCCTTTTAAAATGTAGTGGGTTTTTTTTGGGGGGGGGGAGGTTGATGGGTTGTTATTTCAATTATATATTTTGTGGGTTTGTATTCTGATTTTGTTCTGTAAACCGCCCTGAGACCTCCAGGTATAGGGCAGTATATAAATTCAATTATTATTAATAATTATTCAGAATCATTTGCTGCTTCTGACAGTGGAGGCTGTGGCTGGCAGCTATGGATAGCCATCTCCTCCACAAATCTTCCAAATCGGGCTTTTCCAACTTCCAAGAGACTGCGATCTACTCCCACTATATTAAAAAAAACAGCTGGCAGGGAGAAATCTTGGATGGATCAAAGATCAGAGTTGCCTGGGTTACCAAAAAATGCTCCTCCCCCCCCCCCAAAATATATTCTATTCTGGTCTCTTCAGAGGATTGGTGGACCCCAGCTCTCATCAGCCCCAGCTATCAAGGACAATGGTCTGGGATGATGGAAGTTGTGGTCCAACATTTGGAGTGCCTCAGGTTTCCTATCCCTGCAATACGCTGCTGGGCCATGTCTATGAGGGATTAATTGTGCTAGCTGTATTGCTTTAAGCTTATCTGTCAGTTCAATTTCCAAACCTTTATTAGGCATTTAGAGATAAAATCACAGTAAAAAAGAATCGCATACAAATATTTTTTTAAAATACATACAAGAGGGCATCAGTAAACTGTATACACTAATTTTTATGCATGCATGTATAAAGTCTAAAATTTCTTCCTATTGAACTGTTCCATGGGACACAGCTGCCAAGTACTCGGCTGCTGGGCCATGTCTATGAGGGATTAATTGTGCTAGCCATAATGCTTTAAGCTTATCTGTCAGTTAAGATAAATATAGCACTACCCCAAAGACAGCTGTCAATCAGGCCCAATGTGTGGGTGCCGGGGAGAGGGAAGTGTCTACTGGGAGTAGCCAATGTAACACCCTCCAGATATTACTGTACTACAACTCCCACCCATCCCTGACCTTTTGCCATGTTGGCTGGGGCTGATGGGAGTTGGAGTCCAGCGGTATCTGGAGAGCACCACATTGGCCATCTTTGGCATCCACTTGAGGTCCAGGACTCTGGGTGCCTTGAAGGACCTTCATCTCCCAACTTCATTTTATTTCATAAAACCCATGCACTGCTTAATTGTGTGTTTTTTAAAAAAAGAATCCTCAAAGTGGTTTGCTAAGAGAAAAAAACAAGAAAATTACCTTTAAAAACAACTGTTTAAAACATTCAGAAGTTGAAATCAGCAACAAACTAAAAACAGATTAAAACACACACATGTCTGAGTAGGCTTGTCTGAATTAAAATGTTTTTAGCAAGCACTTTAAAGATTACACTGAAGGCGCCTGCCTGATGTCACTTGGCAGGGAGTTCCAAAGTGTATGTGCTACCGCCCTAAAAGATCGATTTCTTGCAAATGTGGAAGGAGTATTATTATGTGGCACCTGTAATAGTGCCAGTTGCTCAGGTTGAAGCAGTTGATTGGGCCCATATGGGGTAAGGTGATCTTGTAGATAAACCGGTCCCAAGTTGTGATCTCTTGCAGGTAAGGTAGCAGCAGAGTCCCCTCCTATGGCTACAGCTAGTTGGTAGATAGGCTGACATCTCTCAGGGTCGGGTCCTGCTGTGGGCTTGTGTCCTGGCCTGCTAGCCGCTTTCCCCACCCTGAGCTGTGCCTTTCTGCAGGGAGCCTGCGGAGATGTATGCCGTGTACAAGCAGGCGCACCCTCCCACAGGGCTGGAGTTTTCCATGTACTGTAACTTCTTCTCCAACGCCGAGCGCAACTTGGTGGTGGCAGGGACCTCTCAGCTCTACGTGTACAGGCTCAACCACGACTCCGAGGTACGGTGGACCACCCGCTTGGGGGGTGATGTATGTTGGAGGGATCAGGGAGGAAGGGAACCATTGCCTTAAAAGTGCTGGGTGTGCATCTCCTGAAAACAACAGGCAGTGGGTTTGGCAACAGCAAAATAGTTCTTTCGCACGCAATGTAAAATTGTGGAGCACCTGAAACCAAATATATAACCCTGCCTCAGATAAGTGGTTTTGACAAAAAGGGAGAGGCCTGGCCCAGCAATGTTGGAGGGTCAGACTTGAACAGGATGCAGCCCCATGAAGGTTTCTTAAACCCCACCCAGGGACATCAGCTGATTGTCAGGTAGGCATGGTTAGGAGGAAATGGTATTGGAACCCCCAACAGTCCAAGATTGGCCTGTGGGCAGAGGTTCCACACCCCTTGGTTCAGGGCACTGTTATAAAACCGTCTCTACTCATTAGTAGAGGCTCAGCAGAGACACATGCCCGACTGGCATGTTCCCTCCTTCCTGGGCGATCGTTCGGGAGGTTCTCAGCTTTTTCAGCCCGAACATCACAGTGACTGGTGTCTGAAGACATCCAGCACACTTAGGGATCCGCAGAGTGTGCTCAGTAGCATAACAGACCACAGCAGCTCAGCATCTTGGCTAAATCTACTTTATTACATATCTACACACACGGAGCTCTACATCATGACTCCCTCTCTCACTAGCATCAGGCAGCAAAGAGAAAGAACAAAGGGCAATAGTCCTACTTTAGGGAACACAGCAAGACAAGACATCCTGTCTGCCGTCACTTTCCACTTCCCACTCTGTGGAATGAAAACATATAGTCAGGTGAAAAACAATAAACCCATGTCAGGTGGGTAGTCAGGTGAAAAACAATAAACCCATGACTGCACACAGGGAATGAATATTACAACAGGCACATCTCCTTGAGTTTTGCCTCCAGCTTCCCAAGAGCATAAGCCCTGCAGAATTTCTCCTGTTCAGTGATATGCTGAACTTGGATGAGGCAGCTTCCCCTTATTGGCGTCCCTGAAAACTGATTTCTACCCCCCACGCAAGCCAAGCATGGATGCTCCTGTGGCCTCGCAGCCCTCGCTGAACTGCATTAGGATGGAAAGTGCCTGTAAGGACCGGAACTGGCCGTCCCTCCCTCCCCGCTTCCAGTCTCTCTCACAAACACAGCCTTGTAGTTATGCACCCACCTGGTCACCCAAAGCAACAAGAAACTACATGCAGGCGAATTCATAGACTTGTGTGTGGGCTGGCAGATGTGCGGAGCTTCAAACCGTCCTCTGCACCAAGTGTAGAAATGCAATGGAGACTGCGGGGTGAGCAATGGAGCTCCCCCTCCCCGCCTTTTTTGCAGGCTATTAACTTTTGTGGCCAATTTACAAAGCTGCACAAACCCCGCATCCTGCCCCTCTGGTCCTGGCATGGATGCCTTTTGCGTAACTGCTTCCAGCACTCAAGTAGATTTCTGGAGCTCTTGTTCTTTTGAGCTGGTCTGGAATTAATGTCCCTTTTGCAGAGAAAGAGTGATGGTGCCCCAGCAGGACGGATTTGCTGACCTGTTTTTAGAAGGTAGAAGGAACTGACTGTGACACCCTTTGCAGCAGGGAGGCCTGGAAAACCCTGGACCTGCTCCCTAGGATGGGTGTTTCATCCAGAGCCAAAGAGGCCCAAAAGACAGCTGAATGTTAGAATTGGGCAGCGTCAACAGGGGAGTTGGGTTGGAGAGCCCTGGAAGGATTTGGGGCGGGGTGGTTATGGGGTACATTATCATTTTTGGCTGCATCCTAGGGGTGTGCAGTTCTGGGGCTGGAAGGGATAGAAATGCACAGGTGATGCCCAAATTCTTTGCTTTCTCTCTGGAGCATTAATGCAGCTTTGAGGAATGCCTTGGCACGCTGCCCCAGAGAGAAGGGAGGCACTGGCCTCCTCAGCCAGACTGCGCAGCTGGTGCAGTGCAGCTGCATTGATGCTGCAGGACTGATGGTGTTCCTTTGCTTCTCTCCTAGACCTCGACCAAAAATGACAGGCTCACCGGTGAGTGGAGTGGGGGGAGCTGGGGCTGCAGTGTGGGAAGGATGGAACCAGAAAGCCTGTATTAAGAGGTTGGAAGAAGGCTGCTTGAAGGAAGCTGCTTCTGCAGCCCCCATGGGTAGCTGAGCTGGGAGAGCAGCACACTGAGGGTCCAGGGTTCAAATCACTGGGCAGGCATGGTTTTATACCAGTTTCTAGGAGCCACAGGAGGGGAGAGCGCTCTTGTGCTTGAATCTTGCTTGTGGGTTTCCCATAAGGGCATCTTGTTGGCCACTGTGAGAACAGGTTGCTGCACTAGAATGGACCACTGGCCTGAGCCAGCAGGTTGTTATTATATTCTTATAGTGGGCTCTGATTTTCTTGCCCGGCAGGCCCTCGCAGGTGCTGCCTTGGGGCCGTAAGTGCTTGGTTGCTTCTGGTGCCAATTCTCTGGGCCCCCAAGAACGAGGAGCTACGTCTAGGCAGCCCTCCAACACGCTTCTTAGCAAACGCCTGCCCAGCTCATGGGCCCTAGCTCTTCAGGCACGCATGTGTCAAGATGATTTTGGTGCAGCAGGTTTGGGAAAGAGCTCTCTGTCTGAGGCCTTGCAAAGAGGCTGCTTCTCAGAGTATGCCAGCCTTACCCAACCTGGTGCCCTCCAGATGTTTTGGAACGCAACACCCATCAGCCCTGACCAAGCTGGGGCTGGTGGGAGCTGTAATCCAAAACATCTGCACAGCGCCAGGTCCAAATTGCTGAGACAGATGTCTAATTACTGTTTTCCATACGCTTGCTGTTTTTTCTGCAGTCGGGCTGAAAAGAAGCAGCCCGGCCACCTGAGGTTGGAACACCCTGAGGTTGGCTTTCTATGCTAAGCCCATCTTCTCAGTGCTTATGTAGGCAGGCCTAATGTAAAGACTTGCTAGGAGCAGGTCCTCCCCCCCCCCCTTCACCTAAAGCAGAACATATAAGTGGTCCTTTCATTGGTCTTGGGCTGAATTCACCTGGGGGCAGGATACAGGCTGACAGGTTTTGGAGGCTTCTTTCAGGCAGAGAAAAACGGGTTGTGGGAAGGGGCTCTGTGTGCAGCAAGGGCCTCAGAGCCTAATGCGCCTCCGTTTGCTGTCTTGCGCAGAAGGCAAAGGTCACAAGGAGAAACTTGAGCTGGTGGCCGCCTTCTCCTTCTTTGGCAATGTCATGTCCATGGCCAGCGTGCAGCTCGCGGGAGCCAAGCGAGATGCCCTCTTGCTCAGCTTCAAGGATGCCAAGGTAAGGTGGAATACATCAGAGGCTGTGAAAATATAGGCAGGGTAAAAAGCAAGGACAAATAGTTGATTAGATAACTCCGGAGTTTGAAGCATGGGAAACCTCAAAATAAATTTAAATAATAATTCGGCAGAATTGGAACTTTTCTTTTTATTATTATTATTGATAATTGGATAAATAATTTGAAATGTAATTTGGAATGTTTCAATGTGATTACGTTGTATTGGAAACCTTAATAAACATGATTTGACAAAAAAAAGGATGCCAAGGTAAGGGGTCAGCTTGGGCGGTGGGGGGGGGGGTGAGATGCAGAGGGAGGAGGAGCCTCAAGGCCCTCTGCTGGGGGAGCTGCACATCTTGGAGGTGGTGGAGGGTTTCAATAGGTAGTGGGGTATTATTATAACTTGGTGGCCCTCAGAGCCTTTCCTAAGGGCCCCTGGCCCCTCGACTTGCAGTTGACAGTTTATGGCACGCTTCCTGGGTGGCACTTTTGTCTGGCATGAGGCTAAACAAAATAGCGCTGGAGATCTTAGGCTGAATGGAAGCCAAGTCCCTTTCCAGACAACTTTCCAGACCATCGTGAGGAGAAGATGCCTCTGAATACCAGTTGCTGGAAGCCACAAGGAGGAGAGAGGTTTCTTGGGCTCGAATCCTGCTTGCTGGTTTCCCACAGCTACTTAGAAGACAGTGGAACTCTTAGTACAGCCTTCCCCAAGCTGGAGCCTCCAGATTTTTGGACTACGGCTCCCATAATCCCCAGCCAGCCCCAGTTTAGGGAAGGCTGCCTTAATGCACTGTTAAATGAGTTAATGCAGTTAAATGAGTTTGTGTTTTGTGAAGCAGGAAGAGCTGAAGAGCAACCATGCAAATTGAGGAGTGAGTTGCCTTGAAACTTTTGCAATACACGGGGTTCTCCTTTAGGCTGGAAAACATGGGCTTGCAGCAGGCAGATTAGAAGTGAATAGGCCCATGAAAAAATGTAGCAAGCTTTATTTGGATAGGGAGGTAATTAGTTAGATTTACAGCCTGGCCCTCCCAAGGGTTCACTGTCGGTCAGGTTGATTATTACAATTTTCCGCTAAAGAAAAAAATGAAACTCTAGCAGATTACCTCTAATTTACTTTTTCCTGCCTCCTAGCTCTCCGTGGTGGAATATGATCCTGGCACCCACGACCTGAAAACTCTCTCCCTCCATTACTTTGAGGAGCCAGAGCTGAGGGTAGGTATCCTAAGGCTTGCGAAACAAAATAAAAAATTTTCTTCCAGTAGCACCTTAGAGACCAACTAAGTTTGTTGTTGGTATGAGCTTTCGCGTCCATGCGCACTTCTTCAGATAGCACACTTCTTCGGGTAGCTGAAGAAGTGTGCACACACACGAAAGCTCATACCAATAACAAACTTAGGTGGTCTCTAAGGTACTACTGGAAGAAAAAAAATTATTTTGTTTCGACTACGGCAGACCAACACGGCTACCTACCCGTAACTAGAACCAAGGCTTGCGGTTTAAGTTTTGAAAGCTGCTGGGGGAGGAGCTGCCACCTGTTCTCTTCCATAGCCAAGGGACACTGTCAAATCTCTTGCACCCCCTGAGACTCTTACGGCAGCTGCTGGAATTCCTGTGTGGTGGTGGTGGTGGTGGTGGTGGTGGTGATGGTGGTGATAATGATAATGATAATAATTTATTATTTATACCCCACCCATCTGGTTGGGTTTCCCTAGCCACTCTGGGCATCTTCCAACAAAAGATTAAAAATACATTAAAACATCAGTCATTAAAAACTTCCCTAAACAGGGCTGTCTTCAGATGCCTTCTAAACGTCAGATAGTTGTTTATTTCTTTGACATAAGAAATAAATGGGAGGGCGTTCCCCAGGGCAGGGGCCACTACCAAGAAGGCCCTCTGCCTGGTTCCCTGTAACCTCACTTCTTGCAGGGAGGGAACCGCCAGAAGGCCCCCCGAGTTGGACTTCAGTGTCCAGGCAGAACGATGGGGGTGGAGACACTCCTTCAGGTATACTGGGCTGAGGCCGTTTAGGGCTTTAAAGGTCAGCACCAACACTTGGAATTGTGCTCGGAAACGTACTGGGAGCCAATGTAGGTCTTTCAGGACCAGTGTTATATGGTCTCAGCGGCTGCCCCCCAGTCACCAGTCTAGCTGCCATATTCTGGATTAGTTGTATTTCTGGGTCACCTTCAAAGGTAGCCGCACGTAGAGCACATTGCAGTAGTCCAAGCGGGAGATAACTAGAGCATGCACCACTCTGGCAAGACAGACTGTGGGCAGGGAGGGTCTCAGCCTGCATACCAGATGGAGCTGGTATCGCTCCATCTGGTCTCCCTGCCAATCTCACCTTCATCTCAGTATTCATTCAAAGCAGCAGCTATTGGAAAGGTGACTTCACTAGAGAGCCATTTTGACCTGTTTGCTTTTTCAGTTAGGAGTGGGCCGCCTTTTGCAGCTGTCCTCCCTCCTCACTTTGGATGGCAGCTCTCCCATTTGTCACTGAACGCAACCAAGACTTCTCCCTTCCTGAATCCCTTGCAACTCTGTGCTCACTCTGCCAGACTCCCTTGTTGCATTTGGGCAACCGCCGTGGGTTGAGAGGTACCATGTATTCCAGACCCAAGGGAGCACAGCAGATTAAAAGGAAGGATCCCCTGCCTCCTGTGTTGCCCTGCCCAGTACTCATGGCCTGCTCTGTCTCTCCCCCAGGATGGCTTTGTGCAGAATGTCCACATCCCCAAAGTGCGGGTGGACCCTGACGGGCGCTGTGCAGTGATGCTCATCTACGGCACACGGCTGGTGGTGCTGCCTTTCCGCCGAGAGACCCTGACGGATGAGCACGAAGGGGTCATGGGAGAAGGGTAAGGCCTGCCTTGGGCTCTGCACTGGCCAGAACGACTGATAACTCGACAGAGGTAGCATTTAAAATAATCAGGGTCTCAGAATGGGTGGCATTTAGAGGGGAAAAGGGACCGCAGTGTAGGGCGGGACGGTCCGAAAACTGCAAGTAAGGGCTCAAAGCAAGAGGAGTTAGTGCCGCATACTGACAAGCTGGAACGTGTCCAGAGGAGGGCAACCCAAATGGTCCAAGGCCTGGAAACGATGCCTTATGAGGAACGGCTTAGGGAGCTGGGTATGTTTAGCCTGGAGAAGAGAAGGTTAAGGGGTGATATGATAGCCATGTTCAAATATATAAAAGGATGTCATATAGAGGAGGGAGAAAGGTTGTTTTCTGCTGCTCCAGAGAAGCGGACACAGAGCAATGGGTTCAAACTACAAGAAAGAAGATTCCACCTAAACATTAGGAAGAACTTCCTGACAGTAAGAGCTGTTTGACAGTGGAATTTGCTGCCAAGGAGGGTGGTGGAGTCTCCTTCTTTGGAGGTCTTTAAGCAGAGGCTTGACAGCCATCTGTCAAGAATGCTTTGATGGTGTTTCCTGCTTGGCAGGGGGTTGGACTGGATGGCCCTTGGGGTCTCTTCCAGCTCTAGGATTATATGATTGCCAGTTTTTCATCTGTGAAACTGGTGCTTTGTGGAGCTCGTGACAGTTTCTCAAGCGTGCCCCTTGGGAACTCTGGTGTGTATTTGTCCCTGTGAACTCTTGGCGATATCTCTTGTTGCAGCCAGAAGTCCAGTTTTCTGCCCAGCTACATCATTGACGTGCGGGAGCTGGACGAGAAGCTGCTCAATATCATCGACATGCAGTTCCTGTATGGCTACTATGAGCCCACCCTGCTCATCCTCTTTGAGCCCAACCAGACCTGGCCTGGGTAGGTCTTGCCTTCCTTCTCCCTCTCTGTTGTTAGCTGTGCCCCAGAACAAGTGCTGGCCAGCTAGCCCCCGGTCACAAGAAAATGGAACTGGCCCTGCAGCTCAGTGGTAAAGCATCTTTTTTGCGCGCAGAAGGCCTCCAGCCTGAAATTCTGGAGAGCTGCTGCCAATCAGTGTAGACACTACTGAGCTAGATGGAACCATCAGTCTAACTTGGTACCAGTATGTGGCAGCTTCCTGTGCTCCTCTGTGTCTGGCTCAAAAAGCTAAACTCAGTCTGCAAATAGCCAAGGGAGAACTGTGGGTCTCAGTACGGATGAATCCCACTGTTGGGTTAGGAAATGAGCTCTGTGGCTGGAGGGAGTCTGGTGTGTGGTATGTCGATGCTGGGACAAAACCTGGGGCTTTTGCTTCCACTTCTGTCCCCTTCAACGTTGTTTCCTCCCAAGCACCAGCTGACGCTTCATTCTCTTGGGACCCGATGCTGCTAACGCCCGTTCCTCTCCCCGTACCGCCGTCCCCAGTTCAGGCTCACCTTGATTGCCCCTGCCCCACTTGCATAGGCTGTGAGGACAGCGATGTCAAGTAGCAGAGCTCTTTCCTTGTCACTCTTCAGGCGGGTGGCTGTGCGCCAGGACACCTGCAGCATTGTGGCCATCTCCTTGAACATCATGCAGAAGGTCCACCCGGTCATCTGGTCTCTCAGCAACCTGCCCTTCGACTGCACCCAGGCCCTGGCGGTACCCAAGCCCATTGGTGAGAGGAACCGTTTCTTCCTGGCTGTTGGGTGGAGAGGGAGAGGTGGTGCAGACGTTTGTGCGTGTGTAGAACAATGTGGCTAGAAGCTATGAAGATCTTTTTTTGGGGGGGGGGAGTTCCATTTTGAGTGGAAATCCCAAATTGTGGCAAAGATGAAACAAAATTTAAAAAATCCTTCCAGTAGCACCTTAGAGACCAACTAAGTTTGTTCTTGGTATGAGCTTTCGTGTGCATGCACACGAAAGCTCATACCAAGAACAAACTTACCGTAGTTGGTCTCTAAGGTGCTACTGGAAGGAATTTTTTTTATTTTGTTTTGACTATGACAGACCAACACGGCTATCTACCTGTAACTGTGGCAAAAATGGTTAGACTGTGAAGAGAGGCTCATAACACACGTAAGCTCCCAAGTTCAGTTGCCGGTAAAGGTAAAGGTACCCCTGACCGTTAGGCCCAGTCGCAGACGACTCTGGGGTTGCGGCGCTCATCTCACTCTATAGGTTGAGGGAGCTGGCGTTTTGTCCGCAGACAGCTTCTGGGTCATGTGGCCAGCATGACTAAGCTGCTTCTGGCGAACTAGAGCAGCGCACGGAAACACTTTACCTTTCCACCGGAGCGGTACCTATTTATCTACTTGCACTTTGATGTGCTTTCGAACTGCTAGGTTGGCAGGAGCAGGGACCGAGCAACGGGAGCTCACCCCGTCACGGGGATTCGAACCGCCGACCTTCCGATCAGCAAGCCCTAGGCTCTGTGGTTTAGACCACAGCGCCACCCGCGTTGCCAGTATCTCCCCTTAAAAAGAGATCTATGGAAAAGGCAAACACCTGAGACCCTTGAACAGCCTCTGCCAGTCAGAGTAGGTGCTAATGCGCTAGGTGGGTCTATCATATTTTTCAGATAGGGTGTGTGTTCTGGGCAGCAGCCTCCCTTGCTCAGAAGACAATGTAGACAAGCTCCCTTTCCAGCAGCTTGAACCTTGCGGCTCAAGAGTGACAACTCCGTCTTGGCCTAACTCTCCTCTCCCCTTCCTCCTCTAGGCGGAGTTGTGATCTTTGCGGTGAACTCATTGCTGTACCTGAACCAGAGTGTGCCGCCTTACGGCGTGTCCCTCAACAGCCTCACCAACGGCACCACAGTCTTCCCGCTAAGTAGGCCTCTCTGCTTTCCTTCCCTTCTATCAAAAAGAATGTCTAAAGCGTTTAATGAACGGCTTAGGGAGCTGGGTATGTTTAGCCTGGAGAAGAGAAGGTTAAGGGGTGATACGATAGCCATGTTCAAATATATAAAAGGATGTCATATAGAGGAGGGAGAAAGGTTGTTTTCTGCTGCTCCAGAGAAGCGGACACGGAGCAATGGATTCAAACTACAAGAAAGAAGATTCCACCTAAACATTAGGAAGAATTTCCTGACAGTAAGAGCTGTTCGACAGTGGGATTTACTGCCAAGGAGTGTGGTGGAGTCTCCTTCTTTGGAGGTCTTTAAGCAGAGGCTTGACAGCCACCTGTCAGGAATGCTTTGATGGTGTTCCTGCTTGGCAGGGGGTTGGACTGGATGGCCCTTGGGGTCTCTTCCAACTCTATGATTCTATGATTCTAATGTTTTAAAGATCTCTCAACAGTGCACCCCATGTACAATAATGAAAGCAGCACACCTTAAAACAAAAATGCAACCTAAAATCAGCAAAACAACACAAAAGCATATAAACAAATACAAAAACAAGTACAGCAGATATGCATGAGATTCGTAGGCATAAATCGGGGTCCCGTCTCATGGGTCAGGGAAAGTCTGGGCAAAGAGATTTGCCTTTATAAGGCATCTGAAGCAACTGATGGCTGCTGCTTTGCATATGGCAAAGGGAAAGGATTTTCAGTGTCAGGCAACAGCAGAAAAGGCCTGCTTTGGGGTCACTGCCCTACAATATTCTGCAGGGTTGTGTTTGTGTGCTGCAAGTAGAATTTCCCCCAGATGATCTTACTGATCTTTACAGGTCTGCACAGGAGCAGGTGATCTTTCAGAAAGGTCATAGAATCATAGAATCCTAGAGTTGGAAGAGACCCCAAGGGCCATCCAGTCCAACCCTCTGCCAAGCAGGAAACACCATCAAAGCATTCTTGACAGGTGGCTGTCAAGCCTCTGCTTAAAGACCTCCAAAGAAGGAGACTCCACCACACTCCTTGGCAGCAAATTCCACTGTCGAACAGCTCTTGCTGTCAAGAAATTCTTTCCAATGTTTAGGTGGAATCTTCTTTCTTGTAATCTGGTCATCTGGTCCCAAGTTGTTCAGGGCTTTATGTGTTAACAGCAAGACCTTGAACTTGGCCTAGGAGCTGATCAGCTGCCAGTGCACTCCCTCAGCGCAGGTGTAAATATGTGTGCCTCCACCTGCCCCACTTTGCAACTTGGCCACTCCCCCCCCCACACACTTTTTTGAAATATGGCAACCCTAGGTTACCAACACATGAATCACAGTGGCTAAGCTATCCCTGTCCAGGAAAGTGTGCAGTTGCTGTGCCTACCTAAATTTGATAATAGGTGCTCCTTGCCACAGAGGTTATTGGATGTTGGCAGAAGTATGACCACTGTGCTCCTGATCCTTATGGGCTCAAACTAAGCAGCTACAGTAGCTCTATATAGGACCCTTTCCCTGCCCCACTTGATTTACTTTCCTGTACCCATGAGTGGGCAGAAAAGGAGAACAGTGAACTCCTAACCTCATGCCCTCGTGCTGCTGTTGAACACAGAATACTATCTGTCACCTCACTTCTGGTTCAGGTTTTAAAACATTGATTTTATTGGAGAGGCAGGGGTTGGGATAGGAATCACATGGCGTACTTTGCAAACTTTCCAGTGCAACCCTTAATCATGAGGACTAGAGATGTGTACTAGTGTGTGTACATGGAAAGCTGACACTTTCAGCTTCTGAAATTCTGCCCCGGTCAGCAGGCTGTGAACTCGCGTTGCAAACCTGGTAAGTGGATGGAACGCTTATAATCCCAAGCAGTACTGCATGAGGGGAAGTGCTCAGACCAGGCTACATTTCCTGAGTCCTGCCCCTGTGTCCTGCTATCTTGGGCTCTGATAGAAATAGAAATACTTTATTGTCACTGTACCACATGTTTACAGTGAGATTAAATTAACCCCCCTCCCCCCCCCCAATCTCTCAGTCCTGTCGTACAACCTCCAACCCCGAACGCCAGCTGCAATTTTGCTGTCTTCCATTCAGCAGCCTCACGGCCCACGGGTAGAAACTGTTCTTTAACCCGTTGGTGTGGCTTATCATGCTTCTATATCTCCTGCCCTATATCTCCTGATGACTTCCTCCTCTTTACAGGGGTCCAAGAGGGAGTGAAAATCACACTGGACTGTGCCCAGGCAGCTTTCATCTCCTATGACAAGATGGTCATCTCGCTGAAAGGAGGGGAGATGTAAGGTTTCGGCTTGTTTCTCATGTCACCAGGCGCAATTACCTTTGCCAGCTTCCAGCAGGGAGCTGTTCTGTTTAGACCTGGGGTGTTTCTGCTTACAGAAAAAACAGCTCTGCTCTCTTGGCCAGATGCAGGGAAGCTGCTTGCTGCTCCCAGTTCTCTTGGACTGTAAACATCCAGCCCATTGAAAGAGATTCCGCTTTTGATGTTGTCATGTGTCACTAGCAGATGCTTTGTTCAGCCACTGGGAGGCAGCCTGAGCCTGTAGCTAAGTCAGGCTGACCTCTTTCTCCCCAGGTTCTGTTTCTGCCCCCCTCAATGCAGTGAAGTAGGTAAATATTTCATGGCTCAGCAAATAAATTCAAAGCCTAAAGATGAGCCTGACATGGGTGATGGAGAGGGAAGAGCACATCTTTCTTCAAAGCACCAGAGAGAAAATGTCTTCATCTGCTAGTCGGTGTCCTATGAAAGAGATTAGCCCTGTTTAGGGAGGCTTTTAATGTTTTATAGATTATTGTATTTTAATGCTCTGTTGAAAGCCGCCCAGAGTGGCTGGGGAAACCCAGCCAGATGGGCGGGGTATAAATAATAAATTATTATTATTATTATTATTATTATTATTATTATTATTATTATTATTGGATACCTGGCTACAGTCTTGGGCTTTATTTGAATGCATGTGCTTTAAACTTAACTGCTTGCAGTGTCCCTGGTGGGGGGGATTCAAGTGGAACTTGGTTGCCTGAACAGCTGCAAACCTCTGGAGCCTGGACCCCTTCAGACAACCTAGTTTTGCTTAGTTCCCAGTGTGTGGCAATTGCAAATATCAATTAAGGCAGAGGAGAAAAGTAGTCTTCTAGACCAGTGTTTCTCAACCTTTTCTGGGCCAAGGCACACTTGTTGCATGAAAAAAATCTCGAGGCACACCACCATTAGAAAACGTTAAAAAATTTAACTCTGTGCCTATATTGACTATATATAAAGTAATTCTCTTGAATAGGAATCAAGAGATCCTGCCCTCTTTTACACCTGGCCACCCTGCTGCCAGTGGATTGTGTAATTCTTCCTAGCTGCACACGAATACACGAAATCCCAGCGGCTCATGGCCAAGGTGGCGGGATCGGGGTGCGCTCGCTCGGTGCCTGCGCCCTGTCCAGCGCCCTGTCCAAAACCAGCGCCCTGTCCAAGGAGAGCTCGGCGGCTCCCTCACCACAGCAGCAGCCCCACAGCCCCAACCGGCACCGCCAGGAAGACACAACCGCCGCCTTCGCGCTCCCGAGCGCAGCAACTTCAAACTTCCTGACCCGCGCCCCTTACCAGAGTGGATGCCGAGCTCTCCGAGGCGCCGCTCCTTGTCGCTGCGCTGAGGTCGAGGCCGAGCGGGGGCAAACCGAGCAGCAGGTGCTGGGCCTGGACGGCTGCCGGGCTTCAGTGCCCCCCAACAGAAAAATGGCGGCGGCTACCGGCAGCCCTTGCGTCTCCTTCCTCTGTCTTCCTATTGGTCCCTGGCAACCAATCAGAATCGGCGGGGAGCTCCAAGCTGGCGCATGCGCGGTAGGTCGGCGGTGGGTTTCTGTGCTCCCTTTCCCCCACTGCAGCCGCTGCTACGCGTTTGCGGCTGCGGCATGGGGTCCCGAACCACGGTTTTCCCGCGGCACAGCAGCCGGTGTCTCGCGGCACACTACCGGTTGAGAAACGCTGTTCTAGACCAGGCATCCCCAAACTCGGTCCTCCAGCTGTTTTGGGACTATAACTCCCATCATCCCTAGCTTACGGGACCAGTGGTCAGGGATGATGGGAGTTGTAGTCCCAAAACAGCTGGAGGGCCGAGTTTGGGGATGCCTGGTCTAGACCCACCTAGGGAGAGTGTGGTAGGGCAGCTAAAACAAATAGAAAATCGGCAGTGGGAGAAGGAGTCCATTGTGGGGTTGGTCTTTCGGCCTTTACCTTGAATTGTGTTGTCTTCCTCTCATAGAATGTAATAGTTGGAAGGGACCTAAAGGGTCATCCAGTCCATCCCCCTATGCTTTGTGTTCAGTGAGAGAGGTGCCATTGCAGGGGCCTTGGTGGGCTCCTGCCTGTGACCCTGTTTCTTGGGGCCACCACATGTTTGACAGGGCTCCTTGCAAGCTTTCTTGCTCAGACATAATAATAATAATAATAATAATAATAATAATAATAATAATAATAATAATTTTTTATTTGTACCCTGCCCATGTGGCCGGGTCTCCCCAGCCACTCTGGGCAGCCTCCAACAGACATTAAAATACATCAAAATATCACAGGTTAAAAACTTCCCTATACAGGGCTGCCTTCAGGTATTTTCTGAATGTCAGATAGTTGTTTATCTTTTTGACCTCTGCTGGGAGGGCGTTCCACAGGGCGGGCGCCACTACCGAGAAGGCCCTCTGCCTGGTTCCCTGTAGCTTTGCTTCTCGCAGTGAGGGAACCACCGTTTAGGGCTTTAAAGGTCAGCACCAACACTTTGAATTGTGCTTGGAAACATACTGGGAGCCAATGTAGTTCTCTCAGGACCGGTGTTATGTGGTCCCAGCGGCCACTCCCAGTCACCAGTCTAGCCGTCGCATTCTGGATTAATGCGGCAAGACATGGTTTGCCCTCTGCCCAAGGGATCCCTTCACCTGTCTCCCTCGCTCCCTCCCTCCGTTTCCCTAGCTACGTGCTGACCCTCATCACCGACGGCATGCGGAGCGTCCGATCCTTCCACTTCGACAAGGCGGCAGCCAGCGTCCTCACCACTTGCGTAAGCTCCATTAGGCTGGGCACTGGCAGTGGCGGGGGGGGAGGCGGTCCGCTTTGACAGGTGGCAGCTATGACACCTGGGGCAGCTTTGCTCTCATGTCAGGTGGGGGTGGGGGGTGGCGTGCAGTGAATGAGCCTCCCTGGACACCTTTGGCGGGGTGAGCCAGAAAGGGAGAGAGGCTGGAACTGACAGTTTCATAGGGGTGGTCAGTAACTGTTCTTCCTGCTAGAGAAAGAATGAAGGCAGGCAGAAGTGGAGGGGGGAGAGTTTTGCTTTTTTGGTTTTAAAAATAATTAATTTTATTTATATGCTAACACACAAACATGACATACAAACAAATAACAGGTGTACATAGAAAAATGAAAAATTATAATAAAAAGAAACTAAACTAAAGAGAAAACAATATTAATAACATTAACGAAAGTAAAAAATATTATAATAATAAAAGTAAACATCTCTCTCTAAGAAAAAATGATATCTGCAACCAAATTTCATATTCATTTTCTTTGTTGACTTCCTTCATCCTCTAAGCAGGTCTAATATCAACTTTAGTAATCTGCTTCCATATATCTTTATATTAACTCTCTCTTATAATTCTTTTTAACTATCTTTTTTCGGATCATATTTTAATTTGCAGAAGTTAATCAAAACAGGTCCAAGCAGTAATATGTGGGCATTGCTTTTTCAAATATTCACCATATTTCCCCCAATCTTTTTGAAATTTTTGCTTGCTGTGGCCCCTGATCGCACCTGTCGTTCTTGCTAATTCAACATAACTAGGGAGAGAGTTTTGATTTGGAAGATGGGAAATCTGTTTGCTCTTTGGTCAATACGCAGCAAGCTTTGGCTCCCAAGTCCTCGCTCAGCTGTGAATCTTCCTGGGAGACAATCTTGGCTCTGCCCATCTCTCTTTTTATACAGGATTAAGTGGGGTATCCCGTGTTTATGAGCACCATGCCAGGCTTCTTGGAGCAAAAGCAAGTTGCATATATATGAGATAAATGTGGTGGCTGAGCCCAGTCGGTGGTGCCCCCTGCTCCCTTGTGATGCCTCTTTGCCTGCTTTTCCCACGAGGCCTTGCCTGACACTCCCATCTCTCCCCACCCTGTCCCTTCTGCCTCTCGGATCTCAGATGATCACCATGGACCCCGGCTACCTCTTCTTGGGCTCACGTCTCGGCAACTCCCTCCTCCTCAAATACACAGAGAAGCTGCAGGAGACCCCCATGAGCGTTGCCAAGGACCCCGCAGAGAAGGCGGTGAGTTCAGCTGGGACCTGCTCCCCCCACGCCACCCCCATTGCAGGACAAAGCCCCGGCAGCCTTCCTGTGCAGTGCTGCTTGAATCTGGCCCAGCCACAGAGAGCGTTTGGGGGGGAGGCATCGGGAAGGGGAGCCCAGTGGGTGTTGCTTGGAGTGAGAGCAAAGCAGCTGATACACTGACTGCCGTGAATGAAGGGAGGTTTCAGCTGGAAAATCTTCACCTGCTGAATCGAAACAAAAATCTCAGGAAAAATGGGCTAGATATAAAATATATGTTTGGAAATATAGCAGGGGCCGATTAGCTATGCCAGCATTTGAGTACCCTTGAAGGTAGAAAGAATATACAGGTGAAACTCAAAAAATTAGAATATTGTGGTCCATTTATGTAAGCAATTGTTTTCATTAGCTACTAGAGTTTAATATATGAGATAGACTCATGACACGCAAAGCAAGATCTGCCAAGCCTTTATTTGTTATAATTGTGATGATTATGGCGTGCAGCTGATGAGAACCCCAAAGTTGAAATTGTTACTTTGGGGTTCTCATCAGCTGTATGCCATAGTCATCACAATTATAACAAACTAGTTGACTGTATACCCGTTAAATTAACGGGCGCTAGAAGTTTGGGGCGCTGGGGGCGGGAAGGGGTTCCCCCCTTCTCTCCTTACTCCCCGGGGGCGGGTGTGCGGCGACCCTCTTCGGCCTCCGGAGCACCGGCGCTCCGCTGGATGGGCTGTTCCAGGCCTCTAGGCCTCGGAGCCCCCCATTCTGCCCGGCCCCGGATGACTCTCTGCAACGGCCGCCGCTCGCCCGCGCACCCTCTGGCCAATCAGCACCCCGCACCTGCTGCCGCCCGAAGTCCCTGTGTCCAATCCCTGTGTCCGTGGGGCACATGCGCAGTAGCCCAAACCCAGGGACACTGGACGCAGAGACCCAGGGACTTTATTATATAGGATAAAGGCTTGACGTATCTCGCTTGGCATGTCATGAGTCTATCTCATATATTCGTTTCACCTTTTAAGTTGAATTACTGAAAGAAATGAACCTTTCCACGATATTCTAATTTTTCGAGTTTCACCTGTACAAGAAACACACACACCATATTCATTGGATGTAGAAAGAATAATACGATGCTAAAAATGGGTACCGGTTGACATTAGAGTGTAACAAAGACACACAGGGAGATAACAGAACGAGTTGAAGTACGCTCATAGGTACGATCAGACTATACAGTTGGGTTTGGTAGGAAGTCAGATAGGTTTAGGTTATTTAGATGAGTTAAGGAAATCCGGGGGGTTTTTTTCTTTTCTTATTCTATTTTCTATTACTTTGGATTTTATTATTGCTGTATATGTATTTGTATTTTATTTTTTGTGAAAGTGTAAGAATTTACAATGCACGTTACTACACGAATGCTCAGTATTGTAACGTAAGATGAATGATCAATAAACATTTATTTTAAAAAAAAAAGGGAAACTCTTCACCTGTTGGCTTCAAAGGGAAGTCAGACTTGGTGAGTCCCCTGCCTTTTATCAGCATGCAACTTCCTTCCGCCTGCAGGAGGAGCCTCCTGTCAAGAAGAAACGCGTGGAGCAGCCTGCAAACTGGACGGGTAGGTGGCTCTGCCCCAGAGCCAATGAGAGGGGCTGCTGGGGGGGTCCGGTACGAATTACCGGCTCCTGGTGTTCTGGGGAGTGGGTCATAAAAGGGGGGGGGGAGTACCTAAGAAGAGCTGTTGAGTGGAGTATACAAAAGAAGGATGAAGAGGAGACCAAGAGCTTCTCCTGCTCACATCCTAATGTGTCCTCTGCAGGGGGAAAGTCAGCTCCTCAGGACGAGGTGGATGAGATCGAGGTGTACGGCAGCGAAGCCCAGTCTGGGACCCAACTTGCCACCTATTCTTTCGAGGTACCATTTAAATGTAGCTTCTGAGGACAAGCTACAACCCTGCTTATGGCAGGCATGCCCTCTGTTCCTGAGGTGACAGAAGAAGGGCAGGAGAGTTGGGACTCAGCTCCTCTTCCCTTCCCTATGCTGGACCATTCCTCTAAGCCAGCAGTAGATCAAAGGGTACCTGGAATCAGAAATCCTTCGGCGTCTCCTATCCTTGCTCCTCTGCCCAGGGCTATTCCTTGAGCAGTAGGCGATCCACGTGCCTTTTCTGTTTCTCTCTTCTCCCCCAACACTGACAGGTGTGTGACAGTATCCTGAACATCGGTCCCTGTGCCAACGCCGCCATGGGGGAGCCTGCGTTCCTTTCTGAGGAGGTGTGGACTCGTCTGGTTCCTTCTCTGAGCTCTGGGAGAAAGGAGGGGGCAGAGGGCCATTCAACCCCATCTTCCTCTGGGTGTAGGGACAGGGTCAGGGTCCGGTCCCTGAAGAAAAAACCCTAGGAGGGGTGGGGAAACTGCCTGGGTTTGGCCCTTCTGCCCTTCCAAGGGGTTCTAATGGCATGTATATGTATATATCTTTATTGTCGTTGTACAAGTACAACGAAATTGGATGGAGGAACTTGCAAAGGGTTCCTGGAGGAAATCAAGGACACTTGCTGTGAAGTTGCTGTGAGTGAGGCTACCTCACCACTCTCAATCACCTAACAGTGTCTTTCTTTCTTTCTTTCTTTCTTTCTTTCTTTCTTTCTTTCTTTCTTTCTTTCTTTCTTTCTTTCTTTCTTTCTTTCTTTTTTTCCTTCCTTCCTTCCTTCCTTCCTGCCTGCCTGCCTGCCTGCCTGCCTGCCTGCCTTCTTCCTCCCCTTCCTTCCTTCCTTCCTTCCTTCCTTCCTTTTATCTATCTATCTATCTATCTATCTATCTATCTATCTTCAGTTCCAGAACAGCCTTGAGCCCGACCTTGAAATCGTAGTGTGCTCAGGATACGGCAAGAACGGCGCCCTCTCGGTCCTTCAGGTGAGCGAGCGGAACTGCTGGGGTGGGAAGTGCAGGGGTTGCACTGTGCGAAGGCCTGCGTCGGTGAGGAGAGTCTGGCGCAGGTCAGGTACCAGTGCTACAGCAGCAGCATGCCCTAGGCTTACCAGGGCTGCCCCAGAGATCAATGGACCAGCCTATAAACACCTAGGAACAAGCAGGTGGGTGGGGGTAACACGCAGGAGGAGGAAACCAAGCCTGATGAGGAACGGCTGAAGGAGCTGGGTATGTTTAGCCTGGAGAAGAGGAGATAGTAATAATAATAATAATAATAATAATAATAATAATAATAATAATAAATTTTATTTATATCCCACCCTTCCCAGCCGAAACCGGGCTCAGGGCGGCTAACACCGATAAAAATTACAATAAAATATAAAAGAAAGAAAAACCGTTCATTAAAATACAGGTTAAAATACAATTTAAAATTTAAATGCAGCTTCAATTATCGCCCAAAATCAAAACCATAAGGGGAGGAAAAAACATCAGACTGAGTCCAACCTGAAGGCCAGGCGGAACAGCTCTGTCTTGCAGGCCCTGCGGAAAAATGTCAAATCCCGCAGGGCCCTGGTCTCTTGTGACAGAGTGTTCCACCAAGTTGGGGCCAGTACTGAAAAGGCCCTGGTCCTAGGGTAGTTGAGACCAGTCTAACAACCTTGTGGCTCGGGACCTCCAAAATGTTGTTATTTGTGGACATTAAGGTCCTCTGCGGGGCATACCAGGAGAGGCGGTCCCGTAGGTACGAGGGTCCTAGGCCGCATAGGGCTTTAAAGGTCAAAACCAGCACCTTAAACCTGACCCTGTACTCCACCGGGAGCCAGTGCAGCTGATAAAGCACTGGATGAATGTGGTCCCGCGGCAAGGACCCCGTAAGGAGCCTCGCCGCGGCATTCTGCACCCGTTGGAGTTTCTGGGTCAGCTTCAAGGGCCTCCCCACGTAGAGCGAGTTACAATAATCAAGCCTGGAGGTGACCATCGATAGGAGAGCCATTTTCAGATATCCTAAGGGCTGTCACATGGAAGATGGAGCAAGCTTGTTTTCTCCTGCTCTGGAGGGCAATGGCTTCAAGCTCTGAGAAAGGAGATTCCGACTAAACATCAGGAAGAACTTTCAGTCCCTTTGTGGTCATCTCCAGACTTTGGCCTGCTCCTGTGCCCAGCTGTGTTCAGCTTTTAACAACCATTCTAATGTTCCAGCTTTTCACAACCATTTCGGCATTTACCCCTCTGTCTTGCAGTTGTTCAGCTCCCTCTCTTCAAGTCTTCCGGTGTCTGACTTCTCAACTTCCTTACTCCCGTATTTTCTAGCTTGGCTTATATACAGTATTTCCACTTCCACTTCCAACCTTTTAGCCAATCAAGACCTGCCATTTCACACCAGACCTATTCTTCTTCGTGGATCTCCCTTCCACGCAGTGAGACAAACAGGCCCTTTGAGGTGTACGCTTGGTTTACCTGCCCAGAAATTGTACAACTGCTGGGAAGCCCCACTCGAGTGCCAGGACCCTAATTTCAGGGGGGCGCGACTGGTGCGGTCGCATTGGGTGCTGTGCTGCAAGGGGCGCCACAACAATGCTGTAGAACGTAGCACAAGAGGTGGGGAACGTTGAATTTTAACATTGCACCAGGCACCACTGAAACTTGGGAGCCCAAAGTCTGCCACTGCCTAATTTTTTCCTTTCTTCTCAACAGAAAAGCATCCGCCCTCAAGTGGTGACGACCTTTGAACTCCCAGGCTGCTATGACATGTGGACGGTGATCTCGCCCCAGAAGACGGAAGAGGCAGCGGTACGTATGGCCTCTACTTCCCAGGGGCTTAGAAGGGGGCCGTGGAGCTGCCTTCTTTTGAGGTATCATATAATTTCTGTCTTATTTGAAATCTTTTTTCAGATGTAGCGTCTTGAATGGGTGGATCAATGTGCAAAAAAAACACACAGAAAAACTTGGATACACATTGATCCACCCATTCAAGACGCTACATCTGAAAAAGATTTCAAATAAGACAGAAATTATATGATACCTCTCCATAAGCCTCATTAATTTACACTTTTTCAAAAAACGAGCTGAAGAAGACGTCTGCTCCGAAACAGGGCCCTGTCCTGGTCCCTAGTTTTGCATCGTACATCCGGTCCTGACTCCGGAAGTCCTTATTTCGACTCCTAATAGACTCTTCATTTCGGCTCTCTTTGAACTTTTGAATACGAATTTATATTCATTGTATTTGGTATTTTGTGTGCCTTATACATAATATCATACTACACATATTATTGTGAGTTTGAGTCTGTATCTTTGTTTGAAATTATAATTTTTGTTTTAATCGGCAACTGCATTTAAGACTGTAATTCTTAACAGAATATATACCCTGTTTGATTTTGACTCACGAGTAGATATTATTTCTTTTGTTGAAACTTCTGGCCAGAGTTCTTGGTATAGCTATTTATTTCACCCTCTCCTCCCGGCAGGAGGAAGACGCTCAGGGGGAAAGTGCAGAGAAGGAGCCGGCCCCGCCAGAGCCTGTTGACGACGGGAAGCGGCACGGCTTCCTCATTCTGAGCCGGGAAGACTCCACCATGGTGAGTGCCGGCATTTTTCGTTGGGCATGGCCCAGTGTGGTGTAGTGGCTAAGAGCGGTAGACTTGTAATCTGGTGAACCGGGTTCGCGTCCCCGCTCCTCCACCTGCAACTGCTGGGTGACCCTGGGCTAGTCCCACTTCTCTGAAGTCTCTCAGCCCCACTCACCTCACAGAGTGTTTGTTGTGGGGCAGGAAGGGAAAGGAGAATGTGAGCCGCTTTGAGACTCCGTCAGGTAGTGAAAAAGCGGGATATCAAATCCAAACTCTTCTTCTTCTTCAGGTGCACTCTGGAGCTTGGCTGAGTGTGCTTCAGTGACTAAGGGGATGGCCACTGGCAGCTCAGAAGGGCTGTTTTGAGGGAGATCAGCCGAGTGGGCAGTGTCAAAGAGGTTGGGAGGTGTACAGATCTGCCAAGGGCTGGCAGCATGAGCAGAAAGCTGGAACTTGCTCTGCCCCCTTCACTCTGGCCTCAAAGGACCAAGGGAAGGGGAAGTATGGGGCGGCATGACTCCCCACACACCTTGCTTTTTCCCGGGGGCAATCCCTGTATGATCTTCCTCTTGGGTATATTCCCTGCAAGGGCACATGGGTCTGACAGTTTCTTCTTTGCCTTCCCCCCCAGATCCTGCAGACGGGCCAGGAAATCATGGAGCTGGACACCAGCGGCTTTGCCACCCAGGGGCCCACCGTCTATGCCGGCAACATTGGTGAGAACCGCTACATCGTCCAGGTGTCTCCCCTGGGAATCCGCCTGCTGGAAGGAGGTGAGTGCAGCTGGAGCTCTCCAGCTTGGTTTCAAAGGCCCTTGGCCTAGAAACGGAATCACTAGACAGGGGAAACGGTGGAGGTGGGCGAGAGAGACCTGAGCAGACTGGGGTGGCCACCTTGACGTGGATTCTGGGACTGTGGGTGTCAGGGGTGGGGGCGGTCGGAGGGCGGCCTGAGCTCCTATCAGGGCTTGGTCTGCCTTTCAGCTGCCTGTGTCTCTGCCTCACAGTGAACCAGCTGCACTTCATCCCAGTGGATCTCGGCTCGCCTATCATACACTGTGCCGTGGCAGACCCCTATGTGGTGATCATGAGCTCCGAGGGGCAGGTCACTATGTTTGTGCTGAAGAGCGACACCTACGGGGGCCGCACACACCGGCTCACATTGCAGAAGCCGCAGCTGCATCACGTGAGTATGAGCTGCGAGCGTAGAATCCTACAATAGAATTGGAAGGGACCTTGAGGTTCATCTAGTCCAGTGATGGCTAACCTTGACACTCCAGATGTTTTGGGACTACAACTCCCATCATCCCTGACCACTGGTTCTGTTAGCTAGGGATGATGGGAGTTGTAGTTCCAAAACATCTGGAGTGTCAAGGTTAGCCATGACTGATCTAGTCCAACCCCCTGCGATGCAGAAATCTTGCCCACATCCGTCCCTAGATGGGCTTGAACCCCCAACCTTCTGGTTCACAGCCAGACACACTGGCCCATTGCACCAGAAGGTGGCCACAATCCCTTAGAACAGCATCGTGTTTATCCCAGACTCAACCCTGTGCTCTGCAAACATTAGCTGCCTGTTATACAGAGGGCTTCGCAGTCACATCTCAGCACGGAAACTCAAAATCCTGTGTCTGCTTCTGCAGCTCAACCATAGAGCATTTAGTTTACTTGCAGAAGGCCCAGGGTTCCATTCGTGGCATCTCCAATCTGTTTTGTTTTACAAGGAAAGGATCTAACCCAGGGGTTGGCAACCTGCAGCCCACGGGCCACAAGCAGCCCATGGGGGTTGTCTAAACGGCCCACAAGCCAAGCTGCCCGCTCGGCGAGCCCCTGCGTGCTAAACCGGTGCAGCGCGGCGCAGGGACTCGCTTCCGCGGCGCCAAAAATCACGTCTGCACAAACGCAGACGCCAGAAATTGTGTCTGCGCAGATGTGATCCGGCCCACAGAGCGATCTCCATGGGAGTGAACCAGCCCAGGCAAGGTAAACCTTGCCAACCCCTGATCTAACCTGTCTGGTTAACTTGCAGAGATACATCTGAAAACACGGAGCAGTGCCTGGCATGGTGAGGCTCTGTGCAAGGGCTTTTATCGCCTCTTCTTCTTGGCTAGCAGTAGCAGAAGACATTGTGCAAAAAACATTCCCGTTTGCTCAGTTTGCGTAGCTTCTTAGTGAGGTCTCCAAATGTGGATCTTTGAACAGAGAAGGTGCACAGCCTGCTTGCAGCTGAGGTTCTTGGCATAACCGGATTCTGAGTCTGCTTCCATGCTGCTCAGCTAAGCCCTGCCCTGCCTAGAGCAGGTCACCTTGTGTCTTGCTCTGAGGCAAGCTTCTTGTCACCCCTCCAGCAATCGAAGGTGATTGCGTTGTGTGTATACCGGGACGTCAGCGGCATGTTCACCACTGAGAGCCATTCATCCAGCTCCCGGGACGAGCTTTCCTTGAGGACTCAGTCGGAATCTGAGGCTCCCATCCAGGACATCAGGTGGGTCTTGAGGCATGGCGAAGAACTCTGGGAAGGAGCAGGGACGTAGCCATTTTGTGTGTGAGTTTGGGTTGTAAAATATGGGTTGTGAGATTGTTGTTTTGGGTTTTAAGGCTGTTCTGCGTAGGAGGTACATTGGAAGGGCGAAAGTACAAAGGGTAGGAACCCGGCAGTTAGGAAAGAGAAACTTAAATCAATACTCCCCTGTTCTGATTGCTTAAAAAGTTGAAAGGGGGAGTGAAAGTGTTGTATATAAGTCATGCTAGAAGATAAGTTAGGCTGCAGTCCTAATCATACCCAGTATTGGGAGTAGGTTGGGCCACTTCATCCAGGTTAAAGGACTGTCTGGTAGAGACAGCGAGAGGAAAATAAAGTTATCCACTTGGTCGCAGTGGTTCACTTAACACAGTGGTTCTCAAACTTGTAGGACCAGTGGTCAAGTATGATGGGAGTTGTAGTCCAACAACAGCTGGAGACCCAAGTTTGAGAAATGCCGACTTAACAGGAAGTAGGGATTGGATTGGCTGGTTTGTTTGCCTTCCTCCTCTCTCATGGTGCAAGCCACAGCCTGCACTATCACACCCGTTCTTTCAGGTAATTGGGGGCAGGTGTGCTCAGTGAGGAGGTGGGAGGACTCAAAGTACCATGTGTAGATTCTGAGTAAAGAATAAGATAGCTACTTGTCAGGACAGTAGCAGGAGAAATTCTCAGCCGGCCCTGTTTCTTTGGCCCTCAGTGTTGTTCAACCCTGTAGTGATGCCCCATCTGGGACTTTATTTAAACTTTGGGCACAGGTGCTGCCTACAAAAGGTTTTGAGGCCTGCATCTTGTTGTGAGTGGGCCTGTTCTTGGATCAAGCTTTGCAGCAGCTGCCCAGGTGTCTTAAAAGTAACTGCCTTCCTCCTCCTCTCTTCTCCCATGTACAGCAACACAATAGATGACGAGGAAGAAATGCTCTATGGTGAATCCGGCACCTTGTTTAGCCCCACCAAGGAGGAGCCGCGGCGCTGCAGCCTGCCCTTGGCTGACAAGGATCCTCACCAGTACAAGGCAGAGCCCACTCACTGGTGTGTGCTGGTCCGGGAGAACGGGGCCATGGAGGTGAGGCCCTTGCAGTGCCCAGGGCAGCGGGAGTGAGCAAGTCTCGGCTGGGTCCCTGTTGGCCCCTGCTACTTTTCTCCGCTTTTCTCTCTCAAGAGAGCCAGTGTGGTGTAGTGGTTAAGAGCGGTAGACTCGTAATCTGGGGAACCGGGTTCACGTCTCCGCTCCTCCACATGCAGCTGCTGGGTGACCTTGGGCTAGTCACACTTCTCTGAAGTCTCTCAGCCCCACACACCTCACAGTGTGTTTGTTGTGGGGGAGGAAGGGAAAGGAGAAAGTGAGCCGCTTTGAGACTCCTTCAGGTAGTGATAAAGCGGGATAGCAAATCCAAACTCTTCTTCTTCTCTCATGTAGATCTACCAGCTGCCTGAATGGCGCCTGGTCTTCCTGGTGAAGAATTTCCCCATGGGGCAGAGGGTGCTGGTGGACAGTTCCTTCGGGCAGCCTGCCAGCCAGGGCGAGGCCAAGAAGGAGGAGGTGGTCCGTCAGACCGAGATGCCGCTGGTCAAGGAGGTGCTGCTGGTGGCCCTGGGAAATCGGCAGAGCCGGCCGTACCTGCTGGTGAGCTCCAACCGTGGGGGTTCCTCTGTGTCTCGGTCTGCTTGGATTTGAAGCACGTTGACATTCTGATACACATGCAAAACAGCCAAGCAGGAAACCCAGTAAATAGGGTACAGGTGCTCAAGACACCAGCCCTTCTACAAGTTTGGCCCCCTGACTTAATGGTGTTACTGGGGCAAATGGTTTCTGCACAATAAGTAGGTGCAATTGCTTTTCATCTGGTGCAGGAAGAGGGGGGCGGGGAAGAGCCAATTTCTTGGGAACGCCTGGGCTCTTCCCTGATCATGTTACAAGGTGTGTTTCTGAACCCCCACCCCTTGAGTGCTCAACACACATGTGGCTATCTCTCACTTGGCATGTGGAGAGATAACGGGATCGATGCCCGCATTCTCCACCAGCAATCATACTCGGGGAAACTATAAGCCAATGGCCCTCTGGATGTGGTTGGACTACAACTCACATCATCCCCAGCAACGAGCTGTGTCCCCATGGCCTGAGAGTGCTAAATCTGTTGATGCAGCGAGCCAAGGGACAGGGTGAAGCTCACTTTATTTCACCACCCTGTTGACAGGTCCACGTGGATCAAGAGCTGCTCATCTACGAAGCTTTTAACCACGGCTCTCAGCTGGGCCAGACCAACCTCAAAGTGCGGTTCAAGAAGGTAAGAGCCGCTCTGCCTTCTGCCCAGGCCGCTGGAACACTGCAGCCTCCCTTGCCCTCGAAGGGAAGGCTTCCCCCCTGATCTCCTTCTGCCCTTTGACGCCCTTTCCCTTCCAACCAGGTTCCCCATAACATTAACTTCCGGGAGAAGAAGCCTCGGCCGTCGAAGAAGAAGGCGGACAGCGTGGGAGGAGAGGAATCGGGGGCTGCTAGGGGGCGGGTCGCCCGATTCCGCTACTTTGAGGATATCTACGGATACTCGGGGGTGAGTCTTGCGGAGGAGTCATCCTTGGGAGATTCTCAGGAGAAGCGTTTCTCTTTGGGGAGTTGGCCAAGGCCGTTCTCTTCCTGAGGCTTTGCGGAACCTCTGCCTGCCAGAGCAGGCAATACTGGCCTGGCGCAGCAGAAGGCTGTGCTCAGGTCCTGATTGTGTTTGCATTTCTTCCCAGGTGTTCATTTGTGGCCCCTCCCCACACTGGCTGCTGGTCACGTCTCGGGGGGCCCTACGCCTGCACCCCATGACCATAGACGGCCCCATTGAGTCCTTTGCCCCTTTCCACAACGTCAACTGCCCCAAGGGCTTCCTCTACTTCAACCGGCAGGTAGGCCTGGCTTGGCGACAGAAGCTTGGATGACCTGGGCTGCCCCCACTTTGGGTGGGATGCCTGCTGCCTTCTTTCTTTCATTTGCCTTCTGGCAGCTCGCTCTGTGCACCTGAGAGAAGCAGATCTCTCTGCAGGTGAGAACGAGGCCTTGTCTGTGTCCTCTGCTACAGGGGGAGCTGCGCATCAGCGTCTTGCCTGCCTACCTTTCCTACGACGCACCGTGGCCCGTCCGGAAGATCCCACTGCGCTGCACCGCACATTACGTATCCTACCACGTGGAGTCCAAGGTAGGGCTGTGTGGTGCGGGGCCTTCAGCGGGGCCTTATCGGTGGTGGGGGAGTGGAGGTCCTCCACTGACACAACAAGACCTTCTGCTCAACTCAACCTCACCCCCACCCCCAAATGCCTTAACGAATTTGCTCCCTCCGGCAGGTCTACGCAGTGGCCACCAGCATCAACAACCATTGCACCAGGATCCCCCGCATGACAGGGGAGGAGAAAGAATTTGAGACCATCGAGCGAGGTGGGTGGCTTGCAGCTGGTGGAAAACGCCGCCTCCTCTCTGCGGAGGAGAGGTCTTTGACTTGAAGAGTCAGCCCCTTGTGCTGGGCAAGTCTTGAGGTTGGGTTGTGACTCCTCTCTCTCCCACCAGAAAGGGCCACCCAACCCCTTGGTTTGCCCTCCAGAACAAAGCAATCTGACTTGTTCCATCTAGCTCACGCTTGCTTTCTCTGGCTGGTGGTCGCTCTCCAGGGTGGGGGAAAGGTCTTCCGCATCCCCTGGTGCCTGATATTTAACCAGAGGTGCTGGAGGCTTGGGCAGCCATAGCAGGTGTGCGCAGAATTGGCAGGTGTGTGGTGCCAATTCTGGGCACCACAGTTCAAGAAGGATACTGACAAGCTGGAACGTGTCCAGAGGAGGGCAACCCAAATGGTCCAAGGCCTGGAAACGATGCCTTATGAGGAACGGCTTAGGGAGCTGGGTATGTTTAGCCTGGAGAAGAGAAGGTTAAGGGGTGATATGATAGCCATGTTCAAATATATAAAAGGATGTCATATAGAGGAGGGAGAAAGGTTGTTTTCTGCTGCTCCAGAGAAGCGGACATGGAGCAATGGATTCAAACTACAAGAAAGAAGATTCCACCTCAACATTAGGAAGAACTTCCTGACAGTAAGAGCTGTTCAACAGTGGAATTTGCTGCCAAGGAGTGTGGTGGAGTCTCCTTCTTTGGAGGTCTTTAAGCAGAGGCTTGACAGCCACCTGTCAGGAATGCTTTGATGCTTGGCAGGGGGTTGGACTGGATGGCTCTGGTGGTCTCTTCCAACTCTGTGATTCTATGAGCCATGGCCCCTCGTGCCCCCTCCTCTGCCCAGCTGGGTCTGATGGTGATGCCAGCTGCATACCTATTTCTTCTTTGTCTCTCTCTCTCTCTCTCTGATCCCCACCTCCAGACGATCGCTACATGCACCCACTGCAGGAGGCCTTTTCCATCCAGCTGATCTCTCCGGTCAGCTGGGAGACGATTCCAAATACCAGGTGAGGAGGGTGCTCAGCCCTTGAGCTTGTGGCGGCAGGAGCCCCAGAAAGCTCCTTCCCAGGCAGCGGCGGGCGGGGAAGATCTGGTGCCTGGTTGGGTTCCTGGTGTGGAATATCAGGAGAGCCTGGCGGTTGCTGCTGGAGCAAAGCAAAGGGCCTCTTGGTCCAGCATCCGTTTGCCTTCAAGGGCCATTCAGATGCGTCCTGGAAGCAGAGCTGGAAAGCTTTAGTTCAGTGGTCCCCAAGGTTTTTGGACCTCCACCCACTTAGTTAGTGCTCCCTACCCTACAAAAAGCATTATTCAGAACAGCAGCTTGCATAACCCACTAAGGAAGGGAAAAACACAATGGCCCCAGCTAAGGGTGCTTCGGGACGCGGGTGGCGCTGTGGGTTAAACCACTGAGCCTCTTGGGCTTGCCGATCAGAAGGTCGGCGGTTCGAATCCCCGCGACGGGGTGAGCTCCCGTTGCTCGGTCCCTGCTCCTGCCAACCTAGCAGTTCGAAAGCACGTCAAAGTGCAAGTACCGGTAGATAAACAGGTACCAAAGGTAAATGGCATTTCTGTGTGCTGCTCTGGTTCGCCAGAAGCGGCTTAGTCCTGCTGGCCACATGACCCGGAAGCTGTATGCCGGCTCCCTCGGCCAATAAAGCGAGATGAGCGCTGCAACCACAGAGTCATCCGCGACTGGACCTAATGGTCAGGGGTCCCTTTACCTTTTAAGGGTGCTTCATTCAGTCTTGGGGAAGGGAAAGATGCTGCCTTCTCTAGGGGCACCCAGAAGGCAGCTTGGCCTGGCTCCCCCTCCACCCTCTCCTGCCCTTTTTCAATCTGCAGGATCGACCTGGAGGAGTGGGAGCACGTGACCTGCATGAAGACGGTGTCTCTCAAGAGCGAGGAGACCGTCTCGGGCCTGAAGGGCTACATCGCTGCGGGGACTTGCCTCATGCAGGGCGAAGAGGTCACCTGCAGGGGCCGGGTGAGTTGCTTGAAGAAGAGGCAACACAGCTGGGGGCTTCTTCCTCTGCACAGATCCTTCTCCTGCAGTCCTTGGTCCAGATTTTCCCAGCTTGGACACATTAGACTCATCCATCCATCTGGTGAACTGCGTGTTTTGCTGGCAGCCTCTCCCAATTTGGGGACAGGAGGCGGATCCAGCATGAGTGGCGACATCAGGATCCAAGGAACACAATCACAGAATCTTAGGGTTGGAAGGGACCCCAAGGGTCATCCAGTCCAACCCCCTGCAATGCAGGAATCTCCGCTAATGCATCCATGACAGATGGACGCCCAACCTCTGCTTAAAAACCTTCAAGGAAGGAGAGTCCACAACTTTCCGAGGGAGACGGTTACACTATCAGACACCACCAGAAAGTTCTTTCTGGTGTTTAGTCGGAATCTCCTTTCTTCTGACTTGAATCCATTGCTTCAAGTCCTACCCCCAGAGCAGGAGAAAACAAGCTTGTTCCACCTTCCGTGTGACAGCCCTTTAGATATTTGAAGAGCGCTCTCATATCCCCTGTCAAACTCCTCTTTTTCTGGCTAAATATACCCAGCTCCTTCAACCGTTCCTCATAAGGCTTTGCTTCTTAGAGCCTTGATCATCCTAGTTGCCCTCCTCTGCACACCTTCCAGCTGGTCAATATCCTTCTTAAATTGTGGTGCCCAGAACTGGACACTGCACTCCAGGTGGGGTCTGACCAAGGCAGAATAGAGCAGGACTATGACTTCCCTTCGAGAACACTGTCCAACCATCTCATCCTCTGTCGTCCCCTTCTCCTTGTGCCCTCAATCTTTCCCAACATCAGGGTCTTTTCTAGGGAGTCTTCTCTTCTCATGAGGTGGCCAAAGTACTGGAGCCTTAACCTCAGGATCTGTCCTTCTAGTGAGCACTCAGGGCTGATTTCCTTCAGAATGGAGAGGTTTGATCTTCTTGCAGTCCATGGGACTCTCAAGAGTCTCCTCCAGCATCATAATTCAAAAGCATCAATTCTTCGTCGATCAGCCTTCTTTATGGTCCAGCTCTCACTTCCGTACATTACTACTGGGAAGACCATAGTTTGAACTATACGGACCTTTGTTGGCAAGGTGATGTCTCTGCTTTTTAAGATGCTGTCTAGGTTTGTCATTGCTTTTCTCCCAAGAAGCAGGCGTCTTCTAATTTCGTGACTGCTGTCACCATCTGCAGTGATCATGGAACCCAAGAAAGTGAAATCTGTCACTGCCTCCATTTCTTCCCCTTCTATTTGCCAGGAGGTGATGGGACCAGTGGCCATGATCTTAGTTTTTTTGATGTTGAGCTTCAGACCATATTTTGTGCTCTCCTCTTTCACCCTCATTAAAAGGTTCTTTAATTCCTCCTCACTTTCTGCCATCAAGGTTGTATCATCAGCATATCTGAGGTTGTTGATTTTTCTTCCGGCAATCTTAATTCCGGTTTGGGATTCATCCAGTCCAGCCTTTCGCATGATGAATTCTGCATGTAAGTTAAATAAGCAGAGAGATAAGCTACTAACATGAGTTTGGCCAAACTGCGAGAGGCAGTGAAGGATAGGCGTGCCTGGCGTACTCTGGTCCATGGGGTCACGAAGAGTCGGACACGACTGAACGACTGAACAACAACAACATGACTTCCCTTCATCAGGACACAACTTCTGTTGATGCAGCCTAGAACTGCATTTGCTTTTTTGCTGCTGCATCACACTGCAGACTTATGAACTGGGACTAGAAAACCCTGTCTGTCTCCAGGGTTTTTCACTTTGCTCTGAAGAGGGCCTTGTATGTGTTCTGGGTTCTACAAGCAGATGCATGGAGAAGTGAGGCAAAGACCTGAAGGCTCAGAAACGGAAGTTACAACACCTTAGTCTTGAATAGGCAAAGCTCTGCTCTGTGCCGGCTAATTGAAAAAGTAAATTGTAGTACTAATCCACTCACCCAGAGTGCCACCAAATCATGCTGGAATCATTTCTGGCTTTACCTGCTGTGATGGCACCTTATTCTGATGAGCACAGTCATGATTTTGCAGTTATCCTTCAGTATTTCGTTCATTGCAAGAAGTCCCCGGTCTCCCAGCTTGCAACGGAGGAGGGGGGCTTTCTAGTTTAGCAATGCAAAGCCGAGCTGCCCTAGTTATGTCGGATAACCCTTCCTTCCTTGCTCCCCTGCCCTCAGATCTTGATCATGGACATCATCGAAGTGGTTCCCGAGCCTGGGCAGCCCCTCACCAAGAACAAATTCAAGGTGCTGTACGAGAAGGAGCAGAAGGGGCCTGTTACTGCTCTCTGCCACTGCAACGGCTACCTGGTGTCGGCCATTGGCCAGAAGGTGAGAAGGGCCTGGAAGAGGCGGGTGGGATGCCGCTCTCCGGGGGCTTATTCAGCGTAGAATGTGGATTCGTTGCTCCTAAACGCTCCGCAGCCATCCTGCCGCGCTTGCAGTTGGGGTGGAAACGTCTTGTCCCCCTTTCAATGTAGGTTATTCTGATTTATGTAGGCAGTTATGAGTATGCAGTCAGGGAGCCACAATTATTCCTGTTGAGTTAATTCATAATATTGTGTGAGAGAGTGTGTATGCATGTCGGCATGTGAAGTTGGGAAGTTACGGAAGGTAGTTTGAGCACCTCAAGTTGAAACAGGATAGTAACCCCCAGGCTGCAGGGAGATGGTTCTGTGACGTGGGCTCTTTATAGAATGTAGAAGAAGAAGAGTTTGGATTTGATACCCCGCTTTATCACTACCTGAAGGAGTCTCAAAGCGGCTAACATACTCCTTTCCCTTCCTCCCCCACAACAAACCCTCTGTGAGGTGAGTGGGGCTGAGAGACTTCAGAGAAGTGTGACTAGCCCAAGGTCACCCAGCAGCTGCATGCGGAGGAGCGGGGAAGCGAATCCGGTTCCCCAGATTACGAGTCTACCGCTCTTAACCACTACACCACACTGGCTCTCAATGTAGACTTGGGGGTGTCTGGAAAGGAGACCTCTTCTTCCATTGCTGCTTTTATGTAAAAGCTTCCTGTGCCGCTTTTCACAGAGTTTTTCAGGGTGTGCTTTACAGAATGAAGATAAAGCGGGTGCATATAGTTATATATATACATATATACATATAATGTATATAGTTAATAGTGTATATATGGATATTCATGGGGTAAATATATGAATGCATAATTATACATATATAATTAGAGGGTGCAGAATGCCGAAGTGCCCTGCAGGGCTGGCAAGGTGAGCTTTCGAGAAGGAATTGCTCCAAAACGGAACTTGAGGCATCAGCAACGTGGCACAATGGAAAGATGGGGAGAAGAACCAGCCCAGACCCTGTGATCACCATCTGTGTTTTTGTCTACTACCGTGTTGTGCATTTTTGAGTTTTTCTATTGTAAACTGCCCTGTGATCCCTGGATGAAGGGCAGTATCGAAATTAAGCAAGCAAATCAATGAGAAGGGCCTTCCTGTCCCCTTGCCCCCTGCCTGGGCTGAGCCCTGGTCTCTCTCCCTGCTGCAGATCTTCCTGTGGAGCCTGAAGGACAACGACCTGACGGGCATGGCCTTCATCGACACACAGCTCTACATCCACCAGATGATCAGCGTCAAGAACTTCATCCTGGCGGCCGACCTCATGAAGAGCATCTCGCTGCTCCGCTACCAGGAGGAGAGCAAGACTCTCTCCCTCGTCAGCAGGGTATGGGGCATGGACTCTTTTCTAGAGGGTTGGCGGGGGGGGGGGGGCAGGGCAGAATGGGCCTCTTTGAGCCCTGCCCCACCTGGCGGACTTATCATTCTCTCTTTCCTCCAGGACGCCAAACCCCTGGAAGTTTACAGCGTGGACTTCATGGTGGACAACGCTCAGCTGGGATTTCTCGGTGAGCAGCCTGAGCGTGGCGTTGGGGGAGCCCCTTCAGGAGGGTTCAGTGCAGCCGCCTTGGCTCTGCCCCAGGATGCTGGTGTCGGGGGCTGGGGAGAGACTCAGTCCCCTGTCCAGGCTTTACAAGGTGGTGCACTAAAGCCCACCTGTGTTTTGAACACCACAAACCCTTTTCCCTGCATTTGGAACGAGGCAAAACACAGAATTGTACAATTGGAAAGGTCTGTTTAGTCCAATTCTCTGCAATGCAGGAATCACAGCCCAAATGGCCGTGTTTCTGGCACAGTCAGGCTACGTCATTGATCTGTTTTACTCTATTTTGCAGTGTCTGACAGGGACCGGAACCTCCTTGTTTACATGTATCTGCCAGAAGGTGAGGACCAAGTCTGTCTTCTTTTTTGTTCTGGGGAGATTGGATCTGCCCCGCTTCCTGTTTTCCATTACTCACGTGACTCCTAGTCTCGAGGAACAAGAATCTTGGGGCTTCCTGTTGGCAAGGAGTGCTGGGGCTTCTGGAAAGAGATGTTTGGGTGGGCTTTCCCTGGTGGGCCCTACGTTGTCCCACATACCACGTGGCCTCTGAGCCGCCTTCAACAGTCCGGTGCCCTCCAGCCACCCCTCTGCTGGGGCAGATGGGAGTTGTAGTTCAGCAGCACCTGGAGGGTGCCAGGTGAGCAAAGGCTCATTGTCAACCTCTTTGCTTTTCTCTCCAGCAAAGGAGAGCTTTGGGGGGATGCGCCTCCTCCGCAGGGCCGATTTTCACGTGGGAGCCCACGTCAACGCCTTCTGGAGGACACCGTGCCGGGGGGCCATGGAGGGGCCCACCAAGAAATCCATTGCATGGGAGAACAAGCACATCACCTGGTTTGGTAAGGGGGCCTCTGAAGGAGACACCCAGGGAGTCATCTGGGCCAGGAACCTCTTGCATTTCAGGTTTAGAATTTCAAATTCTAATTTTGTTGTAAAATCCAGAATTCTATTTTTGAGTGTTGGCAACTGAATATAAATAAGGAAAGGACTTTACATTTGAGTGAAGTCAGCTCAATTTTATGCCTTGGGAATGAGTTCAAAATTACCTACCCTTGTGACATTTTGAGTTTCCCATTCAAGAGCTTGCTGGCTACATTTGCACTTAATGCCAAGCCGTGGTTTCTTCAGCAAGGCACAAGTCATCTCACAGACAAACAAAGCAACCATGGCTTACTTCTCCAGAGCTTGGTTTCCTCCCCCAGCTGTTCTCTCCATGTTCCTCTGTAGCTCAGTAAGCAGCTGGGTTGGGCTGTCCTAACAATGGTTTAAGCAAAAGCAAGGCTATGGGCTTGAAAAATAATGCCAGCCAGTAGTTAAAACAAGCCAAGGTTGAGAAGCCAGAGGCACATCGCGGTTTGTTGCCAGAACAGAAACTATGGTTAGTCTCCTGCGCTGAGGTGTTCTAACAAACCACGGTTTGGCGTTACATGCAAACCATGGTGTACAGTGGTACCTCTGGTTGCGAACGGGATCCGTTCCGGAGCCATGTTCGCAACATGAAAAGCCCATAACCTGAAGCGCTGTATCTGCGCATGCTCGCCGCACAATTCGGCATTATGTCATTTTGCGCATCTGCGCAAGCGCGAATTTCCGAACCCGGAAGTAACCCGTTCCGGTACTTCCAGGTTTGGCGCGTTCGTATCCCGTGACGAACGCAACGGGAAGCAATCGTAACCAGAGGTACGACTGTACTTCCGTGAGAGGGGAAATCTAGGTGGCTAAATGTTTCCATGCTCTCAGAGCCCAAGGCACCCACTTGAGCCTTGACTCTGAAGGGGGTGTGTGGTGTTTCTTCCCCCCTCCAGCCACGCTTGACGGAGGGATCGGGCTGCTGCTGCCCATGCAAGAGAAGACCTACCGGCGCCTGCTGATGCTGCAGAACGCCTTGACCACCATGCTGCCCCACCATGCCGGCCTCAACCCACGTGCCTTCAGGTAGCTTGTTCCTGGGGCCCTGCCTCTTCCAAGTCCCCCCACCCCTGCTTGAGGCCCTCTGTGCACCCCTTGAGGAGCAGCGCTGTTGGAGGGGAGGAAAGAGCCACCCCCAGTCTCACTTATGTGCCTATGTTTGGTGGGAGGGGAGTCTGGCTCTGCAATCCCCTTCTGCACATACAGGTGCAAATAAAGGCTTGACGTATCTCGCTTGGCATGTCATGAGTCTATCTCATATATTCGTTTCACCTTTTCAGTTGAATTACTGAATGAAATGAACCTTTCCACGATATTCTAATTTTTCGAGTTTCACCTGTACTGCTGTCCGCAGAGCGCCTTGGGCCACTCTGGCATCTGTGCATTCCACACCATTTGCGTGTGTAGGGCACCCAGCCATTCCCCCCAGTAACTTCAGACAAGACACATAATTTTTGGTTTGTGTTTATGGCATAATTTTGGCCACAACTTTTATTGAATACAAATCAAGTGAGTGGTTGCGCAGGCATTGGTTCTCGCTGTCCACCGGGACAGAGCTGACTACTAATCAGCAACCGACTAGCTGTCCAGCGGGACAGAGCTGACCACTTGTCAGCACTGGGAAACCATTAACTGGAGAGAGTTAAGGAAACTGGTTCATCAGCGTCTCCCCCTCTCCAGGGGTCCTCAGGGGCTCAAGCTTCTCGGCCCTGCAACCAACCGGGTTCGGACAAGCATTATAGAGCCCCTGGCTTCCTTTAACGGAATTTCCATTACTCACAAGACTTCATGGAGGCCAATAGCCTCCCATACCACTGAACCAATGCCTAGCCGCCAACCTTACAAGTTGTGACTAATTGCTGAATAGTAGGCAAAAACCAAACTCCAGCCAGAGTGACCACCAGGTCACATGCCTGAGCTATATATATATGACGCTGGGCTGTCCATCACTATGGTCGTGGCCACAGGCCCCTCCCCAAACCTAGAGGTAAATGGCTTCCCGCCCACACCGCAACATAGGCTCCCTTTGGGAACTCTTTTTCCTGCAAGCAGAATCTGCCCGTGATAGGACTGGTGGGATATAGGCCTCCCAGGGAGAGCGCAAGACTGTTTCAGAGCCTGATGGGTGACTTGGCTGGGGAGCAGAAGACCTTGTCTGACCACATGTGGGATGCAAGCAGGCTGGCTGCCCAAGCTGCTCCAGCGGCCAAGTTCCCCCCTGGGTTATGGGTCACACATAAGATTAGCCGACACTGGATGTGAAAGGATTACAAACGCCATCACCATTCCTGACCATGCTGCCTGCTGGAGCTGGAGCCCAGCAGCAGCGGGAGCGCTGGAATGAGGCAGGGACCCCAGCACTCCTCTCACGACGTTCCTCCCGCCCTCCTCAGGATGCTGCACATGGACCGGCGCATCTTGCAGAACGCCGTGCGCAACGTCTTGGACGGGGAGCTGCTCAACCGCTACCTTTACCTGAGCACCATGGAGCGCAGTGAGCTGGCCAAGAAAATCGGCACCACGCCGGACATTGTGAGTGGGGTGGGGACGGGGGCACAGCCAGGAAGGCAAGGGTGACCTCCAAGGCAGGAGCTGCTTCTAGCTCCAGAGTATAGTGTGCCTGCTGCGTTGTGAGAAAGCCAGCCTCTGTCTCGAGGGATTTCCTGCAGCATTCCTTGCAAAACTGCTTGGGTGGCAGCTCACCCCTAGTGGCCTTGAGAGCAGCCTTTGCAGGAAATAAGGGAGGGAATCCTTTAGTTTTTATCAGGAGCATAAATCACTTGTGCCGAGCTGGATTTGTAGCTATTATTATTGTAACGCTTGGGCTTCTTCCACCCCCAGGTGGCTCTTGCGGCCTGTCAGGGTTGGCTAAGGCAGTGGTTCCCAGTTAGCTAATGACTGAGGACCCCCTATTTAGCAAAAGTCAAGCCACAGACCCCCTACTCTATGGTGGCTGCCTGTGCAAAGCAGACCAGACCCCTAAGTAGGAACCACTGGGCTAAGGGATCTGCGCCACAACAGAAGACCGCCTTTCAAGGGGAGAAATGTCCCTCTTCCCTCCTGGACAATCCCTAATGACCCTCTTTCCCCCTTCCGCCTACAGATCCTGGAAGATTTGCTGGAGATTGATCGCGTCACAGCTCATTTCTAAGGATTCCCTTCCCCACAACTGCGATCCTAGATTTGGCTGCAGGGGGCGGCCCAGCCTCCCTGTCTGCCCCCCCCCCCGGAACCCCAATGTTTGTAATGTCTTCCTGGCTGGGCTACAGGACTCTTTATCAAGTTATGTGTTTTTATAAAACCGGCAAGGATTTGTAAAGAAATTGTGAAGTCGCAGTGATTGGGCTACCAATTTGTGGAGCTGCCCAGGCGAGATCTTGCGCCATGCATGGGGGGCGGGGGGGGGCGTAGCACAGAGGCTGGCTGCAACTCATTGCTGCTGCTGAGGAAGCAGGTGCCCGGCATGGCTTCAGACCGCCTGCCAGGGTGTGGTGGCTCCTCTGTGTCCACAGGTTGGGGGGTGAGAGGAAGCCCAGTCACCAGAAACCTGTCCCAGGATTGCCTTTCCCACAGTGTTCACAGAATCGTAGAACAGCAATGCAGGAGTCGCAGCTAAAGCACCCCTGACAAGCGGCCATCCAACCGGTGTGTAAAAACCTCCAGCGAAGGAGAATCCACCTTCTGCAGCAGCCTGATCCGCTGCTGAACAGCTCTCACCATCAGAAAGTTCTTCCTACAACTGTCTGTTGGGTGAGAATGTGCTGCCAGGCTACACCCAAACTTCACATCCAGAGAAACCCAATTTGCTTTGTCATCAGATGAATAATATAATATAATAATAATAATTTATTATTTGTACCCCGCCCATCTGGCCAAGTTTCCCCAGCCACTCTGGGCGGCTTCCAATCAAATATTAAAACAATACAGCATTAAATATTAAAAACTTCCCTAAACAGGGCTGCCTTCAGATGTCTTTTAAAAATAGGATAGCTGCTTATTTCCTTGACATCCGTTGAAAGGGCGTTCCACAGGGCGGGCGCCACTACCGAGAAGGCCCTCTGCCTGGTTCCCTGTAACCTCGCTTCTCGCAATGAGGGAACCGCCAGAAGGCCCTCGGCGCTGGATCTCAGTGTCCGGGCTGAACGGTGGGGGTGGAGACGCTCCTTCCTTCAGGTATACAGGACCGAGGCCGTTTAGGGCTTTAAAGGTCAGCACCAACACTTTGAATTGTGCTCGGAAACGTACTGGGAGCCAATGTAGATCTCTCAGGACCGGTGTTATGTGGTCCCGGCGGCCACTCCCAGTCACCAGTCTAGCTGCCGCATTCTGGATTAATTGCAGTTTCCGGGTCACCTTCAAAGGTAGCCCCACGTAGAGCGCATTGCAGTAGTCCAAGCGGGAGATAACCAGAGCATGCACCACTCTGGTGCGACAGTCCGCAGGCAGGTAGGGTCTTAGCCTGCGTACCAGATGGAGCTGGTAGACAGCCGCCCTGGACACAGAATTAACCTGCGCCTCCATGGACAGCTGTGAGTCCAAAATTACTCCTAGGCTGCGCACCTGGTCCTTCAGGGGCACAGTTACCCCATTCAGATGAACTCATCCCCTCCCCTGTAGAACAAGTTGGGCAAAACAGGCCTCCCTCCCTGGTCTCTCTCTCTCCCACTCCATTCTATTAAATTTCAAGCTACGTGTGGGGAAGATTCCCCATCAGAGTTTAAGCCAACAGAAGACGCCAACAGAGGATAAAAACTAGGCATTTATTATCACAAGATGTTTGTTGCAAGGAGGTGGGGCGGTGGCTCCCATTCAGCCCTGCTGCTAGCAGAATCTGAGGTGCAGGAAGGCTGCAGCCCCCCCTTGCGTTGGTTCTGCCGAACAGATGACTGCAGAGGGGCTGGCAGAACCAAGTCCTGCATTTCTCACCGATAATTTTTTCAATAGAAAAGAGGGAGGGCGCCTTGCCCTCCTCTACAGGCATGAAAAGCACCTGGTGTTTGATCCAAGTTGGCCAGGCCTTCAGCTTTCCTCTGCCCTGGAGGCTGCGATCCCGCCTGCGGCAGAAGGTTGTAATAGCAGCCGCTCTAGGCCTTCAGGAACTGGTACATCTCCCCCGGGTTCTTGCTGTCCTTCAGGAAACCAAGAAAAGCCAGGAAGCGCAGGACAGAGGCGGTGAACTTTATGGCGGTGACCTGGAGCCTGGTTTGTTTTTTTTAGGGTGGTGGTGGAAGGAGAGAGAAAAATAAGTCAGCCAGTAACTAAGCCAGAGTTTTGAAATTCAGTGTCCCTCATGAAAGCAGATGGTGCTGGACTGTGACTCCCATAATCGCCAGCCAACGCGGCAGGCTGGCTGTAAGTCTCGGTCCAACAACAGCTGGAGAGCAACAGTTTGCATAAGGGACAGGGTTGGTTATTTAAATTGACCAAAGGTAGGTAAACGGCGTTTCCGTGTGCTGCTCTGGATCGCCAGAAGTGGATTAGTCATGCTGGCCACATGACCTAGAAGCTGCCTGCGGACAAACGCCGGCTCCCTCGGCCTATAGAGCGAGGTGTCATTTGCCAGGGCTCCCACCCCAATATTTGGGAGGCACACAAACAACCCCCTTACCTGAGCGAAAACTCAAACACAAAGATGTTCCAGGCTACACGGATCCAGCGGACAAAGAAGATGTTGTTGATTCCTCCAGATCTTTGGCTAATCATGTGACTCCAGCATCTCACCGCACTTTAAAAGAGACAGACAAACAGAAGAAGAAGAGTTTGGATTTGATATCTGGCTTTATCACTCCCCGAAGAAGTCTCAAAGCGGCTCACATTCTCCTTTCTCTTCCTCCCCCACAACAAACACTCTGTGAGGTGAGTGGGGCTGAGAGACTTCAGAGAAGTGTGACTAGCCAAAGTCACCCAGCAGCTGCATGTGGAGGAGTGGAGACACAAACCCAGTTCCCCAGATTACGAGAGACACCAGAGTCAGAATCCTGGTGGGGGTGGAGGGGTTTGCAGGAAGCAAGAATCACGCAGGGCATAAAGACATAAGAGGTGGCTGCTGGATCAGGCCAGGGGGGGCCCATCTAGTCCAGCCTCCTTTTCTCACAGTGGCTGAACTAGATGCCCGTTCTGGGAAACCTGCAAGCAGGATCCGATCACAGGAGCCCCTCCTAGTGGCTCCCCACCCCCTCACCTCCGGGCCATGATGTAGTATCGGTCCACGGGGGTCCCCAAGGCCACGTTGATGCCCCGGACGGTGTTGATGTTGCGGAAGACGAGCAGCATGGAGCGGGGCAAGTCCTTCAGCACCTGCATGATGCGGTCGAAGCGGTTCTTGGCCATGTCCTGCATGTAGGCCGTCTCCTCGCGAGTCAGCACGTTGGACAGCATCAGCTGCGCCATGTTGATTGGCCGCTGCAGCAGGATCTCGCAGAACAGGAAGTAATCCTGGGCTGGGGGAGGGGAGGGGAGGAGCTTAAGGGCCAAGGGCCACGCCCACGATGAGCACAGGGCAAGGGTGCAAAGGCAGGACAAATCGCAGTCAGAAGCGGACTCCCAAGGGCCATCTGGTCTAACCCCCTGGGAAGCGGCCCAGTCAGGTCTCGCCTCTGCCAGGAACGGAAGCCGGCAGCTTCAGGAAAGGCAGCCCATCTGCATCCCGGGGATCATAATACAGTTAAGGAGAGAAGCGAGCCTAAAGCTGGCCTCTCCAAAACAATTATTCACATTTTATTCAGGGGTTCCGTTCCAAGTATACACAAAAAGGTGTATTCTTACAGGAGCAAACTCCATGGCTTAACCCGGTGCTGGGTGAAGGACCACATCCTTCCAATGTCCAGTATACCTGAAGGAGCGTCTCCACCCCCATCGGTCAGCCCGGACACTGAGGTCCAGTGCCGAGGGCCTTCTGGCGGTTCCCTCGCTGCGAGAAGTGAGGTTACAGGGAACCAGGCAGAGGGCCTTCTCGGTAGTGGCGCCCGCCCTGTGGAACGCCCTCCCATCAGAGGTCAAAGCGATAAACAACTACATGACATTTAGAAGACATCTGAAGGCAGCCCTGTTTAGGGAGGCTTTTAATGTTTTATAGATTATTGTATTTTAATGCTTTGTTGAAAGCCGCCCAGAGTGGCTGGGGAAACCCAGCCAGATGGGCGGGGTATAAATAATAAATTATTATTATTATTATTATTATTATAACCCCTTTTGGGGTTCTGTTATGCAGGAAGGAGGAAAACCCACATCCGCTTTCTCATTTCCAAATTAGCTAGGAATGGGGAGGAAATGCACACAGAACCTGTTGTCCTTAACCTCCATGGGAGCTGCGTGCAGAGCAGCTGTCTACCAGCTCCATCTGGTACGCAGGATGAGACCCTCCCTGCCCACAGACTGTCTCGCCAGTGTGGTGCATGCTCTGGTTATCTCCCGCTTGGACTACTGCAATGCGCTCTACGTGGGGCTACCTTTGAAGGTGACCCGGAAACTACAACTAATCCAGAATGCGGCAGCTAGACTGGTGACTGGGAGCGGCTGCCAAAACCATATAACACCAGTCCTGAAAGACCTACATTGGCTACCAGTACGTTTCCGAGCCCAATTCAAAGTGTTGGTGCTGACCTTTAAAGCCCTAAACGGCCTCGGTCCAGTATACCTGAAGGAGCGTCTCCACCCCCACCGTTCAGCCCGGACACTGAGATCCAGCGCTGAGGGCCTTCTGGCGGTTCCCTCCCTGCGAGAAGCAAAGCTACAGGGAACCAGGCAGAGGGCCTTCTCGGTGGTGGCGCCCGCCCTGTGGAATGCCCTCCCACCAGATGTCAAGGAAATAAACAACTATCTTAACTTTTAGAAGACATCAGAAGGCAGCCCTGTATCGGGAAGTTTTTAACGTTTGGTATTTTTTATATGTTTTATATATGCTGTAAGCCACCCAGAGTGGCTGGGGAAACCCAGCCAGATGGGTGGGGTATAAATAATAAAATAAATAAATAATAATAATAATAACCAGCACCTCCCACTTCAAAGAAACACAAAATCCATGGGGAACATGACCCTCAGCCAGCGTGTGTGCATGTGTGTAAAAGGGAAAGGATTCTACCTGCTGGCTGGGAGAACCATAGGCTGCCCCCCAAGTGGCTCCCAGCTGCCCCCTCACCTTTCACACCCAGCTCCTTGGAGTACATCCTCATGCCTGCGTCATCGTGCAAGATGATCGCGTGCCACAGCTTACACAGTGCTTCCCGTTCGCTGGAAGGGACGGAGAGAGAAAGAGGAGGGAAAATCACGAGAGCTGGCTTGCCAGGGAGCCAACACTGAGAAGGCCTTTTGGGGAAACAGACTAACACTGGCTCAAGATGGGACACCTGCTACCAATGGAGATGCATCGTCAGAAGAACTGGTCTTGTCCAGGAGCTTGGCAGCTCAAATAGCCAATGCAAAACAACCCCAAATCCTATACTGGACGTTGGTACCGCTCACTGGTATATACCGTATTTTTCGCTCTATAAGGCGCACCCGACCATAGGACACACCTAGTTTTTAGAGGGGAAAAGCCCCATTTTTTTGAGGATCAGCTCAAAGTTGTTGAGCTTACTTTGCAAAGGGAAAAAACCCTGTTTTAACCCACAGTTCTGCAGCTTCAGGAAGCCATTTCTACAGTTTCCAGACAGATAATCTAATCAGCCAGTCACATGTCACTGGGGAAACAGCCTCCCTCTGCAAGGGGGCGGGGCTGGAATCTCTCTCCCTTATCTCTCTCCCCGATCGTTTGCTGAGCAGCTGCTCAGCCGGCTTCCTTTCAACACCCCCTTCTCTCTTTTTTTGAAAAAAAGCACGATCTGCTTTTGCCCCTGGGCAGTTCAGCTCCAGGGACCACACATTCGCTCCATAAGACGCACAGACATTTCCCCTGACTTTTTAGGAGGAAAAAAGTGTGTCTTACGGAACGAAAAATACGGTAGCTATAATGGAGAAAATCACGCACAATTTGAGGTTTTGACACAACACCAGATCCTAACTCCCACCTGCTGTTATAAACCGCTCTCTCTGTTTTTATATACGTTGTAAAATGGAATAAAAACTTATTTAGCTCCCCAAAAGAGGGGGACACACATACACACACCACATCCAAGTGGGATGCTATTGCACCAGCCCGATCCACCACCCCCACCCTGAAATTACTCAGGGCCTCATGCCGACTTACTTCTCGTGAAGGATCTCGTACAAGCCATGATCGAGGAGGATGAGCTGCACCTTTCCGTCAGGTCCCTTCTGTACCAGCACTGAGAGACGAGGGAAGGAGGGAGGCAGGTGGTGAAGATGCTTCTCACCTCGGTTATGGACCATGTTCTCCAGGAAACAAGGGAGGGGGCCACGGAAAGGGCCCCAGCAACTAGGTCTGGCCCGCTTCCCCATTTCAGTTCTTTCCCACCCTCAGAAACAGGTAATATAATAATAATTAATAATAATAATAATAATAATAATAATAATAATAATAAATTTATTTATTTATACATACCCCGCCCATCTGGCTGGGTTTCCCCAGCCACACTGGGTGGCTTCCAACAAAATATTAAAATAAAATATTCTATTAAACATTAAAAGCTTCCCTAAACAGGGCTGCCTTCAGATGTCTTCTAAAACAGCGTTTCCCAACCGGTGTGCCGCGAGACACCGGCTGATGTGCCGCGGAAAAAGGGACCTGCAGCCCAGGGCTGCACAGGACCGTGGCGGCGGCGCTGCTGGAGCCCAGCAGCGAAGCGGAAGCCAGGGTGGTGCTGCTCCTTTGGCTGCCAGCCTCGTGCAAGAATCCCGACCGGAAGCCTCGCGCGAGAATCAGAGCCCAGGGTGCCCTGCAGCCCCGCGCTGCACAGGACCGTGGCGGCGGCAATGCTGGAGCCCGGCGGCGAAGCGGAAGCCAGGGCGGCGCTGCTCCCTTGGCTGCTGCAACAGCAGCAGCAACAACAGAAGCCTCGTGGGAGAATCCCGACCTGGTGCCCCAGCTGATGGGCGGGAGAAAGGACGCCGCGCTACAGCTGATCCCAGAGGTAACTCTGGGTCAGGAGACCCGGCGCAGCCGGGTGGGGGAGGAGCGGTGTGCCGCGAGATTTTTTTAATGAAACAAGTGTGCCGTTGCCTAGATTAGGTTGGGAAACACTGTTCTAAAAGTCTGGTAGTTGTTGTTCTCTTTGACATCTGAAGGGAGGGCGTTCCACAGGGCGGGTGCCACCACCGAGAAGGCCCTCTGCCTGAACAAGCTTCTTAGATAAGGTCAGAGCACCAGACTTTCCTCCCCCCTGCTCCCACCCCCAGAATGCCCCCTCGGCTTCTTTTAACAGCCCACACCAGCACCAGCACCTGATCTCACCCTGACCCCACTCTGTACATGTATCTCATCTCATCCTTTGGCCCGACAGCCACTACAAGCAGTCGGAGACGGGAAGGGAAGAGCCCGCCCCCCGAGGGGCAGGTCAGAGGGCGGGGTGGACCTGCCAGCTCCACATGCCCCTAACTAAGCCTGCCCTCTTCCCTGGCTGCAGCCCTCTGTACCGTTTCCTGGGTGGGGGTCGGCATGGATGAATCCGGTGAGGAAGATCTGCTCCCCAAACGCCTGGACTAACTTTTCTGCAGCCTGCAAGACAACACAGGAGGGCAGGGTGATGGGGAAGCACAGGCGACATCCCCCCACCCCCATATTAAGAGGCAACCCCTCCCTCAACTTACCTAGGGGGTGGGCGGGATTCCCTGATGGGGGGTGCTAAGAGGCAAGCGGGTGTTGCCGGATCAAGCTCATCAATTCTGTTGAACTAGTAAATTAAGCCTGTTAAGCAAAACAGGCGCTAGAAAGCTCTCTCGCGGCAGCAGGAGGCTCCGCTTCAGTGCTGGGTCACCGGCGCTCCGCGCCGGTTCCCCGCACTGTGGCGCGATGTTCGGCGGCTACAGCGGGAGGCAGCGGGAGCCAAAGAAATGGAGGTCGCAAAGATAACGCAGCAATTGCAAACGACGGCGGAAGGTAGACGGCGGCAATGCAAGCTACTGTCTGCCCCAACGGTCGCTCACAGAATGACCGTTAAGGGCAGGCAGCGTTGGAAAGCAGTTGGAGCTGCGAGGGTGGGGAGGTAGAGGCGTGGTCTCTACGCTCCAATCCCAGCGTCTGTCTGGGACATGCGCAGTGGAAAATTTCCACTGACACACACCCCGGACGTGGGGACATTAGGGAATTATTATATAGGATTAACTAAACTAAATACAGTGGTACCTCGACTTACGAGTAACTTGAGTTACGCATCCGAATTTTTTCGACTTACGAAAAGACATCGCGGCCGCTTTTAATAGGATTTTTCGACTTACGAATTTTTGACCCGGATTTTTCGACTTACGATTTTTTTCCCCCCAATGCATTCCTATGGGGATTCGACTTACGAATTTTTTCGACTTACGAAAATCGCGTCGGAACGCATTATCGTCGTAAGTCGAGGTACCACTGTAACTGGCTTTTGAAGGAATGTGGAATTTGCTTTTCTGAACCGTCTTGTGCTTTCATCTTCCTTGCTGGTGGACGTGCAAATGCTATTCTGAACAATGCTTCCGATAGCGTGGGGAGCAAAAGGGATGAGTTAAGGGGGGCGGCGGTGGTCCCCAAAAGTTTGGGAAGCACAGATTTGAATGCAGGAGAGATTTAAACGGATGGGGAGGAATCACTGCTCAGGGATGCGGCCCATTAGTCCGCATGCAGACGTTCCAAGGGGGGAAAGGAGTCGGTGATGGGGAAGACCCAGAGGGCTGCCCATCGAGAGGAGACAAGAGCCCAGAATTCTAGGATTTGGAGGAGAAGGAGCGTAGCGTATTTTTCTATGTATAAGACTAGGGTTTTTCCCCCTTAAAAATGTCAAAAATTAGGGGGTGTCTTATACACGGGGCCATCTCCTCCCATTTTCTTAAATCTGAGTCCCCCAAAATAGGGGGTGTCTTATACATGGGGGTGCCTTATAGACGGAAAAATACGGTAGCTTGGACCTGGAACTTCTGCGTCCAGAGAAAAGAGTAATGAAAAGGACATACCGTATTTTTCGCTCCATAACGCGCACCGGACCATAATGCGCACCTCGTTTTTAGAGGAGGAAAACAAGAAAAATATTTTTTTTCTGGTTTTCCTCCTCTAAAAGGCTGGGAGGGAGGGAAGAAAGAGAGAAGGAAGGAAGAGAGAGAGAGGAAGAGAGAGGGAAAGAAGGAGGGAGAGAGGGAGGGAAGAGAAGGAAGGAAGGAAGGAGCGGGGGAGCATCTCCCTCCCTCCCTCTTTATGCTCTCCAGGGGCGGGGGAGGAACGGACTTCCCGAAAGTGCTGCTTTAGGGCTGTCCGTTCCTCTCCCGCCCTGCCGGGAGCCATGGCTCCGGTGGCAGAGGCATCCCTCTGCTTACGACTGCAGTGGCAGCCGAGGGATCCCGCTGCCAGCCAGTGCCTTCGCTCCATAACGCGCACAGACTTTCCCCCTTCCTTTTTAGGAGGAAAAAAGTGTGCGTTATGGAGCAAAAAATACAGTAATCCTGCTGGATCAGGCCAGGGGCCCATCCAGTTCAGCATCCTGTTGTCACAGCGGCTGACTCAACTGGGAAACCAGGGAGCAGGATTTCCAGCAACTGGGATTCAGAAGCGTTGCTACAGCCAACTGCGGAGGCAGAGCAAAGCCATCCTGGCCGGAGGACTTTGATAGCCCTTTCCTCCACTGTGAATGTGTCCAGTCCTCTTTTAAAGCCATCCAGGTTGGTGGCCATCCCTGCCTCCTGCGGGAGGGAGTTCCACAGTTCAGCTAGGCGATGAGTGAAGAAGGGATTTCTCTTATCTGCCCTGAAGCTTGCAAGATCCGCCACGGCTTCTACCCATCAGGGAAATCCACACTGGCCTACATGGATGTAGAGCCTGAGAAATACACCTCTCCGCTCCCTTCCAGGCCGTGAAGCGGAGACGCCGCTGCCTCTGGGGTGGAGCATGAAGGGAGCACGTTGTTCAACCCAGCGTGGGGCGGAGCCTCCGCTGTTGCCCGCCCTTTCATAGAATCATAGAGTTGGAAGAGACCACAGGTTGGAAGAGGCCAAGCAGGAAACACCCTCAAAGCATTCCTGACAGGTGGCTGTCAAGCCTCTGCTTAAAGACCTCCAGAGAAGGAGACTCCACCACACTCCTTGGCAGCAAATTCCACTGTCCAACAGCTCTTACTGTCAGGAAGTTCTTTCTAATGTTTAGGTGGAATCTTCTTTCTTGTAGTTTGAATCCATTGCTCCGTGTCCGCTTCTCTGGAGCAGCAGAAAACAACTTTTCTCCCTCCTCTATATGACATCCTTTTATATATTTGAACATGGCTATCATATCACCCCTTAACCTTCTCTTCTCCAGGCTAAACATACCCTCTGCCATGTCCACCCGGCGCTGCCCCTCCACCCACTTACGTCCTTGGTGTGCAGGCCTCGCCTCTTGATGCCCTCCATGTCGTTGACTTTGCAGCCGTCGTAGAAATCAGCTGTCAGGACCCTCTTGGGGCAGAGAGAGGAAGGAAAGAGGACGTCAAATGTAGCCAGAGAGCCGCACACACAGTCCCGTTTTGCTTTCCAAAATGAGCCCTGGACTGCTGAGGCCCCGAGAGGGAGAGAGATCTGATGATATTATTATTATTATTGTTGTTGTTGTTGTTGTTGTTGTTGTTGTTGTTGTTGTTGTTGTCAGGGGGCTCCCTCCCCCTTCCAGCCCAGCGTTGATGTGTACAGAGAGCAGCTGCCGATTTTAACAACAGACTCCTCCTCTCCCTCTGGGAGCAGCCGTGGGCCAGAAGCGTAAGTGTTGCCAGGGCTTGGGTTAAGCAGGGAGAGACCCCGCAGCTTACAGGGAGGACGTCCAGGGGAAAGAAGGAGGAAAAGGAAACGATGTTTTCGTTTCCCCCGATGGGCTTGCTGGCGGGAAAATCGTAGCCACGCACTTCCGGATTCTGCTAGTGATTGATTAGACATGTTTATGACTCGCTCTGCATTGTAAAGTAATTAGCCTAGATAAAAGTTTCAAAGCTAGATGGCTCAGACTCTTTATTGAACGACCGGCGAAGGGGGGCAGCCTTGACAATTATTATTATTATTATTATTATTATTATTATTATTATTATCATTATTATTATTAAATTTTCTGTTTCACAATTTAAAATACTAATTTTACACCCTTAAGATATCAATGGCTTCCCTTCTTCTCTTTCCACAGTTCATTTTACATATCATAAATCCCTGCATATTTTACAAAAACTCTACCATTCAGTATTCCATTATTGCATCCATCAAAACTTACCCTATATACTCGAGTATAAGCCTAGTTTTTCAGCACATTTTTTGGCTTATACTCGAGTGAGGCAGGCAGTGGCTCCTATGAAGCTTTCCCAGGTTTTTTGTGGTAAAATTGGGTGCCTCGGCTTATATTCGGGTCGGCTTATACTCGAGTATATACGGTATTCACCCTGTTGAATTTATAATATGCTGCCAGGGTTCTCAGCTGTACACAATTATTTCCCGTATTTATTTCACTCCCTTGGGCTGGAAGTGGCCAAGTTCCTTCCCCAATCTCATTCCTTTCTCTGCTGTGTCCCACCTCCAGCCACCCATGGCTCTTTCACACACAGACACCTCCCTCGCCGCCATGCGCAGAGACGCACCTTGCTGCTTCTCTCCCAGTACACCCGAGGAACCACCACGAAGTCAAAGTGCTTCAGCTCCTGGGCGCAGCGCTCCGAATTGCGCCCCTCATTCTCAAAGTCCAGCTCCTGCGCCAGCGTGTCCTTCAGGTCCTGGGGGGGGGGCAGAGAGGGAGCTTTCATGGGGGGGCCAGGAAGCTTTGTGGGTGCCAGCAAAGACCTGGAAGGTGCGGACGAAAGAGTTCCTTGCAATGACACAGAGGATACCGGGGTGCCCTTCTGAGACCGACAACCTGCCCCCCCCCAAAAAAGGACACTCACATTACGCAGTGGAAAGTCTTGGGAAGGGAACCTATGAGCTAGGAGCTGGAGGGAGCGAGACCAAGACAGTCTGGGACGCCTAGCGAATGATTCTACCTCCCCTTACTCTCCCTGCTGCGGATCGGGTCCCTTGGCTAACTAAGACGAGACCCCAAGCGCAAGATCTAGCACCCGAGAATCTCAGCTCCCAGCTACAATCGCAGAATCGTAGATTGAGAAGGGGCCCCCGGGGGTCATTCATCCAGCCCCCGGCAATGCAGAAATCCCAACTAAAGACTACCTCTGATGGCTGGCTCTCCAAGCTCTGTTAAAAAACCTAGAACGAAGGAGGCTGAGTTTATATATCGCCCTCCGAGGGAGTCTGCTCACAGCTGAACAGCTCTTGCCATCAGAAAGTTCTTCCTAATGTTTCGTCGAGACTCGCACGCAGGACTCTCCCCTCCTGCCGTTTCCAGCAAATGGCATTCAGAAGCATCTCTGCCTCCGACTGTGAAGGGAGAATACGGCCATCACAGCAAGGAGCCACTGACAGTCTCACCCTCCATGCTTTTGTCTAATCCTCTTTTAATCCCTGTCTGTGGAATGCTCTCCCCAGAGAAGTTCTCCTGGTGCCTTCATTATAAATAATAATAATAATAATTATTATTATTATTATTATTATTATTTATTATTTATACCCTGTCCATCTGGCTGGGTTTCCCCAGCCACACTGGGCGGCTTCCAACAGATTAAAATACATTATACACCTTTAGGCGCTGGGCAAAAATGTTCCCTTTCAACCAGGTCTTTGGATGATGTAAAATAAAAAAAATAAGGTCCAGTAGCACCTTAGAGACCAACTAAGTTTGTTCTTGGTATGAGCTTTCGTGTGCATGCACACTTCTTCAGATATGCAGATATTCAGTGCATGCACACGAAAGCTCATACCAAGAACAAACTTAGTTGGTCTCTAAGGTGCTACTGGAAGGAATTTTTTTATTTTTTATTTTGTTTCGACTACGGCAGACCAACACGGCTACCTACCTGTAACTAGAACTTTGGATGATCTGTTTGACACCCTATACCCTTTTATAGGATGATACCCAGCTCTACCTCTCTTTCAAATCAGAACCAGTGAAGGCGGTGAAGGTCCTGTGTGAGTGCCTGGAGGCGGTTGGAGGATGGATGGCGGCTAACAGATTGAGGTTGAATCCTGACAAGACAGAAGTACTATTTTTGGGGGACAGGGTGCGGGCGGGCGTGGGGGACTCCCTGGTCCGGAATGGGGCAACTGTGCCCCTGAAGGACCAGGTGCACAGCCTGGGAGTCATTTTGGACTCACAGCTGTCCATGGAGGCGCAGGTCAATTCTGTGTCCAGGGCAGCTGTCTACCAGCTCCATCTGGTACGCAGGATGAGACCCTACCTGCCCGTGGACTGTCTCGCCAGAGTGGTGCATGCTCTGGTTATCTCCCGCTTGGACTACTGCAATGCGCTCTACGTGGGGCTACCTTTGAAGGTGACCCGGAAACTGCAATTAATCCAGAATGCGGCAGCTAGACTGGTGACTGGGAGTGGCCGCTGGGACCACATAACACCGGTCCTGAGAGAACTACATTGGCTCCCAGTACGTTTCTGAGCACAATTCAAAGTGTTGGTGCTGACCTTTAAAGCCCTAAACGGCCTCGGTCCTGTATACCTGAAGGAGCGTCTCCACCCCCATCGTTCAGCCCGGACACTGAGGTCCAGCGCCGAGGGCCTTCTGGCGGTTCCCTCACTCCGAGAAGCAAAGCTACAGGGAACCAGGCAGAGGGCCTTCTCGGTGGTGGCGCCCGCCCTGTGGAACGCCCTCCCACCAGAGGTCAAAGCAATAAACAACCATATGACCTTTAGAAAACACCTGAAGGCAGCCCTGTTCAGGGAAGCTTTTAATCTGTGATTTTAATGTTTTGTTTTTTTAATATTGCTGGAAGCCGCCCAGGGTGGCTGGGGAGACCCGGCCAGATGGGCGGGGTACAAATAATAAATTATTATTATTATTATTATTATTATTATTATTATTATTATTATTATAAAACGTGTCTCTTTTCTGGGGGGGGGTGTTACTGGGTTGCTGTTTTTATTCTGATTATATATGTTGTGATCTTTTCTGTGAACCGCCCTGAGACCTCCGGGTATAGGGCGATATATAAACTCAACAAATAATAATAATAATAAAGCCATCCAAGGAGGAGGCCATCGCTACTTAAGAAAATAGGAGGAACCTGCTGGATCAGGCCCATCTACTCAGGCATCCTGTCCTCACGGGGGCCGACCAGATGCTGGTGGGACCTGAGCACAATAGCATTTCCTATTGCTGTTCCCTATTATCCGGAATTCAGAGGTAGAGTCTCCCTGGGCATGGAGGTTCTGCCATCCCAAGAGACCTCCATAAGAAGAACCCTGCTGGATCAGGCCAATGCCCGGCATCCTGTCCTCACAGTGGGCAACCAGATGCCCCAAGGGGAAGCTTGGAAGCAGGATTCGGGTGCAAGAGCCCTCTTCCCCCTCCTATGGTTTCCTGCCCTCAGAAGCCCTGCTGCCTCCAACTCCAGGGGACATTCCTTCCATCCGCCACTTCTTCCAATTCCGCCCCCCTCCCGGTGGCGATCAGTGGGGGAAACAGTAGGGGAACCCCCCCCCCCGAAGCTAAGAGCCCAGCATGGCGACCTTCAAGACCCAACCGAACCCAAAGTTGGGGTGCATCAGCTCCACAATCTCCAGCAGGAACTCCAGCGTGCGAATGTCTCCGTCAAACCGGTCCCGCAAGTCAATGTACTGGACCTGCAAAGAGGCGGAAAGGGAGAGCCTGGGAATCTGGGGCGGCAGACCCCCAGAGCTGCCCCACAAGGCCTTCCGAGAGTACAGCTTGGTTCTCAAAAGCCTTGGTACTCAAACGCCAAAAACCCGGAAGTACCGGTAAGCGTTCCAGTTTTCGAACGTTTTTTTGGAAGCTGAACATCCGACACGGTTGTTGGCTATTGTTTCTGGGGCGCCTGCACCAATCAGAAGCCACGCCTTGGTTTTTGAACATTTCGGAAGTCAAACGGACTTTCGGAACGGATTAAGTTTGGCGCTTTTGTTTTTGCTATTTATTTTGCGTTTTTGTTTTTGAGGCTTTTTCGGTTATTTTGTTTTTGTGACTGTGTGGAGCCCAGTTCAGCTACTGATTGATAGACTGTGTGATTGCGGAAATGGATAAAAGCCCCCCCATCCAAACAATGACTATCATCAGTGCAGGTAAGGAAAAATAATAATTTTAATTTTTACCATCTACAATACTGTCTTATTTTATAGTACAGCACATTGATCATTGATTTCATTTTATGGATCAATGGTCTCGTTAGATAGTAAATTCAGGTTAAATTGCCGTTTTAGGGGTTGTCTATAAAAGTCTGGAACGGATTAATCCGTTTTGCATTACCTTCTATGGGAAAGCACGCCTTGGTTTTGGAACGCTTTGGTTTTGGAACGGACTTCCGGAACGGATTAAGTGTGAGAACCAAGGGACCACTGTGATGGGGGAGGAGGGAGGGGGCAGCACAGCCACGGACCTTGACGGCCACCGGGGTTCCGTCATGGAGCTTCGCCCGGTGCACCTGGGCCAAGCTGGCAGCGGCGATCGGCTGGTAGTCGAATTCCAGGAACAGCTGGTCCGCCTTGGCTTTGAAATCCTCCAGGAAGAGCTCGTCCACCTGCAGCCAACGACACAAGGGGAAGACGCACGCTCAAGCCGGCTTTGGCCAGCCTGGGGCGCTAGAGAGCTTGCTAATTCTACTTATTTACCGTATTTTTCGCTCCATAAGACACACCTGACCATAAGACGCACCTAGTTTTTTGAGGAGGAAAGGGGGAAAGCCCCCCTTTTTGAGGATCAGTTCAAAGTTGTGCATCTTCTTTTGGAAGAAGAAAAGCCCCATTTGCAAAAGGATCAGCTCAAAGTTGTGCTGCTGCTTTTGCAAAGGAGAAAAGACCCATTTGCAAAAGGAGCAGCTCAAAGTTGTTGTGCTGCTGCTTTTGCAAAGAAAAGCCCCATTTGCAAAAGGATCAGCTCAAAGCCCTTTCTACAGTTTCCAGACAGATAATCTAATTAGCCAGTCACATGTCGCTGGGGAAACCAACAGCCTTCTCTGCAGAAAGGGAGCCAGGGACCTTATCTCTCTCCCCGATCTCTTGCTGATCAGCTGTAAAGCGGCAGCCTTTCAACACCCCCTTCTCTCTTTGTCAAAGAAAAAGCTCGATCTTCTTTTGGTCCCTGGGCAATTCAGCTCCAGGGACCATGCATTCGCTCCATAAGACGCACAGACATTTCCCCTTACTTTTTAGGAGGAAAAAAGTGGGTCTTATGGAGTGAAAAATACGGTATTTCGCAAGATTCATTCTGGTTGCAAGAAAGCGAAGCAACTGATTGAAGTGGCTGGAATGAATCTTGTGAAATCAATAAGTGGAAGCTCTTCCACCTGCAAAGCCGCTTTACCTCCTTGTAGCCGCGGATGAGGGCGCGGTCCTCCAATGTGCGCAGGGTGAAGATGTACTCCGGGGGCAGGAGGTGGTTGAAGGCGCACAGGCCTTGGCCCAGCTTGATGTACAGGCCCCCGTTCTTGATGGCGCCGTGAACGATGCTGTCGGCCGCCCGCTGGTGGCATTCCGAGAGGACGGCCTTGTACCATGGGCTGTTCTGACGACAGGGAAGAGGGGGGAAAGGGTCAGAAACTGGCGGCCCCGAGGGTGGGGCAGGGGGTACGCCTGGAGCCCTTTGGACACGGCGGGTGGACTCCCGTCTTGGAAGCCACCTTGAGATCCTTTTGGGCCACACATCCTTTAAAGCCCTAAACGGCCTCGGTCCTGTATACCCGAAGGAGCATCTCCACCCCCATCGTTCTGCCCGGACACTGAGATCCAGCGCCGAGGGCCTTCTGGCGGTTCCCTCCCTGCGAGAAGCAAAGCTACAGAGAACCAGGCAGAGGGCCTTCTTGGTGGTGGCGCCCGCCCTGTGGAATGCCCTCCCACCAGATGTCAAATAGAAAAACAACTACCAGACTTTTAGAAGACATCTGAAAGCAGCCCTGTTTAGGGAAGCTTTTAATGTTTGATTATTGTATTTTAATATTTTGTTACCCAAGAGCTATAAGAAGAAGAAGAAGAGTTTGGATTTGATATCCCGCTTTATCACTACCCGAAGGAGTCTCAAAGCGGCTCACATTCTCCTTTCCCTTCCTCCCCCACAACCAACACTCTGTGAGGTGAGAGGGGGTGAGAGACTTCAGAGAAGTGTGAATAGCCCAAGGTCACCCAGCAGCTGCATGTGGAGGAGCGGGGAATCGAACCTGGTTCCCCGGATTACGAGTCCACCGCTCTTAACCATTACACCACACTGGCTCTTATAACCATCTTAAATGCTGTAACCAGATAATATGACCTTGGAGAGCTGTGATGGGTGTGTGTGTGTGTGTGTGTGTGTGTGCGCGCGCGCGCATGCATATGTGGCTTTTTTTGGTGTGTGTGTGTTTTGTGCTGGGATTTTTTCTTTTTCTTTCTGGTTTTTACGGGATGGCATGCAATTTCGTTGCACTTGTATAGCGTTGTGCTTGTACTTGTGCAATGACAATAAATAAATTACCGTATTTTCCAGCGTATAAGACTGGGCGTGTAAGACGACCCCCAACTTTTCCAGTTAAAATATAGAGTTTGGGATATACTCGCCGTATAAGAAATATGACCTGGCGTATAAGACGACCCCTGACTTTTGAGAAGATTTTCCTGGGTTAAAAAGTAGTCTTATACGCAGGAATATACAGTATCTTATCTTGTTGGAAGCCAGGTGGGCGGGCTATAAATAATAAATTATTATCGTTATCATTATTATTATTATTAAAAGGTGGCATATAAACTGTTAGATAGACTGTAGCTCGACTGGTCAGGTGCTGATAACGCCAAGGTTGCAGGTTCGATCCCCGTGTGGGACAGCTGCCTCTTCCTGCATCGCAGGGGGTTGGACTGGATGACCCTCGGGGTCCCTTCCAACCCTGTGATTCTAGGACTCCCCTTGCCACCCCGTTCCCCTGCATTAAGCATCCGGCAAGGAAACCCTCAGGGCGATGAATCCAGCTCCTCCTGCCCCACTGAGACCCAACCCTTCTGGGCCTCTCAAGGCTGCTTGGCAAGGAGCTGGCTGGGCTCCTCTGAACGGCTCAGAGCTTCAGAGAGAAACAGCAGGGAACTGTACCTCGTCCACGCCCCGCAACGCGATGTGGTGCGTCCACCAGTAATCCAGGGAGATCTGGATTCCCAACTGCAAGGACCTTTGCAAGAGAGGAAAAGGCAGTTATGTTCTGCACCCGACAGAATTAGTAGGTTTTCCTTCTGGTCTGCTGTTAGGCTTTAATGTGAGTGTGAGTGTGAGTGCCTGGAGGCGGTTGGAGGATGGATGGCGGCTAACAGATTGAGGTTGAATCCTGACAAGACAGAAGTACTGTTTTTGGGGGACAGGGGGCAGGTGGGTGTGGTGGACTCCCTGGTCCTGAATGGCATAACTGTGCCCCTGAAGGACCAGGTACGCAGCCTGGGAGTCATTTTAGACTCACAGCTGTCCATGGAAGCGCAGATTAATTCTGTGTCCAGGGCAGCTGTCTACAAACTCCATCTGGTGCGCAGGCTGAGACCCTTCCTGCCCGCAGACTGTCTCGCCAGAGTGGTGCATGCTCTGGTTATCTCCCGCTTGGACTACTGCAATGCACTCTACGTGGGGCTACCTTTGAAGGTGACCCGGAAACTGCAATTAATCCAGAATGCGGCAGCTAGACTGGTGACTGGGAGTGGCCGCTGGGACCACATAACACCAGTCCTGAGAGAACTACATTGGCTCCCAGTATGTTTCCGAGCACAATTCAAAGTGTTGGTGCTGACCTTTAAAGCCCTAAACAGCCTTGGTCCTGTATACCTGAAGGAGCATCTCCACCCCCATCGTTCTGCCTGGACACTGAGGTCCAGCGCCGAGGGCCTTCTGGCGGTTCCCTCACTACGAGAAGCAAAGCTACAGGGAACCAGGCAGAGGGCCTTCTCGGTAGTGGCGCCCGCCCTGTGGAACACCCTCCCATCCCATGTCAAAGAGATAACTACCTGACATTTAGAAAACACCTGAAGGCAGCCCTGTTTAGGGAAGTTTTTAATGTGTGATATTTTAATGTATTTTAGTGTTTGTTGGAAGCCGCCCACAGTGGCTGGGGGGACCCGGCCAGATGGGCGGGGTACAAATAATAAATTATTATTATTTATTATTATTAATCCTGAGCAGGAGAAAGATCTGTCCATACAAACCCAGGATTCTAAATGGGATGGGCGATGGTCAACTGAATCATACTAGGTCAGTCTCAGCTTACGTGAGTGTGTGTTCTATGGAAATCCTATAAGGACGGCACTGCGCAACACGGCAACTGGCCCACATGACATCCCAGGACTGTTGAAAGGGTTATGGGAAAATAGGCACTTTTCTCAGCTATGGTGGGAGTGCCCAGACGGATTCAAATTCTGGGCAATGGATTGTCGAGAAATGTCCGAAATACTCAAAACATCCCACGGCAACTTCACCGCAACTTACTGAATCTATGGGATAATCAGCTGAAAGGGTTCAGCTCTCAGAAACAATTGACATGGATGCTAACGGCTGCCGGAACCTCAATCGCCCCCAAATTGGGGGGGGGGGAATTCAGGACTTGTGCCTTTCGCTTTTGGTATAAATATATGTGGACCTTAAAGGTAAAGGGACCCCTGACCGTTAGGTCCAGTCGCGGACAACTTTGGGGTTGCAGCGCTCATCTTGCTTTACTGGCCGAGGGAGCCAGCGTACAGCTTCCGGGTCATGTGGCCAGCAGGACTAAGCCGCTTCTGGCAAACCAGAGCAGCGCACGGAAACGTCGTTTACCTTCCCGCTGGAGCGGTACCTATTGATCTACTTGCACTTTGACGTGCTTTTGAACTGCTAGGTTGGCAGGAGCAGGGACCGAGCAACGGGAGCTCACCCCGTCGCGGGGATTCGAACCGCTGACCTTCTGACATAGTGAAAGATCCATCGCATCCTGGTCACCGTCTCTTTGAACTTTTGCCATCGGGACGGAGATACAGGACGATGACGACAAGAACAAGCAGTCTTAGAAACAGCTTCTTCTCCAGAGCGATCGCGGCCTTGAATGGGAAGCCTGGACTTTGAAGTCATTTAATCTTACCTGTTATGTTTATATCATTGTATGGTTTTAATCAGTGTTTTTGTAGTTGTTTTGTCTTTGCGTGGAGTGCCCTATCTGGGTGGATGGAGCAGCCAAGAAATTTCGTTGTCCCCGAAGGGGACAATGACAATAAAATATATTCTATTCTATTCTATTCTGATCAGCAAGCCCTAGGCTCTGTGGTTTAACCCACAGCACCACCCGCATCCATGTGGAGGAGCTTAGCATCACCTGAAAATAATAACAGGGCCACTCACTGTCAGCCAAACATCCCTCCCTTGCAGGGTTGTTGTGAGGCTAAATGGGGAAGGGGAGAACGGGGCACGGCAACCTTGAGCTCCCTTGGAGCAAAGAAGGCAGGATGTAAATGCAATTAATCAATTAATTAATTAAACAAAACCCCTCCCTCACTGGGAAAGGGGAAAGGAAAGAGCATGTGGCCAGCCACCTGGTAAATCGCCCCAGTCCCTCGACTAGCAGCCTCATCCTTCGCTGTTCCGGCTTCTCGGCCATCGCATAGCGGATCCCAGCTGCGAGGGGGAGGCCCACGGACAGCCCCAGGAACGCCTTCTTCAGCAGCCCCCTGTGTCGACGAGAGCTGCAAGGGGGCAGCAGATGGGCAGAGGCATGAGCAGAGACCCACAGCACACACCCCCACACACACCTGGCGCTCATTCTGCACGGAAACCTCCCCTTCCCCATCCATTGAAAAGCAAGCCCATTAAACAGCACTGCAGAGTTGGAAGGGACCCCCAGGGATCATCTAGCCCAACCCTCTGGGGCGCCTGCATTGCAGGGGGTTGGACTAGATGGCCCCTGGGGTCCCGGCCGGCTCTACAAACCTGCGATGGCTTTGGCCAACCTGGCAGCCTTCAGGTGTTTGGGACTACCGACATCTGGATTCCTAAACATCCGCAGGATGCCAGGATGGTCAAGGCTGCTTCCCCCCTCTTAAATCCCAGGTATACCTGGATGGCTGGGAATCAGAGCGCTGCCTGCACTGGGGGGCAGAGATCAGCCAAGGGCTCTTCTTGCGCCGCAAGAGCAGCAGGTGAAAGCGGCAGATCTGGACCTGAGGAATCGGAGGAGAGAGGGGGGCTTAGCATGGCTGAGAGCCCCAGGGAAGGAAGGCACACCCTGGGCAGGGTCAGCCCAGGTTTCGGGGCGAAGGGGGGGTGCAAGCAGCATCAAACTGGGCTCTCCGAAGCTGAAATAGTCTGTGCTCTTGGACGGAAAGTTGCGGGCATGTTGGTTAATTTTTTTATGTATGCAACAACAGCAGTGAGAGTATTGCACACTCGAAAATGGAAAGAGGATGTTTCGACAAAGGAAGAATAGCCCCTGGAAAGGATGGATTGAGCAGAACTGGCAAAGCGAACAGCAAAAACCAGAGGTCAAAATGACGAAGCGTTCTTTGAGGAGTGGGAACTCTTCGTAGAGTATCTAAAGAACTCTTAGAGTAATAACATGTGCCACAAAATAAATATAGATACAGAAATACAAGGCTGGATACATATGGGAAGGTTGAATAAACATGTGAAGTGTGACAAAACCTATCAAGAGAATGATGATATAACGAAAAATAGACATGTAAATGATAGTACTAAATGTTTGAGAATTTACTGAGCAGGGGAACAAACTACACAACGGAAATGGCACGTGTGGATCGAAAATAATTCTAACAATACAGATGGACGTTATAAGAGTGGAAGTCGCGAAATTATTATTTCTTTTTTAATGTTTTTTATGTATTAATTTCCCTTTTTCTTTCAAATGGAATATGGTATAAATATATTACATATGTCGGGGGGGGGAAATGAATGTTAATATAAAAAGTCAAGGAAATAAGAAGGGGAAATCAAGATTATTGTTTATGTATTCGGTTAGGTTTTGTTGTATTGTGTGTTTTGTTATGTTTGTTTTGTAAGTCGTATATTATGTGTGTAAAACTTAATAAATATCATTTAAAAAATAAATAAAGAACTATTGTCATTGCATGAAAACAGGAGCAGGATTTGAAATAGGAGAAACGGTAGAACGACACGAAGGCTACATTTACATCCTAATTGTACATCCTACATTTAGGATGTATAAATGACATTGGATTATTATCTCATTATACATGATAAAGCTATTTTTAGCCATCTCACCCATTGCTTTTTCCTGCAAGACCAATTGCAGTTGCACGATATATAAGGGTCTGGTGACTTCTGTTTCAGTGTATCTGAAGAAGTGTGCATGCACACGAAAGCTCATACCAACAACAAACCTAGTTGGTCTCTAAGGTGCTACTGGAAGGAATTTTTTCATTTTTCATTTTGTTTGGAGTATTGTAAGTTAAAATATGCAGCATCGATGGATAAATATCATGGAGGGGGTGATGGGAAGTCAATGGATAAATTAAACATTGGCGGTGGTAATGTGTGTCAACTTTTGAAAACTAAAAAAAAGCATTTATTTTATTTTTTAAAGAAAGGAACTTGCTGGCACAGGGGGACATGCAGAGGCTTGGAGACAACAGAGGGGATGGGAAAGACCTTGGCCCTCTGTTCTCGTTCCCCGGGATGGAGCCAGCTACCAAGGACAGTGGCCTTTATATCAGAGAGAACATCTGCAGGACAACAGACCAGGCCAAGGAGAGGGCTAGGCTAGCCTGCAGTCTGCCCCGCCTTCCTCTCCCATCGGGATCTCAAGCCATCTGCAAAGCGCTTTTAGAAAGCTGATACGAAGCAAAGATACAGAGCAAAGGTCCCTCTGCGTAGGCAAGCAGGATTGCTCCTATTTCGCAGATTGGGAAGACTGAGGCAGAGAGGAGAGAAGCTTGCCCAAAGGAACCAAAGGAATATTCGGAAGAGTTGGGACTTGAGTGGCGCCTCCCAAGCTCACACCAGGTCCCTGAACCACCACCCCAGACGCAGTTTCCCCAGACCACTCTGAGCACTGGGCGTCCTCACATCAGCAAACGACTATTTTATTTTACTTGCGGCATTTATGTGCTTTTCGTCATCAGAAAGGTTCTCGGAGTGGCTTACGGAAATTAGCTCTGAGACAATCCTGGCCCACAGGTTCACCATCTTAAAAAAATAAATAAAATACACACGACACAAAAGGAAAAAAGGAATGGGCAGGAGGAGGAAAAGAGCTGGATCAAGCGCAAACACAATCACCGTTCTTAAAAGCTACAAAGTCAAGGCACAGGCAGAAACCATAGCTATGGAGGACGCTTTGAGGGACGTCCACAGCGCCAGTAGCCAAGCAGCCCTGCAGGGAAGGCCTCTCTCTAACCCCCCCCCAATGGTGATGGTGATATGTAGGGGGCAAAGTGAAGCCCACCTCGGAGCCTGTTCCGCTCACCTTCCTATTCTGCCACAAACAGCCCTGAAAGGAAGAGTCCTGAGGATTTGCAGTGGAATTTTTACTGTTTTTTTTAATGCAGTTTCTTAATACTGTACTGGTAAGATACACTTTGGAACTCCTTGCCTCTTGATACCAGCCAGGTGCCCTTCATTGTACTCATTTTGGCACCTGCTAAAAACATTCTTGTTTAGAAATGCCTAGCCAGATGTTTAGAAAATTGGTGAGAGTTTCAACCTGTTCTTAGGTAAAGGTAAAGGGACCCCTGACCATTAGGTCCAGTTGTGTCCGACTCTGGGGTTGCGGCGCTCATCTCGCTTTATTGGCCGAGGGAGCCGGCGTACAGCTTCCGGGTCATGTGGCCAGCATGACTAAGCCGCTTCTGGCGAACCAGAGCAGCGCACAGAAACGCCGTTTACCTTCCCGCTGCAGCGGTTCCTATTTATCTACTTGCACTTTGACGTGCTTTCGAACTGCTAGGTGGGCAGGAGCAGGGACTGAACAACGGGAGCTCACCCCATCGCGGGGATTCGAACCGCCGACCTTCTGATCGGCAAGCCCTAGGCTCTGTGGTTTAACCCACAGCGCCACCTGGGTCCCTGTTCTTAGTCTACTGTTATTTTAACTTTCAGACAGTTTTAAATTATGGTTGTTATTTTTTCTTAGCAATACTTTTACTGTTTTATCTTTTTGTAGCAAACCACTTTGTGGTTTGGTTTTGTTCTTACAATCAAGCGGTATATAAATTTCATGAAATAAGCTGATTTGGAAGGCTTTGCATTATTGTTCCCAACTATTTATTTATTTTGTTTATTACATTTTTAGGCCGCCCTTCATTCAAGGATCACAGGGTGGTTTGCAGCATGAATTGGATCACCCAGAAAGCTCTGTCCAATTCTATGACTCAAGGAGGCTGCAGGGGGAAAGCAAATGCAGTTCTAGGCTGCATCAACAGAAGTCTAGTGTTCCGATCAAGGGAAGTCATAGTTCCGATAGGGCGATCAAAATGATCAAGGGTCAAAAAAAACCAAGCCTTATGAGGAGCGGTTGAAGGAGCCGGGTATGTTTAGCCTGGAAAAGAGGAGACTGAGAGGAGATAGGAGAGCCATCTTCAAATACCCCAGGAGCCGTCACATGGAAGATGGAGCAACCTTGATTCTGGAGGGTAGGACTCGAACCCATGGCTTCAAGTTACAAGAAAGGAGATTCTGACTAAAAATCAGGAAGAACTTTCATATGACTAAGATAGGTTATGATAGTAGTATGAGTAAGGAATATATATAAGAGTTAAGTTAAAATAAGAAATAGTAATAGTTAGAAAAGAGAAATAATATTAGAAGATGATAGGAAACTGCTAAAGATGAAATACAATGAAACGCAGTAGGAGTGACAGGAGGAAGTCAAATTAAGATGATAAGGAAAGAAGAAGGGGAAAAGGTAGATATGTGTGTATTGTTGTATTTGTATTTGTTTTAGTACCCTATATACTCGAGTATAAGCCTAGTTTTTCAGCACATTTTTTTGTGCTGAAAAGCTGCCCTCGGCTTATATTCGAGTGAGGCAGGCAGTCGCTCCTATGAAGCTTTCCCAGTTTTTTGTGGTAAAATGGGGTGCCTCGGCTTATATTCGGGTCGGCTTATACTCGAGTATATACGGTATGTTATATGTGTTAAGTTTGTGTTTATTGTTTGGAAAACCTAATAAAAATTATTTAAAAAAAAAATCAGGAAGAACTTTCTGACAGCAAGATCTGTTCGACAGTGGAAGGTTGTGGACTCTTGGAGGTTTTTAAGCAGAGGTTGGCTGGTCATCTGTCATGGATGTTTTAGCTGAGATTCCTGGGGGCTGAACTAGATGACCCTTGGTATCCCTTCCAGCTCTATGATTCTGAGAGTCAACCTCAGCACATGCCAGCCACGTCCTGGGAAGATCCTGGCAACCCTGCCCTTTGGAGGCCCCACTCCACAGATACCGGATGGGGGGCATTTGTCCCCAGAGAATCTTCCTGCTGTGCTGGAAACAACCAAGTTAAGACCAAGATTGCAAGCTCTTTGGGTGGCCCTTTCTCCCTCCCACCTCACGCCCCCAGTTTGTCCTTGCAGGCAGGAAACCAGCACAGGGACATGAGGGGTCCTGACTCTTCCCCACGCTGGGAACATCTCAAGGCTGGAAGAAACCACAGCTGATGGCCGTAGACAGCTGAAAGTATCTCGCAACGGTTGCCAAACTTTTTCAGACCACCTTGGGTTCCATTAACTCATCCCCACGGCCCCCCCTATAATTATCAGGGTGGATAAAAATCAACGATTTTTTTTAAAAAATTAAAAAAATCGGATTTTTTTTCTATTTAAATCGGATTTTTTTTTATTTAAATTGGATTTTTAAAATAAAATGCTTTTGGAGGAAAAATCTTTCTAAATATAGTCTTCTATTTAAGTTACATTGTAGTCCAAAGGCTATTCATCAGGAAATAAGGATTTGTTTTAAGTTTATCAAGTGTGCTAAAACTCAGTCTAAGTTTTTTTTAAAAAATGTTTAACCACATCAGTTAACAAACATGGATACATATGCTATCATGTTATTGTTTTAGTTAAATAAATTGTTTAAATGGTTATTAAGGAAATGATTATTTTTCTCCTTCCAATAAAGTACAGCAGAAAAGTTGTCCAAATATAAACAGTTAACTTATTAAACCTCACCATAATTTCATAATTATCTGTCTATGTATTTCTAGTAGTATAACCAAATCAGTAATTTTTGATATAACTGTAAAAACCACTCTGAAAATTTATTATTCCAAAAATGAAACCTTCATATGGTTGTAAATATTAAGATTATACCAGCAAGAATGAGTCTTTCTGTAAAAAATATATTTAAATCAAGTCTTACTGACTAGTGATTTAAATCAAGCCTTAGTGACTAGTGATTTAAATCATGATTTAAATCGTGATTTAAATCAATTTGATTTAAATCAAATCCACCCTGATAATTATTATCATTTACTAAACGTGTTAGCTGCTTTATTTTGCCCAGCGCAACCCAAAGCGACTTACAACCAAACAAGCATTGTTCCGAATGGTTGGTGCAATCTGCTAAGAGAATAACACAGCAGAATTCAAAACAGGAAGAATTAATTGCACATTTATTCAAAATCCAGCTCAAACTCTTTCATTCAACAAAACGGATGAACCCGATTTGGGGATAGCAGCTTTTCAAAGTCATTTGCACTTCTTGCACACACACCCCCCCTCCTGCCACCCCCTCGCCTCTTAGAGCCTCCCCCAGTAAAATCCCAGTGCCCCAGGGGGCGCCACAAACCCGCTTTGGGAACGGCTGATGTCAGCGCAAGTTTTGGGAATGAGTTGCTCAAGACGCTTTGAACGGGCGAAAGATCTGAGAGGCAATAAACAGCACGGGGGAGAACAGTGCGGAACAAACAGGCTGCTTGGGGGGAAAGTAATTTCACAACATCTGCGAAGTCATTTGCAAGCAAATTCCATACGGGGGAGGAAAAGCAGTATACCACAAAAACACAATTTATCTGAAGAAGTGTGCATGCACACGAAAGCTCATACCAATAACAAACTTAGTTGGTCTCTAAGGTGCTACTGGAAGGAATTTTTTTATTTTGTTCCGACATTGTTTTCATGTGCAGCACACAGAATGAGCCACTGCATTTCTGCCAACTTTGCCAGCTTTCCCCACTCTGCCAAGGGCGCTGTGCCACCTGCGGAGGAAGAAGAGCAAACCGCAAACCTCACCCCCACCCTGAGCCCCCCAGTCCTCTGCACCAGCATCCACCAAGCACAGCCTTCATTGGACAGCCTGAGAGGGGCCTATGGGTGCCGCACTGCCCTGGGCAGAAGAGAGGCTGTGCTGTTATAATTAATAATAATAATAATAATAATAATAATAATAATACATATTATTTATACCCGGCCCATTTGGCTGGGTTTCCCCAGCCACTCTGGGCAGCTTCCAGCAAAATATTAAAATACAACAATTCATCAAATATGTTATGAAGGGGGGCAGCATCTGAGCCTCAACAGGGATACAGAGAGCACCAGGATTGGGGGGGGCACCCATCGTTCTGCCCGGACACTGAGGTCCAGCTCCGAGGGCCTTCTGGAGGTTCCCTCCCTGCGAGAAGCCAAGTTACAGGGAACCAGGCAGAGGGCCTTCTCGGTGGTGGCCCCCGCCCTGTGGAACGCCCTTCCAGCAGATGTCAAGGAAATAAGCAGCTATCCTATTTTTAAAAGACATCTGAAGGCAGCCCTGTTTAGAGAAGTATTTAATGTGTGACAATTTAATGTATTTTAATCTTTGTTGGAAGCCGCCCAGAGTGGCTGGGGAGCCCCAGCTGGATAGGCGGGGTACAAATAATATATTATTATTATTATTATTATTATTATTATTATTATTATTATTATTACTATTATTTTCTTTTTCTTATTCTTATTATTAAGAGCCCAGCTCCTTTTTTTACTATTGCACTGTTCTCTGTTCTCCTCATCCCCAAACAAATGAGCTCTGGTGAGATTCTCCCTGCAGGAAAGAAACAGGGCTGCCCCCCACCCCCACTGGAGTGGGGTGCCCAGAAAGTACCGTAATGTGCAAGGCAAGGGGCACTCCTGCCATGCTTGCAGCTGGGAACGGGGGGGGGGAGGCGGAGGTGCAGAAAGGGAGGGGAAAGCCCCCACTTGCCAGGAGAGGGGTGGCTAGATATGCCATTCAGTGGGGCAGATGTTGGGGCGTGTACCGTAATGCGCCGCGACGAGCGCACTCCGCAGCTGAGCAGGGGGCGCTACCGTAATGCCCCGGAGAGAGACGCGGGGGGGGGGGCGAAGGGGATTTACCGTAACTCAGCCCGAGAGGGGCAGCCTGAAACAGACCCGGGGGGGGGGGAGAGCTGCTGCTACCGTAATGCTGCTAAGAGACGCGCGCGGGCAGAGGCTGCCGTAACGACCTTGCGGAGGGAGAGGTCGGGAAAGCGGAGGGGGGGGGTCGATGGGGAGGGGGGGCGAGGGTCCTCCTCACCGTCCGCTGCAGCTCCATGGCGCCCCTTCCTTCCTTCCTTCCTTCCTGCTTGCCCGGCGGCCACCCAACTACCGCCGCCGCCGCCGCCTGCTGCTACTACGACCGAAGCCGCCGAGCCTTCGGGCCGCGCTCCCCCCGCCCAGCCGCACTCCGATTGGCTGCGCCCGGAGAGGGGGGCGTGGCCACGCCTCGGCGTCCTATGGGGAGGGGCCTCGCGGGAGTGGGCCGATGGAGCTCCGCCCCCTGGACGCGACGTCATGACCCCACGGGGGCGGGGTTGAGGTTCGGCGCCGGCGGGGCGCAGAGGACTAGCGCCTTGGAAACCGGGGTTTGAGTAAACACTTGCAATTATGGGGGGAAGTGTACAAGACGAGGAGTAGTAATCGGGGAAACAACAAAACGTAAGATGTAATTGGGAAAGGTAGGGTGTAAAAATTGTAAGAATATAAATAAAAAAAAAATTAGGTGAAGGATTTTAAAATTAAGGTATCAAAATAAGCAGAAGTAGCAAATATTTAAAGAACCAGAAGAGAAGGTTGGGGGAAGTCAAGGGAGGGGGAGATTTGGATTTGTGAATTTTCATTGTGTCCATGATGATTTTGTTGAATATAAAATTGTAAAACCCAATAAAACTTTAAAAAAAAGAAAACAGCTGGGTTCGAATGATGATTATGATTGTTATTATTATCAGTGCTTTTTTCTTTAAAAAAATGTTTAGGGGTATACTTTCATTCTGACTCCAGAAAATCACCATGTTATAGTTCAAATCAGGGAAAATAAATACAGTAAATGGACAAAAGTACAAAGATTCACAAAACGCTTAGGGGTATGTTTACCCCTGCATCTCCCCAGAAAAAGGCACCGGTTATTATTAATGGTCAGCGTTGGCCGACTGGATGCTCCCAGTGGGAAGCACCATTTTGGGGGCAGCTCCCGCTCAGAAATGGGAAGCAAGATGATTTCTTCACTCGTTCACTTCTCACCATTGACAAACCGCTCAACTGTAAACCTCCAGAGCGGAGCTGTGCGGAAAAGATAAAAGCACTATAATAATAATTAAGGCAGTGGTAATGCTGATGATAATAATAATTTCACAACCCTACTTTAGAACATTCGAAAGTTGGACTACTAAAACAGATTAGAACGACGTGAACTCTCTGAAGCGGCTGCGTAGGTTTGGGTGAACAGGATCGCTTTGAGCCAGTGGCATTCTGGCAGGTGGAGGAAACCTCCTGGCTCCTACAGGCGTTTGGAAACGGACTGCTTTTAATGACAGGGCTGGTGCCGTGCTGTTCCTATTGTAATTATCTGTCTGGTTTTAATGGAGCATGTGTGTGTATAAAATGGCTTTTAAATTATCATTTTTTCCTATATTTTAAGCAGTTCTTGTTTTTATCTGTCAGCCACCTTTAGTCAGGGAAAAAGCCAGGTATATAATATTAACAATAATAAAAATAATAATAATAATCACACAAGATTATTATTAATCCGAGTACAAGAGCCCTCTCTCCTCTGTGGCTTCCAGCAACTGATAGTGTTTCCTTCTCCGACTGTGGAGGCAGAGCGGAATCATTGTGACTAGTAGCCATCCACAGCCCTCTCCTCTGTGAATTTGCCCAATCCTCTTCCAAGCCCTCCAGGCTCATCAATTGGATCACCTCTGCCTATACCAGTGATGGCTAACCTTGACACTCCAGATGTTTTGGAACTACAACTCCCATCATCCCTAGCTAACAGGACCAGTGGTCAGGGATGATGGGAGTTGTAGTCCCAAAACATCTGGAGTGTCAAGGTTAGCCATCACTGGCCTATACGCATCTGTTCTTTTATATGCTTAGAAATCATAGAATTGTAGAGTTGGAAGGGAACCATGAGGGTCTTCTAGTCCAACCCCCTGCTATGCAGGAATCTTTTGCCCAACATGGGTCTTCAACCCACAACCCTGAGATTATGAGTCTCATGCTCTACCGAATGAGCTATCCTTGCCGGCAATGCTATCTTCCACAATGGTTTCCACCCGTGTGGAAGCAGCAGAGGCTGCAACTGCCAGGATGCCCTCTAAATCCCTTGTTTAAAAAAAAGATGTTACTTTCTTGTCCTCAAGTTCGGAGGCAAATTTTAGGGTCAACCTAATGTTTTTTGTTAGCAGACCAGCAGTTTCATGTATGAGTTCTTAAAAACCTCTAGAGTGGATACCATCTGGACTAGGCGATTTGTCCGCCAGTGAGTAGCCTCTCCTTATACAGGAGTCGCCCATTCACAGGCCTAATTAGACCCAAAAGGCTTCAGAGGTTGGCACACCGGGTGGTTCTGAGCAAACCATGCCCACCTTTCTGACTTGACATCCTATATGGCAGTTATGGTAAACTTCCAAGCCATGGCTAAGTGGAAGAAGAGTCAGAAGCAGACTTTAAAGTGTTCCTGAATCCTCCTTTGCAGCTGTGGCTTGAATTCAAGACAGAAATGCAAAGGGGGGGGGGGGAAATATTCCTTTGCAGGTGCAACCTGAACTCAAGCCACATTTGAGTCACCTGGCGCTGTTGGTGACCATCAGGTGATTAACAGGTGGGGAGAGATGCTGTGCCACTCTGAGGGCCAGCTTTTAGGTCTCCCGTTGAGGCATCTGGTTGGCCACTGTGAGGACAGGATGCTGGAATAGTTGGGTTTGGGCCTGATCCCGATCTCATGATGTCCCTTGGCATTCTCCAGGACTCAGAGGGGCTCGCTGCTCCAGCACCCAAGCAGAGCTGGGTTCAAGAAGCCATCTACCTTGCAGCCCAGCCCTGTGAGCATTTCCTCAGAAGTAAATCCAACTGTGTTTTTTATTTTTAAAAAAGTTTATTTATTTGCTCTCACACCCTGCCACAGACAGCGACCCTGCCCTCCTTCACTTCTCTGTCGCTGACAATGAACACGGAGGCATTAACTGACCTCGGAATACAGTCTAAACACACTTCTTACTGGGGCCCAGTTTGTGTGTTTAGCCTGAACGGAGAACTGTGGGCAAATAGAAGGAGAGTTCCTGAGACAATTACTTTGAGGGAGGCCCTGGCCGAGTCAGCTTCCTCCAGCTCTCCCCCCTCACAAAGGGCTGTGAGATCCCTGAGGAATCGTGGCTTACAGGGCTGTGGAGACCTGGAAATTCCCCTTGGCCACCTCTGGCCCACAAGGACCCTGCTTCCTGTCAGGTTCTCCTCTTCCTCCTCCTGGTGGCAGCGGCCATCACCTTCTAGAAGACAGTATGTAGGCCGCAGAGGTGCTGGAGAGAGCGAGGAAAACGCTAAAGGCCCCGACGAAGCCCAGCCAGTCCACTAGGCTGCCTGCCAGGCTGCTGAACACCAGTTTGCCCAGCACTTCCAGGGTGGCCAGGAAGGAGTAGTGAGTGGCCTGCAGAGGGGAGAGAGGCATCGTAAGGAGAGGAGGGGGATCCAGGCCACAGCCCAGAGGCAGTGCACAGAATTGTTCCCCTCCCCGTTTATATTTGACGAGAGCCTAAAGCAGACCTAGGCAAACTTGGCCCTCCAGATGTTTTGGGTCTACAACTCCCATGATCCCTAGCTAACAGGACCAGTGGTCAGGGATGATGGGAACTGTAGTCTCAAAACATCTGGAGGGCCGAGTTTGCCTATGCCTGGCCTAAAGGCTCATTTCCACACACCCTTCTTGAAGGCACAGCGAGGGAGGAGCAAATGTTATTCATTTATTCGTTTGTTCCCCACCCTCCACCCTAAGGTCTGTTGTAAGAATTTTAAGGTCTTACATATATAAAATAAATGTTCATACGTGTTCCAAGCAAACAAGGCCACATGTCTGAAGACAGGCCACAGGCCTGTCTTCATTTTGACTCCCAGCTGACCAGTATTTCTCTGCAAGGAAGGAGGGGGTGATTGTCTCAGTGATAATTCCTGGCTTCCTGATACCTGAGTGCCAGACAAAAGGGTGTGATTAACTTGGCTGGGAAACAGGAAAATGTAAATATCTCTTTTGTTTCACTTGGTGACTTTTTGGTGGAGGGCAAGAGGAGGCATGGGGAGGGTCAAGGATGCTCAGATTACTGCCACCAGACCTCCCCTTTCATGATGTAACTGTGATGTATCTGGGAGGGGGTCCTGGGTTACACCCCTTTTTGTGATGTATTTATGATGTATAGGGGGGGTCTTGAGCAGGGTGGGGATTTCAAAAGTCTATATAGGAGCTTGCACACCATTGTTCTGGGTTCCTCCTCCCTCCTCCACTTTGGGAGTGAGGGCCCTGTTTGCAACAGATATAATAAAGATTTTGCTTCTCAATTTTTCTCTGGTTGGCCTCTGTAATTTACTCCTACCAATGGAGAACCTGAAAATGCTCTTGTGTACCCCCCATAAGGGAATAAGAGCAGATTTCTGTTTATTTCAGGTCCCAGGGCATTAAAACACGTTAAAGAAAAAATTAAATGAATTGCCATCCTCTCCCTCCGCTCCCTGCTAAGAGTCATCAGAGAAAGAAGGAAGAGTCCCTCCTAGCAGAAGGAAGAGGCAGAAGAGCCCCCTCACTTGAAGGGTGGGGAGGAAGAGACTCAAGGACGCGGGGCCTTCTCTGCAGTGGCAGTGGAGTTGGGCTCCCCCCTCCTTCCCTGCTAGCCTTTGCATGTCAGGGCTTCTTCCAGAGGCCTTTTGGGATCACCTGGCTGCTGCTTCTGCATGCAAAGCATGGGCTTTCAGGATTCACGTCTGGCACAATTTGGCCTATGAGGTTCCTCAACCCTGAACTAGAAGGTGCTTAAGACTAGAGATGGGAAGGCCTGGAAGAATACCGGATTCCCCCCCCCCAAGCCATTTTCCCCCAGAAAAATTGAAAACAACTATTTGATATAGTTTGAATATTCCACACACACACACATTTTTCTGGGGGGAAACGGAAAAAAGCCTGGCCCTCCCCCCCCCTTTTTCCCAGGGTTTTTTCCCAGGCCTTCCCATCTCTAGTTAAGACGTTACTAGTTCATATTAAGTGAATTGGCTTTTTAAAGAACCAAAGCAAACCAACACATGTTCTTTGGGCAGTGGGGCGGGGAGCAGAACGTAGAGGCAAGAGTTGTACCTGTAAGCTCTCCTGGGCCTTTTGTGCACATTGCATCATTAGACTGAATGTTAAAGTGGTTACCAGGCCAGCGATGAAGTGTTGTAGGAAGATGCTCAGCACAGCTGCCACTGGAGAGAGAGAGAGAGAGAGAGAGAGATCCGTTAGTCTAGAAGCAGCAAACAGGGGAAAGTGTCTGTCTGGCTTCCAAAAAGCCGAAGAAGGTGTGGGTTAAGGATTCAAGAGCTACAGTCTCTTTACCTGCTGCTGGGCCTGAACTCTTGAGGAACTCGAGAGTTTCCATTGCATAGCAAAATTTTGGCCTTCCTGGTTGCAAGTCTGCATGTGCAAATTTGTGGAAGGATGGTGAAAGAGGCTGTGTCTAAGAGCGTCCCCTCTGCACTGCCATTATAAAAGGTCGTCCTCATTTAAGCCCCTCAAATTCTGCAAGCACTCAGATTCGGGGTGGGGAGAATAAACCACACTAAACACATTTGTGACTTTAGGACTCTTGGGTGAGATCCGAACTGAGACTGAAGCAGGAGAAACAGCTGCTGTGTTGGGCGGCTTTCAGCTCACCTTCAAAGACTGGTTTTTTGTCCTCATAGGCAACCAGCAGGAGTGTTTGGAAGACCAGGCTGAAGACGCGGAATACCATCAAGGTCTTCAGCATAGAAAGGGGGTTCCTGGGGAGAACAAGCCACAAAGGAAAGTCATCAGGGATGGCAGAAACACTCGGGAACAGCACAAGAAGAGGTTCATTGAGGGCGGCAAGGACAGAGGCTGAAGTGAAAAGGCTATGAATCAAATGCAGAAGTCAGGCTGCCCTGGAGAGAAGATCCATCCTTCAGCATCCTGGGGTAGATGTTGCATGCAGGGCAAAAGATGTGCTGTGGAAATGTTAGCTATTTCTAATTGAGCGCAGAGGAAGTCAAAGGATAATAGGTGGCAGGTGGGCATGTTTTCAAAGGCATTTGCAAATGGCCATTCAACCCTCTGAGGATCCAGCGTTAGTTTTTTTGTTTTTGTAAAATGCTTCTGGTCCTTGAGGCAGCAAAAGATACGGACTCCTGAGGGCAAATAAGGGATTCCTGATTCTCTTTTCTCCCCACTTCTCAGTGTACGGCAGTCTCATAATTCTGCATAAATGGGACAAAGCATGGCAGGAAGAGAGTCCCTGCTGGAGGTGAAAAGTTGTGCAGAGTGAGATGAAAAATCACATGGAGAATCCAGAGCACGAAACCCAGGGGTGTAGGAAGCCTCCTCGCTACCCGGGGCGGCGAGCGGAGGAGGCACCCCCCTGGGGCGGGGTGTCGTGACGCCGCGTCGTGACGCCATGACGCAACGTCACTGCGGCTCCGCCCCTGCAGCGGGGGGGGGAGCGCGCTCTTTTAAAAAGCGCTTCCACCCCGCTGCCGGGCGCTGGGCGCAGCCGCCTCCAAATGCGAGGGGAGAGCCGAGGCGAGCAGCGATGGGGTGACACCCCTCTGCCGCCGCCTCCTCGCTCCCCGCCCCGGCAGCGGGCAGAAAAGCCCTTTAAAAAAGAGCAAAGGCAAGGCAAGCTTGCCCTGGCTTTGCTCTCTTTTAAAGCGCATTTCTCCCCGCTGCCGGGGCGGGGAGCGAGGAGGTGGCGGCGCAGGGGTGCGTGTCACCCCATCGCTGCTCGCCTCTCCCGCCGCCTGCAGGGGCGAGGGGAGAGCCGAGGTGAGCAGCGATGGGGTGACACCCCTCCGCCGGCGCCTCCTCGCTGCCTGCACCCCTTCGGCGGAGCGCAAGTCGGGGCAGGGAGAGGGGCGGGCCAGTGAGGAGGGGTGTCACCCCTCCACGCTGGCCCACCCCGCCCCTCTCCATGCCCCGGCTCTGCAAGCCAGCCAGCGGCGGGAAAAGCCGCTGGAAGGGGGGGGGCTATTTTCAGCGTTGCCGGGGTGAAGCCGCAGGGGCGGCCAGCGGGGGGGGGGGGGTGACACCGCTCCTCGCTGGCCGCCCCTGCGGCTCCACCCCGGCATTGCTGAAAATAGCCTTAAAAAAAATAAAAAAATAAAATTTAAAAAAATAAAATTTTTTTTTTAAAAAAAGCACCCAATTTGTCACCCTCCCCAGGGTGGCACCCGGGGCGGCCCACCCCCCCTTGCTACGCCCCTGACGAAACCCCATTGGAAGGCTGATGGTGCTTACCCCTGTTTTGACATCAGGTAGCCTGCAAGTGAGGAGCCTATAATGGAGAAGATCATGGCCACAATCCCATTCCAGAAGCCAAGCTCCTGTGGGGAAAAGGAATGTTCCAGTAGGAAGAGGGGAAACATGGATATCGCCCCTTGTTCACCTGCAAGGAGAATGAAGGTTCAGTTTCCAGCATAGCCTGCCCTGGGCTGTGGGACCTCAGCTGCTGCAAATAACAGGAATAGGAATAATAGTTACTATTGCAGGCAGCATCCACTTTGCGCAGGGACTCTGTTCCTGGCCCCTACGTTGTGTCAGTGGGGCGGGCATAAGTCTGCCCACCTTGTTATGCCCCACCCTGTTCTGCCCTCATTCTGCCCTCTCCCAGGTCCAAAATGACCCATGCATTAGCGTTCACACGTCAATCGGACACATGCAAAATGGTCGCTGCCTGTATGGGTGACTATAGCCTTTCAGATAGCTTGGGCTAGAACCATATAGGGCAGAGCTTTCCAAACGTTTCATGTTCCTGACACACTTTTTAGACATGCATCATTTCGCGCCACAGTAATTCAGTTTTACTAGCAAACCGGAGGTTAAACTAACCGCTTTCCAACCCCAGGAGGAGCGCGGGGAGCGTTCGCGCGACACACCTACACACTGCAGCCGACATGCTAACGTGTCGCGACACACCGTTTGGAAAGCTCTGATATAGGACTTTACAGGTCATAACCAGCACTTTGAATTGTGCCTGGAAACAGGCCAGTAGCAAGCAAAGCTGTTGTAACAAGGCAGTCAGACACACAAGCTGTAGAGGCCTAACTGCCAGAGAAACTATCTCTGTTGTAACTCTGGGTCACAAGATGCAGGCTCACTCAGTTACTTAAAAAGCACATGATGTAAGACGGCCTCCCAATGGCTGATGGGGGTTGCAGTCCAAAACATCTGGAGGTCATCAGGCTGGAGAAGGTGGCAGAGCTAAGAAGCTGAAGGTGCTTCAGAGGAGGTGCATTCAAAACTATAGTGTCCTCACCTCTCACACCTGAAACGGCATCAACTTGGAAGGTCTGCATCAGGCACATCCAACAGGCAGATCCTGATCTACCAGTAGATCACTGGACGTCTGTGGTAGATCACTGGTAGATCACTGGCTCCCCCCAAAGAAGCTCAACAACTTTGGCTCGCCTAAAAAAAAGCTCAATTTTTTTGCCCTGCACCCCTCCAAATGGGACTTTCTCCCTCCCTAAAAAAGCTCACCAACTTTGACCTGAACCCAGAAAAAGGGGTTAGATCACTGCCAGTCTTTAGCTCTGTAAGTAGATTGCAGTCTCTTGGGAGTTGGCCACCCCTGGTCTACATCATGTGACTTTGCTGAGCTGCACACAATATCCCCATGTTTACCCTCTCCCCAGTAGCCTGGACCTCTTTCCCAAAGATACACTGTGCATGTGCTAACAGATCAACAATTTGGCTCCCCAGCATGTTCTGCAGCTGCTAGTCTTTAGAAGGACTCACCCAACTTATAGAGGAGCACCAAACCAACAGTCCAAAGAGTGTCCGGCACCACGAGAAGCTCTTGGAGGAGGAGCCAGGAGTTTACGGTTCTGTGCCTGGCCGAAACGTGTTGAGAATCGAACCTCACTTTGAGTTTTAGGTTAGCATTCCAGGTGAATCCAATGGCCACAACGTAAACAAGGGCCAGGCCCACAAAGAGGGTCTGCCAGCCCAAGCGATGGAGGAAAGTGAGCAGGCCCCCTCCTGCCAACACGGAGCCCAGCTTGTAGGACACGACCTGGATGGTGTTGCCGTATCCAATCTCATGCTGCTGCAGCAGCTGGATGGCCACCGCGTCCACTGCAACGTCTTGGATGGAGGCGCAGAAGTTCATGAGCAGGAGGACGATGGCCACCGGGAATAAGTTTGTCTCGGGGGCCATGATGGAGCAGGCCAGGCAGGCCAGCACGAGGCCATACAGGCTGAGCAGCAGCCATGACCTCTTGGTGAAGTACTGGTCCACCAGGGGTGCCCAGAACACCTTGAGAATCCAGGGCACATAAAGCACCTTAGACAGGCTGATCTTGGTAAAGGAGAGGCCCAGCGTGCGGAAGTAGATAGGCAGCAGCCCAGACTGGAGACCATACGGGATGCCTTGGACAAAATACAGCATTGCGAGTACAGCATACTTGGCTTTCATCCTTCAGGAACTGCCATCCACCTGCAGGGAGCACAAGCAAAGATGGGCAGAGCTCGACAGACTGAGGAAGGAGGGATCTGTACCTTCAAATCAGGGTGGATTTGATTTAAATCAAATTGATTTAAATCATGATTTAAATCACAATTTAAATCACTAGTCAGTAAGGCTTGATTTAAATCACTAGTCAGTAAGACTTGATTTAAATATATTTTTTACAGAAAGACTCACTCTTGCTGGTATAATCTTAATATTAACAACCATATGAAGGTTTCATTTTTGGAATAATAAATTTTCAGAGTAGTTTTTACAGTTATATCAAAAATTACTGATTTGGTTATACTACTAGAAATACATAGACAGATAATTATGAAATTATGGTGAGGTTTAATAAGTTAATAAGTTAACTGTTAACTGTTTATATTTGGACAACTTTTCTGCTGTACTATATTGGAAGGAGAAAAATAATCATTTCCTTAATAACCATTTAAACAATTTATTTAACTAAAACAATAACATGATAGCATATGTATCCATGTTTGTTAACTGATGTGGTTAAACATTGTTTTTAAAAAACTTAGACTGAGTTTTAGCACACTTGATAAACTTAAAACAAATCCTTATTTCCTGATGAATAGCCTTTGGACTACAATGTAACTTAAATAGAAGACTATATTTAGAAAGATTTTTCCTCCAAAAGCATTTTATTTTAAAAATCCAATTTAAATAAAAAAAATCCGATTTAAATTAAAAAAAAAATCCGATTTTTTAATTTTTTTTTAAAAAAATCATTGATTTTTATCCACCCTGCTTCAAATGCATCCAGGAGAAGTGTAGGTATTCAAGACCAGAGAGAAAGAGAGTTTACCCATTGGTGGTTGTGGAAAGAACTCAGAGCCTAGACATGTTATACACAAATCATGAAAATGAGACGGCACGGATTTAGCTTTCTCTGCCCAGCATAATATTTTGCAACTTATGGGCGCTGCTAGAAAGACACAATGATTTTCCAGGTAGATACCTGGCAAACCTAATATTCTAGAAAGCAGAATAGGGGAGAATCTGGGTACTGTGGCTTGACTTCACAGAATGGAATTGCCCTGGTAGATGAAAAATGGGACTTGGAAACGTTTATTGTTTTCATTTAAAAATACCTGCAAGCTGCCTTTGGCCAGTAACCTCCAGATTGCTAATGAAACTTACTGAACCATCACAAAGTCACAAAAACTTTATACATATATTTCAGAAAACCCACAAGATCTCTTCTTGTATCTTAGCTTTTTGATTGGCTGCAGAAGCCAACACCATCCCCCACCCTGCTCTCCTGTCATTGGTGGAAAATAAATTACAAAGGGTAATTTCAGTCTTATTATTATTGTTTTACTTCTGATATAATTGATTTCATACCCTTTAACATGGTACAGGTGAAAATTGGGATAATACTGAATTTTAATATTGTGTGTAACCCACTTAATAGGCTTTACTACAATCAACTGGTAAATAAATTTTGTTAAATGAATAAAATAAGATTTGAGGTCTTTATTTTACATATTCTTGTTTAGCTTTAAAATGACACAGTATGGTACTGGAATCATTTTATTTTACCATGGGTTGTAAGGAGGAAGGACATAATAGACCCGATAGTTTTCACGTTGCTAGTAGTTAACCAACATAACCAATCTTCAATAAAAGCCATTAATCATCTCCTGCCTACCTTCTCTGTTGGACACAACAATGTATTCAAAACACCCACTTTCCATTGAGATTTTACATGTGCTCAGTCCTTAATGTATATAATTTTATCAGCAGTTAGCATTTAATCCTTAGAGTACGCTAATAGAATCTGATCAGAGTTTTACAATAGGATTGGAGGTATATAAATTTATGCATGATATGGAGAAAATGGGTAGAGTTTTTCCTCCCTTTCTCAAAATACTAGGAATGGTGGACCTCCAATAAAATTCAATGTTCAAAGATTCAGGACAGACAAAAGAAAGCATTTATTCATGCAGCGCACAGCTAAACTACGGAATTTGTTCCCACGAAAGATAGCAAAGACTTGGATGGCTTTAAAAGAGAATTAGACAAATTCACAGCTACCAGCAGCAACTAGCCACAAGGGCTATGCTCTGCTTCTGCTGTTAAAGGCAGTGTGCCTCTGAATAACAGCTGCTGGAAACCTCGGGAGCAGAGCATGCCCTTGCACTCAGGTCCTGCTTGCAGGCTTCCCATATTGGGCATCTGTTTGGCCACTGTGAGAAGAGGATACTGGATACATTAGATCTCCTTATGCCTGTAACCTAGGAAGCTCCTATCTAGCACATCAGAATATTTGTTTGACCAGCCCAGTGGAACTGGCACTGTTGCAGGTTCCACAAAACACCCGTTCCACATTTGTAAGAACTTGATCTTTAGTGTGGTGGCACCTACACTTTGGAACTCCCTGCCTATTGATATCAGGCAGGCTCCTTCACTGTACTCTTTTCGGTGCCTGCTAAAAACATTGTTTAGACAAGCCTACCCAGATGTTTAGAAAGTAGATGCGAGTTTTAATTTGTTTTTAGTCTGCTGTCATTTTAGCTCTGTGAAAGTTTTAAAATAATGATGTTAATTTTTACTTATTGAGAATTTAATTGTTTTACCTTTTTTTGTAAACCACTTTAAGGTTTGTCGGTTGTTTTACAATCAAGTGGTGTATTTTTTTTAAAAAAATACATACCGGTACATACATACGGTACATACTGTCCTTTCTAACTGACAGTGGATGCTCAGGACCCTTTTTGAAACAGGGGTTGCCATATTCAGGAACTGTGCCTGCTAAAAACATTTTTGTTTAAACAAGCTTACCAAGACACTTAGAAATGCTGATATGTTTTTTAACCCCCCTCTTTTTTGAGGGGGTCATCAAGGGTAGCCAGCATGAAGCCCTCCAAATGATGTTGGACTCCCTACCAGCCCCAGCCAAGCTGTAGTCCATCATCATCTGAAGTGCATCCTGTTGAATTCCTGTGCTTCAATTCCTTTTAAACATCCTTTCAGTCCATAAGAAAGGACTCCCTTAACTGTCTGTCATCATCCATCTGTCATCTTTTCTTTGTGTAGGGGTCCAGTGTTGGTGTACTTATTTATTCATATTTATTTCTTACGTCTCATTTTTAAAAAAATCTATTATGTGTTCTCATTTTGTATGTTTCTGTTGTGAACTGCCCTGTGATCTTGGTGGTATGCAAATTTAAAAAACAAAAAACAATAATTTTGTTATTTTGACTTTTTGTATCTTTTATGTCATTGTTGTGGTTTCGTTATTGTTTTAACCTTTTTTCGTAAACGACTTTGAGGTGTTGTTGTTTTGACAATCATGCAGGGTATGAATTCTGAATAACTGCATAAATGCTTTCCAGTAGCACCTTGGGGGACCAACTAAGTTTGTTGCCTTCCATAGTTCCAGTTACAGGTAGGTAGCCGTGTTGGTCTGCCGTAGTCGAAACAAAATAAAAAATAAAAAAATTTCGAAACAAAATAAAAATTAATAAAAATTTCGAAACAAAATAAAAAATAAACAAAAATTTCGAAACAAAATAAAAAATAATAAAAATTTCGAAACAAAATAAAAAATTTCGAAACAAACAAACTTTTTATTTTGTTTCGACTACGGCAGACCAACACAGCTACCTACCTGTAACTGCATAAATGCTAACGAAGTTCCGGTTTGGGGGTTCCCCTGCCTGCCAAACGTACAAGGAAGATCACAGACCTGCATTGTGTCATCCCCCTAATCCCAAAAACGAAGCTTCCCCATCCCCCACAATAACCCCTGTGGCACCAGCAGGACTCAGCATCACCGGGTTGCCGGCCTGCCGGCCTGGTCTGCCGCCCCTCCCTCCCTGGCAGCATCAGCAGCATCCCCGAGGTGAGTGGTCCAGCCTCCCCTCCGTTGCCATAGCAACCCCCTGCCCACCGGCCCTCCCTGCTCTTCCGCGCTTCGGCCGCTAGAGGGCGTCGCTGAGCCGCCCCTTTTCGCCCCCTCCCTCTCCTTCCCCGCCGCTCGCGGGACCCACATAAAAGTCCAGCCGCTCTGCTCCGCGCTTCCACGGCCGACAGCGAGAGCGGAAACGCCGCCAACGCCTCCCTCAGGGAAACGGAACAAGGCCCGGACCACGAGCGCAGGTACACTTCCGGTAAAGGAGAGAGAAAAGGGGCAAGCCTCCCTTTCAGACCGGAAACGGCGCTCCGTCGGTGGGGCTTCGCGGCCCTTCTAGGCGGTGCCTCTCGGTTGACTTCGCTTGGCAAGGGGCCGCGGCGCCATTTCCCCCTAAAGGGCAGTCTCACTGCAAAGGCCGAGACTTCCGGTTGTCGATTGAAAGCGGACTTTGGCACGGGAGTAGAGTGGCGCCGCTCTATCCTTTTTACCTCTCTTGCGGTGCAGGATTCAACCCCCAAAGCCGCACCCCTCCATTGTCTCCCGAGACAGACGGTTGCCCACAACGGCGCAGGCCCACTCTGCTTTGGAGAGGCCGAGTTCGACCGAGTACCGGCAGTGTTCATACGGACTTCATTAAAACTGTGTCCCCCTTAGCTCAGGGGACCATAGAGGTAGAAAACCCCAAGAAGAGGTCATCATCCCGTTTCAGCACTTACCGGTACCAAGCTGCATCCGGCGCTGCCAAGAAAGGACACTATAGAGCAGCCTGGATTCCTAGATGTTGCTGGACTACAACGCCCATCATTCCTAGCCACCATGGCCAGTGGTAAGGGATGATGGGAATTGTAGTTCAAGGACATCTAGGGACCCAAGCTTGCCCTGCACAGCTTGGAGGCCGTTGCAGGGTTGCACATGTGCCTTTCTTCACAGAAGGAGGGAGATAAAAGTGCAATTCTGGCTGCCTCCGTGGGGGAGATGGGACACAGGGCTCACTCATTCCGTCAGCCTTGCTAGGGCCCCAGCTGCATCAGGCACCTGCCTCTGATCTGGGCCAGCTGGTCATTAAAGAAACCTGTACAGAAACCAGTGTGTGAGTTTCGGTTTTCCTCTTCCCTCCTTGTCCCTTTTCCCTTGGGTGTTGTGGGTTTATTTAATTGAAAGTCAGAGGATAGGGACTGTCTTGTTTTGACGGTATGCAACTGCTCTAGGAGCCTTTTTGGCTGTAGAGGGGGGCGCAAATGCTCTAAATAAATACTGCTACTATTAAATTCTTCACCTGTTTAGTTCCTGCTCAAATAGATGGAAAAGCTGCATATAAACTTCTTTGTATATTTATTAAGGCAAATGTACAAAAAAGGATGTGGGGGAATTGAGAGAAAGATCAGTGCTAAATACATTAAAGGCCCCTGCATAGAATGAAATAGGTTTATCGCAGGTGAATAGGCGAGCAGCAGTCAAATACTTAAAGCATATTTCTAAATGCCATATAAAAGCAAATCTTCACAATTCTTTTATGGAAGAGGATCTGCCCATCAGTTCTTCAAGCTTATGCTTGCTGACACAAGTCCCTCCCGTATGTCTCCCAATTGTATGTGTATGTTCTCTTTTTATACATATTTTATTATCATTATTTATTAAATCAACCTCCCTCCCACCAATGCTGGCATGCTGGAGGAAGGAGGGAAGGCATCCATTAACACACTTCAAGATTTGCAAAATATGTAGAACTCCAGATAATAAATAAAAATAATAAAAATTATTAGAAGTTAGAAGAAGACTTAACACTCTTCCTTACATTTAAAAAATATTTAAAAATCAGGACAATTTTGTAAAAAATCAAACATAAAAAGGAAGCTTTACATACAACATTGGGAAAGGATTGGAGATAAAAACAAGCCGCCACCCCCCCACACACACCTTTGCATATTTCCGGGCAACAGAGCAGTCCATTCAGGTGTCCAGCTTTCCACCTGCCTTGCAGAGAAGTTCTGCAAAACCTCAAGGGGAGCAGGAGGTGCTATTTTGGCTCCTGGGATGCTGGCTGGTCAGTTGCATCTTGCAGTTAGAGCAACCTGCACACAGGCTTGAGGGAACCCTGAAGCTCTGCTCTGGGGTTTCATCCCTGGAGATGGCAGTGCAGGCTCAATTCAGTTCCAACGGATGATCTCTTCCGTGGCCATGCGTATAATCTTGTTGAAATCAAAATGTATGTACTTCCTCCAGAAATGCCGGTCTCTGCCATAAACCTGGGCTGGGTAGCGTGGGCTTCCTGTCCAAACGGAGAAAACTCAATCAGCCACCAAAAGAATTGCAAGTGCTTGGTCATTCCTCAAAAAAAAGAGCAATGCCAGCCATTAGAGGGCCCAACAGAGCCTCCTGCTAGGCCTACATTGTTGACATACCATATTTTCCGGCATATAAGACGACTGGGCGTATAAGACGACCCCCAACTTTTCCAGTTAAAATACAAAGTTTGGGATATACTCGCCTTATAAGAAATACGACCCGGCATATAAGACGATCCCCGACTTTTGAGAAGATTTTCCTGCGTTAAAAAGTAGTCTTATACTTAGGAAAATACTGTAGTTAAGGATTACCAGTTTTGTTCACTTTGCAGCAGCCTTTGCCAAAATGGTAGCCTCCAGATGTTTTTAAGGCTACAACAACCATCAGCCACGTCCAGGGAGTTGTAGTCCAAAACATCTGCAATGGAAAAGGGCTGTTCTACAGCACTGTGGCAAATGTGATGCTCAATTGCCTTTGCCCTTAAGAGATCAGATCGTGATTGAGGAGAAGGCCCTCTGGAGGTTTTGGTGGATTTCAGCCTGTCGCCTGTGCGATGCCAGGCTCTGCGCTGATGCAAGAAGCAGAGCAGACCATGGAAGGGCTGGAGAATTACATCCTCACCTATGCCGTGGAAGATCCTGGCCACAGCCCTGCCAGTGAACTTCTCGTCTTGGCGGATAGACAGGAAGTTGCGGACGTCAGCTCGTATTTGCTCTTCCCAGTCCCGAAGCTGAAATTGGGAGGCAAAGCATACTGGGAGTTTAGTTACCAGTTTGGAGACATTGAGCTGCTTTGTACCAAGGCAAAACACTGGGCTCATCTTTGCTCAGCACTGTGCACTTTATAACTGGAAGTGTCTCCAGAAAGGACTCTTTCCCACCTCTGGCTTAAAAGGGAGAAGAGAACTCACTTCTTTGCACAGGTAGAAAAGTGGGCAGGGTAAAGCTACTGATTATCTAGCCCAGAACTTCCTTCTGGCAGCAACTCAAGGTCTTTCCAGTCCCTTGCTGCCTGAGGTTCACCTCAAGAGATATTTAGAAAGCCTACTCAGAACATAGCTGCCAACTTTCCCCGTTTTTTGGCGGGAAATTCCCTTATTCCGAATAGGATTCCTCGCAAGAAAAGGGAAAGGTTGACAGCTATGACTCAGACCCATATATAGCATTATGAAACAGATGAGGACCGTGAAGTCCCCGGAGCATTGCAGGATTAGGGCAGTGTTTCTCAACCCTGTGCCTCCAGATGTTTTTGGCCTACAACTCCCATCATCCCTGACCACTGGTCTTGCTAGCGAGGGATGATGGGAGTTGTAGGCCAAAAACATCTGGAGGCACAGGGTTGAGAAACACTGGATTAGGGTACAGGAGAAAGAGGCACATTTCCACACATGGTGCCTGACTGTGGTCTCGGAAGCCACAATCTGGAGAAGCCCAATAGACACGCCTGTGTTATTCTATGCTTCGGTGCCATTAAGAGGAGGAGCAAAGAGCCGCTTCTCTCACTTTAATGTCCTGGAGATCCTCAGCACCCTGCTCTTCATTTGGGAGTGCAGAGTCTGCTTCATCTGTATCCTTCTCAAAATAATCCGTCAGCAGAGACTTCAGCTGGGTGCTCTTCTCCTCGCCCCCGTGGTCACAGCACGAGGCACAGGCGCGGAAAGCCACACTGCTCAACAGACGAGGGAGAGAGAATACTTTTGTTTTTGCAAATCTTTCTTAGCTGTAAAGGGAATCTTTGTACGAGTTGACACTTTATTATCCCTTTGGAAAGGGGCTCCCCAGCTGGTGCCTCCCACCCCTCCTCAGAGAAGCGGACACGGAGCAATGGATTCAAACTACAAGAAAGAAGATTCCACCTAAACATTAGGAAGAACTTCCTGACAGTAAGAGCTGTTCGACAGTGGGATTTGCTGCCAAGGAGTGTGGTGGAGTCTCCTTCTTTGGAGGTCTTTAAGCAGAGGCTTGACAGCCACCTGTCAGGAATGCTTGGATGGTGTTTCCTGCTTGGCAGGGGGTTGGACTGGATGGCCCTTGGGGTCTCTTCCAACTCTATGATTCTATGATTCTATGATCCAGCCAGTCCATGACAAGCACCTGTTGTGTCCATTAAACACAAGGTGGTTCTCCCTCCCTCTTTCTCCTCCCCCCCCCACCAGACTGAACACATCGTTCTTTTGCCCAGCTTCTCACATGCAGCAGAGCCCACCTTTTAAAGTGGTGCCAGTTTGTGCCTACCCACCTCTGAAAGGCCTGGAAGCAGGTCTGCAGCTGGGAAAGGGCAGCTTTTTCGCGGCCCGTCACTCGCTGGTGCAGGAAGTCACACACAGAGTCCAGCTCCTCATCGGTGAGATCGCCGTAGGAGCGCAGGTGGAAAGCGAACTGACTAAATTCTACGAGGATCCCGCTCTTCCTAGAGACATGGGAACCTGTGCCGCAAGGGAAGGGAAGAATTAAGAAGAGGCCTGCAGCAGAATCAGGCCACTTGGTTCAGCATCCACGTGCCCCTTGGGGGAGGCCACAAGCAGGGCATGAGCACGGCAACAGCACTCTCTCCACTTGCAATTCCCAGCAACCAGCACCCAGAGGCTACTACGTATGACACTAAAAGGGCCATTCCATGAAAAATGAGCCTGATAAGAAAAAAAGTATTTTTAAAATATACTTCTTTTACTTATAGTTTCATTACCTAAACAGATTCCAAACGTGCAGTCTAACCATTTTTTTTAAAGCTAAAGACAAAAGAAGTTTAGTTTATGGACCTTCTTTTCAAAAGTCCACCCACGTAGCCTTCACAGAAGTGTTCAAGTTAAAAGTTTTCTGATGATTGTCCCACCCATGACAGCATTTTTTCCTTAATTTTGTATCGTTAAATTTCTTAAACTTAATTTCTGATTGCATAGTTGTAACCAATAAACATTGATTTACACAGATATGCTGAGTTTATCATTGATTCACCTCCCATCTCACAGTTTTTCCATAAATCAAACTTATCTCAAGCTCCATGTCCTTTCTTTGTCCCACCCGTGACAATACTTTAACATTTAATAAAATTGTCAAAAATAGCCATAAAAATAATAAAAAATTAGTAAAATGTTCAGTATCTTATTAAGAACATAGTTTAAATTTTGGTTGTTAATTTTTATGTATATTTACATTGTTACACGTGTGAATACCAAAAAACATGGTCCAAGTGTCTCACCCGTGACAATGGAATGGCCCAAAAGCAGAACACAGCTGTTGCAGCTAGTAGCCACTGACAGTCTTATCCGCCCCGCCCCCCAAGCCTGTCTACCCTCTTTTAAAACCACTGAAATTGGTGGACAACACTAGCATTTGTAGGAGCCCGCAGTTATGCACTGGATGAAGAAGTCATTTCTTGTGTCCGAGTTCTGAATCTTCCAACGTTCAGTTTTGCTGGATGGTTAGGTAGAAATCATGCAAGACCCATTATCAGGGAGGCCGGCGCCATGTACGCCAGAGGGTAGCCTGGCCACAAAATTGGCAGGAACCAGTTTAGGAGGAACCTAATGGCTGAATGGTGGAGTGAAAAACAGCTCCAGTTAAGGCGCAAGGAGGGCTCTGCATGTATAGTGAAAATAATTGGGTTGTGGAAGCGTTTTCAAGGATCGTGGATAGGCGAAGAGATGGTGGAGCAACAGGGGAGGCAGGTGGTTGGCTAGGAAATAAACAGCCAAAATGACACACATTTCCTCTCTAGGGTGTGTGTTAAGGGATACGCTCTCACATTCTTTTGGACTATGTCTGGCAGGGCATTGTGGAATAGTTTCCTCCCACTGTTGCCCTGTTGAGTCAGATATTAAGAGGGTGGGGATTGCCTTGGAATCACAAGTTCCTCCATCCTTGTCACTCTCAAGGCCTTCCCCTCTAAAGAACAGCACACACACGCATACACACACCCCGATCCCCAACCTTCCAGCGAAGATTAAACAAGGGATGAGCAGCCAAGATGTGGCTTCTCTGCTTCCTTCCTGAACCAGGACTGGCTGGGGGCTTAGGCAGAAGGCCTGCTCTCTGGGACAGCTGTTCCCATCCCAGCCCACCTAGATAGGCTCCCCACTGACTGGTTACCGTTCTGAGTGCTCCACTGCAGCTGACGGAGAGCTCGTTTCACTGGCAAGACCTCCCATCCCATGGAGTCGGCCAGCTCAATGACGTCAAACTCCACAGAGCTGGCATGAGCAAGGTCCACCCCTTTCAGGCGCTGCTGGGCCAGACAGACGGCAAGAGGAGGGCACCTGGGGGAAAGGAGAGGAAGAGAAGTCAGCACGCGAGAAGTCTGTGTAGGCCTTTCTCACGCTATATATTTTAGGACTGTGAATTGTTTTAGCTTACTTTAATATTGTGTTTTTAAGTCGCTGTAACTGACACTGAGACAGTTTAGGGTGAAAGGAAGGTAGGAGAGCTACCTAACCAGGTTCACCTAACTCGCCCCATTTGTGGAAACCCTTTGTAACAGGGCTCCCCTCCCCTGCATGCCCCCTGAAATTAGCTCTGGGTGGGTTGAGACAACCTCCATAATAGTGTAAGGGAGCAGAAGAGGGTCTATCATTTCATCTGGCAAGCTGGGATTCAAGTACAGATGGAACGATTGGAAGAGTGCAGAGTTCAAATCCACCCCTAATAAATTATCATAATCATCAATGGGACAGCCTCAGTTCATCCAGCGAAATTGATCCAAGAACGCAAGGAATGCCCAGCTCCCCAGATACAATTAGGGCTCTGTATGTACTCTCCCTGATCATGCCACACTGTGAGCATGAAAACTGGCACCTGGCACAGAATGCAGAATTTTTCAAAAGGAGGCTTCTAGCCCTCATGTTTTCCGGCTGAGCTGTCACTGCAGCAATCTGTGTCATGTCTGGGGACACCTCAGAAATGGATTGGAGGACAGCTGTGCCAAACTGCCAGGGGGCTGCAAAGCTCTTTATGCTCCCTTTTCTGGCCTAGCAGGGGGTGGAAGCAATTGTTATAATTATTATTATTTCGATTTACATCCTGTTTTCCCATCAGGAATGACACTCAAAACAACCTGTGCAAAAACAGCTATACAACAACAAGCGATTAGAACAGCGAAACCATACATGTGGGCACACAATGACAAAACCTACAATTTATTGTATTATTACAAGTGTGAGAATGAATCAGCTTCATGAAAATGTGCTTTGCTTGACTCCTTTAACCAGGCAACAAAATCCTCAGGTTTGCTTTAAGGCTGATGGTGTCATGCGACCCTGGTCACAACAGGTTCCACCCCCCCCCCCAATAATCCAGACTCCTCCCTTGGGTTCTGTCTGGGTCCCTTAGAAGCTTATCCACATGCCGCCATCATTTCCCAGTGCTCAGTTTCCCCCAGCGGTGCAAGAAGCCACCCTTCACTCCGTACCTTTGAGCCACTGCCCGCAGCTGCTGAGGGCCGCCGTAGCAGACCACCCGGCAGGAAGAGAAGGTGGGGTGCAGGAGCTCCACCCACTGGCGGGGGTGCAATTCCAGGTAGCACAGAAGCGTCTCTATACCTGAACGGAGAAAGAAGAAGACTCTCAAGCTGGAGGGGGCATCTGCTGCTGCTGTGCATCCATCTCTGGTGAAAAACCTTTCATAGAACCATAGAAATGTAGAGTTGGAATTAACCCCAAGGGTCATCTGGTCCAACCCCCTGCATTACTCAGGGAATGTTTGGCCCAACATGAGGCTTGAAACCACGACCCCAAGATTAAGGGTATCATGCTCTGCTGACTAAGCTATTTCACTCCAAACAAAACCCCCTTTTTTATGCCTTCTGTTTGCAAAGGAATCAGAGCCAGTGTTCATTTAAGCTTGACATAAAAAACACAGTCCAGCAGAGAGTGCCACTGGCACATCTGTCCCCCACCCCATATTTTGCAATGAGGCAGAGGGATTGTGGGCAGACTTTGAGAGGAGATCCGCCTGGGCCCAGGTCAAGGAGGCCCCTGGGGGCCCAAGGAAAAAGGCAGGCACCCAGGAACTCCCTCCTGCTCCCTCCTGTTGTGATATTTGACCAAGCCAAGCGCAAACAGCTGCAGCGAGGCTGGTATAACTTGTGTCTGTTACAGTACCCGTGAGAAAGCTAGCTTATCTGCTTTCTACACCATGTGATGTTTATGTTTCATTGTACTATTGTACTCAATACTTTTGTACTTTCTCTTCTGGCTCAACAAGATGCCAGACTCTTTATGCACAGCTCTGACTTATTGAGCTGGCAGCAGATATTCTCTCTGCACTTTTCTACAATAAATAGTTTAGCCTTATTCATGGCTTGGGTGTGTTGTTCTTCAGCTGGGGAACAATCACATATGACTGCGCCACCGGACTCCTGTAGCCGGGTATGAGCGCACGGCTTTGCTCTGGGTTTGGGGCAGTCTCACAAACTGCCCCAGGCGGGGTAAATGCTAACACCTCCAAGCCCCTATTAACCGCCGTGTGGCCTAAATAGAGGCAGTGTTGTGCAGTGGTTAGAGCACCCGGGAGAGACCAAGGTTCAAATCCCCTCTGGGTGGTGGCATTGGGCCAGTCATTGCATCTCACCCTAACCTACCTCACAGGGTTGTTGTTGCTGTTGTTGTGATTAAATGATTAGGACCTGGGAGAGACCATGGTTCAGTTCCCCACTTGGCTAAGAACATCTTTGTGCATGAGTGTGCCAAAGGCTCACAACCAGCAAGAGGAGGAAGCTGGGCAGCCACCAGCAAAGACACAGGGCAAGGGGTGGCTCAGCAGTTATGGGGCAGGGGCTGGCCCTGTCCTCGTCCTCCTTTGGGAGCAGGAAGTTAACCACCGGTCTGGCCTCCTCACCTTCCTCTCGGAAGTCCAGGGCCTCCACAGTTTGCTGAATGGGGATAGCTCGCTCATGCTTGTAACAGACCAGAGGACGACCGTCGCCTGGATCAGGCCGCTCTTCGTCGCTCCCTTCCAAGGCAGCCAACATCTCTGCATCGCCCACTTCACCGCCCTAGATGTAAAATGTGGCTTTACTGCACACAGGAGAGACCAACGGCAGCAGGGAAAGGAAGAGACCACGAACGGATTCAAACGACAAGAAAGGAAATTCCGACTGAACATTACAAAGACCTTTCTGATGGCAATAGCTCTTCGACAGAGGAAAGGACTCCCTCTAGAGGTGGTGGACTCTCCTTCCTTGGAGGTTTTCAAGCAGAAGTTGAGATGGCCAACTGTCCTAAATGCTTCAGTTGCAATTCCTGCATTGCAGGGGGGCTGGACTGGATGACCCTTGGTACCATTCTATGATTCTTCCTAAAGACAAGGGAGACACTTCCTCCTCCAGGACACAAGAGCTGTCCTGTGGAACATGATGCCATCTGGCTACTTATCCTACCCTGGGGCTAGCGAGTTGCATGCTGAATTCATAGAAGCATAGAATTGCAGAGTTGGAAGGGTCAACTACAATTCGGATGCGGAGAACGCTTCTTTGCCCCCAACAGAACCACAAAAATTGGAGCAGAGTCCCTCCTAACTTGGTCTGGCAGCTCTCAGTGAACTTCAGGGACTCTGCTGACACTCCTGGTCATGTGAGCCATTCATTTATCTAGGTAAGTTATGTACCCCACCATACTTGGAAGAAACCACCTCCAAGTGGTTTGCAGCATCATAAAAACATCAGAAATAAGTACAAAAATACAATTTTACAAATGCACATCTTTAAAGCAGCACAAAAAATGTCAGTAAGATATCCTTGTAGAACAGCAATATAAACGAGCAAAGCTAGCCTATGGGGACCATGCTAGCAGATCCAAAACATGGTTAAGTCAACCAAATCCACCTACTACGTATGCACCTACTGATAGGTAGCAGCAACAGCACCCTCACTTTTGCAGGGGGTTGGACCAGATGACCCCTTCTGCAACTTCCAACTCTAGTTCTATGACCTGTTCTGGATGGGTCCACAGGAGATTTAGAGCTAGATGGTGCAGCTATGCATGCCATTCATAAGACTCTGAAAGCAGGCTGAAATGTGGGCTGCGCTTTGGAGGCTCAGAGAAGCAGTTTTTCAGGGTGCCTTGGGGGAAAAGGAGTCAGCAATGCAGGGACGTTAGAGCGCTCTTTACACAGCCGCAGACCCAGAATCAGCTTGTATATCCACAAGACCTTGGAGGACCCTGAATGCGGTCCGTGCTAGCTGGAAAAAAGAGATGAGGGAGGCCAGCAAACCGATTTGCACGTCACTACCTGGGCTTGAGGCCTGCACTTTGTTAAAGAGGAAATGTTAACTCCTGGTGTTGCAATTTTGCTTGTTTACCCTATGACAGAATTGAGTTGTTTATTGATCCTCTTTATACAATTTTGTAATTTTTGTATATTGTTTTCCTCTGCTTGCTTTTATTGCTTTGTGCCCTGCTCTGGGATTGAAAACATTCAATGAAGAGTTACAGGTAGATTCAATGAAGAGTGGGCAATAGATACTGCAAATGAAGAAGCGGCGGCAGCGGCTGCCACCACTCTTGACCCACCCACACAACAAATGTAACCGGCTGATAAATTGGTCTCAATATAACATAATATTTACATGTGACACACACATGTCCCTTGGAACCCACCTCCAACAGAATCATGTGGGTTGCAAGGGACTTGTTGAACTTGAACTTTGACGTTGCAGTTTTTCGGTAGAACGTTCCCATATCCTTGCATATTTGTAATTTGTAGTTATGTATATGTTTAGTGTGTGTCACATGTAAATATTATATTATGTTATATTGAGATAAATTTATCAGCCAGTTACGTTTGTTGTGTGGGTGGTACATAGTTGTACGTAATCTTGGTGCTTTTGGTGTTAGACCACTCTTGACCCTGCAGGCTATCGGGAAGAGAAATGCCGCCACCCCCACCCCCCGAGATCTCTGCCTTCCTCTCTTCTCTCTCTCTCTCCTGACCTTGCTGAGCTCCTGCTGTTTCTCATGCAGCTCCCGGCACTTGCAGGGAGGGAAAACCTTCTGTACGAGCCTCTTGACAGTGAAGAAGTCAACCGTGTCAGCGTAGATGTGCCGTCTCAGCTCATGCAAATCCTCACCCTAGGGAGAGAGAAGGCCAGCCGTGTGACTTTGTGGGGGCAGGGGGAAAGGAGACAGATTGCAGAACCTGCTGCCACCAGGCAGGCACTCCCCACAAGGACCAACCGAGCAGAGTCCAGCAGGCCTTACCTCTGGGTGCAGGAAGAGGTGGCACTGGGCTGGCTTGCCATCTCTGCCCGCCCTCCCGATCTCCTGCACGTAGCTCTCAAAATTCTTGGGCATGTTGTAGTGCACCACGCCCCGGACGTCGGACTTGTCCAGCCCCATGCCGAAGGCCACCGTGGCCACCACCACCCGCAGCTGGCCGGACATGAAGTTGTTCTGCACCCGGCGGCGCTCAGCAGCAGACATGCCGGCGTGGTAGGCTTCTGCGATCCACTTGAGGGGGCGGCGGATGCTCTTTTTGGCTATAAGGAAATGGGATTAAAAAGAGAGAGGACAGGAGCAAGGTGTTATGATATACCCGGCCTGGGGCAAGTTGTGAGACTGCCCCAAAAGCCAGAGCACATCAGCTTAGCACATCCCCGGCTACAAGAGTCCGGAGCGCTGTTCAATATGTGATTGCTCCCTGATAGAAACAATACACACAGCCATTATTTAGGCTAATCTATTTATTCCCAGTAATTGTGCAGAGATTTCTCTGTTGCCAGCCCGGTGCAACCGGTGCTGCATTTCGTCGTCCGTCTAGCTTGAGGACAAGCAGTGAAGTGAAAGTAAATGAATTCGCAGGCTCAGATTACAACAGTACATTCCAAGCAGGAAATAAACAAAGCATACTTTCTCACAAGTCTGTGTGAAAAGTAAAAGCCACATGATTCCAGCCAGCAGCATTTGCCACATGGCTTGGAGAAAAATCACAACACCAGGCTCACTTGACAGGGCTCCGAGAGGCTTTCAGGGCAGAACTGCTCTCCAGCACTGGGAACTGCAGCTTCTTTCTGGAGAAATCCAACAGGTGCAGCTCCCGATGGCAGCACAAAATTTTATTTGGTAATAATAAACTTTTATTTATATCCCGCCCTCCCCGGCCGAAGTCGGACTCAGGGCGGCTAACATCAACTATATAACATTAGTATGAAATCAAACAATGATTAAATTGCCTCCTAAAAACATGTCAAAATCAAATTAAAGTCTAATTAGATGGCTTTCCGCAGGGTTAGGGTTGGGAACAGTAAGTGCTCATTGGCTCAGCTGTTTACGCTGATCTTATATGGGCCTGTGAGAATCCTGGGAGGCCTCTTTCATATTAGTTCTTATACAAAAAGAAAAGGGGAGTCAGGCTGAGCCCTGACCAAAGGCCTGGCCGAACATGAAGTTGCCCTGTTTAATTTCTGCATGCTGTGCTGCTGCTGTTAAAGGCAGTAACCTGAGAGAGCGTCCCTGAGTTCTCTGCCACATTGCAAGGATTCCTGGGGTGAATGGATATCTCAGTTTCTCACTCTGTGTGCCTGAGAATCTCCTTTGGACATGTTACACTATTTTTCTTTTTGGTTGACTCTGAAGCTTGGGGTTAAGTGCAAGGTAGCAGGGTGGATTTGATTTAAATCAAACTGATTTAAATCACGATTTAAATCACTAGTCAGGAAGGCTCAGGATGGATAAAAATCAACAATTTTTTTTAAAAATCCGATTTAAATAAAAAAATCTGATTTAAACCCTGATTTTTTTAAAAAAAATCATTGATTTTTATCCACCCTGAGCCTTACTGACTAGTGATTTAAATCATGATTTAAATCGTGATTTAAATCAGTTTGATTTAAATCAAATCCACCCTGCAAGGTAGCCACTGTGTAGCTGGAATTTAGGTGGTTCCTAGTAATTTTAGTTGTATTTTTACAGGGTATTTCCGCTTAAAAAAAAATTTGTTATGACACACTCCAGGCCTCTGGATTGGAGCCAACTATAAATAAATGCATTTTCAATTTGGCCTCCAGTTCTCCTGTTTTCTGACCCCACCATTTCCCAGCCTGCCTCTCCCAACAACCAGCCAAGCCTGTGACCACCACCTTTTGCTTTCTTCCTCTTGCTAGCAAGGCTGCTGCTGTCCTCCTCCTGCTCCTCAGCATTGGGGGGTTCTTTGAGCTTCACACCCTGGAGGCACGTGCGGATAAGGGCTGCGATCCGGGCCGTCTCCTCGCGGCGTGTGCAGTAAACTATGACCGAGTCTAGGCTCCCAAACCTCTCCCCTCGCAGCAAGGTCACCAGGGCCTGGAATCAGAACAAAGTTGCCAACTTTGAGATGCAAGACTGCCTCCCTGGATGCTCAAGGGAAAGTGACATGCATTGCTCAGCATGGAAGAAGGGAACGCCAAAAGACCATCACCGGAGAGACAAGGGATCCTCCCAAGACTCCACAACATACGGCTGGAAATCAGCAACCAGAAAGACTTCTGAAATGGCTTCGGTCCAATATAATAATAATAATAATAATAATAATAATAATAATAATAATTTATTATTTGTACCCAGCCCATCTGGCTGGGTCTCCCCAGCCACTCTGGGCGGCTTCCAGCAAACATTAAAATACATTAACATATCACAGATTAAAAACTTCCCTGCCTTCAGGTGTTTTCTAAATGTCATGTACCGGTAATTGTTGAGGGCGTTCCACAGGGCGGGCGCCACTACCGAGAAGGCCCTCTGCCTGGTTCCCTGTAGCTTTGCTTCTTGTAGTGAGGGAACCGCCAGAAGGCCCTCGGCGCTGTATCTCAAATATACCTCAAGGAGCGTCTCCACCCCCATCATTCTGCCCGGACACTGAGGTCCAGTGCCGAGGGCCTTCTGGCAGTTCCCTCACTACGAGAAGCCAAGTTACAAGGAACCAGGCAGAGGGCCTTCTCGGTAGTGGCGCCCGCCCTGTGGAACACCCTCCGTTCAGATGTCAAAGAGAAAAACAACTACCAGACCTTTAGAAGACATCTGAAGGCAGCCCTGTTTAGGGAGGCGTTTAATGTTTAATAGATTATTGCACTTTAATGTTCTGTTGGAAGCCGCCCAGAGTGGCTGAGGTATAAATAATAAATTATTATTATGAAGATGGAGCCACCCAGCCACCCACACTCTCCCACACAGTAGTGATAGGCAGCAAGTCAGGCCCCAGACTCACCTGGTCCTTGTCTCTGTCCGCAGAGACAGAGAGATGCAAGTTTGGAGGGACAGCAGCAGAACGCGCAGCAATCCCCTTGGCCTCCGGGATGCCCAAGTGATGAGCCACATCCCGCGCAGTGGAGAGGGTGGCGGTGGCTGTGAGCCCCAAGAAGCAGCGCACGCCCAAGCGGTCCCGAAGAACCTGCCGGAGAGAAGGCGTTACCTAGCCAGGCTCTGCTGCTTACAGGTGTTCCTCACGCACACACCTGTGTCGCATCTTGCTTCTGTGCGCACAGATTCCATACCTTACAGAGGCGAAGGTAACAAGGGCGGAAGTTGTGGGACCACTCTGAGACGCAGTGCACTTCATCGATGCAGGCAAAAGCTACTGGGGGCAGCTGATCTGCTGGTGGGAGGCAACTGGATGCCGAGACGCCTCCCCCAACCAAGGCCTCGGGGGACAGCAGGAGCACATGAACCTTCCCAGCCTTGACCTGCAAGCATGGAAAGCCGGCAAGTCGTGAGCCATAATTTCCCATTTTCCCACATAATTTCCCACTCGCTCTACGCGGGGCTGCCCTTGAAGCTGACCCAGAAACTCCAGCGGGTGCAGAATGCTGCGGCGAGGCTCCTTACGGGGTCCTTGCCGCGGGACCACATTCATCCAGTGCTTTACCAGCTTCACTGGCTCCCGGTGGAGTACAGGATCAGGTTCAAGGTGCTGGTTTTGACCTTTAAAGCCTTATGCGGCCTAGGACCCTCGTACCTACAGGACCGCCTCTCCCGGTATGCCCCACAAAGGACCTTAAGGTCCACAAATAACAACTTGTTGGAGGTCCTGAGCCACAAGGCTGTTAGACTGGGCTCAACTAGGGCCAGGGCCTTTTCCGTTCTGGCCCCAACTTGGTGGAACACTCTGTCACAAGAGACCAGGGCCCTGCGGGATTTGACATCTTTCCGCAGGGCCTGCAAGACAGAGTTGTTCCACCTGGCCTTCGGGTCAGACTCAGTCTGATGGTTTCCTCCCCTTGGTTTTGTTTATGGGCGACAAATGAAGCGGCATTTTAAATTTTAAATTGACTTTTTAACCGGTATTTTAATTAATGGTTTTTTTTCTACTTTATTGTAATTTTTACTGTTGTTAGCCGCCCTGAGCCCGGTTTCGGCTGGGGAGGGCGGGGTATAAATAAAATTTATTATTATTATTATTTTAACATTTCTTTTAAAATAATTTTAAAAGTCTTACAATGCTGACTTGCCCCACAGGGTTGTTGTAAAGACCACAGGTAGAAAAGGCATGTTGTGCTTTGAGCATTTGACAGCATGCTACACATTTATTACTATTTACAAGCTGCAAACCGGAGGTTGGAAGGAGCACAGGACACCCTAGAATTTTGCAGTTACATCAAGAATTACATAGCCTCTACATCAGTCGCCTCACCCTGTCCATGGCAGCCTCTCTCTGGGTCTTGGACATGTTCGAGTGTATGCAGACGGCTTTCAGGCACTGGGAAAGGCCAGAGACCTGCAAAGGAAGCACAAAATGTGTGTCACTGAAGAACGAATGGTGGACACAGAACAGTCAAAAGAGATGGAGATCCCCTCAAGCCACATTGAGGTTCCCAGAGCCTCCCTCCTTGCAAGCTATTCTTCCTCTGTAACTTCCTCTGAGGGGGTGAAATATACTGAGGCTTACCCTAAACTCATTCCCTGATGCTAGGATCATGTCATCCAACAAACCTTTTGGAGGGAAATGATTTTTAGGGAGATATAATTTCTTGCTTAAGAATCAGGATTGAACTAGACTGGAGCTGGAAATCTTTTCAAGGAAACCTGCTTGCAAATAATTCGAAATTATATTCTTAGAAGCTGAACTCAACATTTGTTCTTACAGATGTGCCACTGTTTGTGAAAGCCAGGCCAGAGAGTCCATCTACCTGAATATTACCTCCTCTCCTGGGCAGCAACTCAGACAGAGGGTCTTTCCCAGCTCTGCTACCCTGCCATTACGACTTTAAAAAATTGACCAAGAAAAGTTAACTTTATTGAAAGAGGGTTATTGGGTTGTTTTTATTTTGATTATATACTGTCAGGGAACTGCCCTCCCCTGCCAGTCCGGCTCTGAGTGGGTACCAGCAGCCCCAGCCTCTTCTGTCAATGGACACATCTCCCAGTGAGTCTTCCAGCTCCTCCCCAGGGGAGGAGGAGTTACCCGGAAACAGACAGGTGGAGAGGGGTCTGTAGGAAGCTGCACAGAGACCTAGCACCACTTTGCAGACTCATTCTGAGGGGAAGACGCCGCTTCCGGCTCCCACAATGCGCAGAGGGGTCTGGGGACCAAGGAGGCGGCACTTTAGGGTTCCGAAACTCTGGTGTTGGCAGCGTAACCGGAAAGGGGCACTTCCGGATTCTGCTAGCGACTAGGTGGTCATGTTTTTTGGTAGCTCCGCACTGTAAATAGTTTGCACAATAAAGACTGTTAAAAGACAAGACTGACTTTGTCTTTACTCATGAGCAACTGCTACGTGGATCTGACATATACTTCGTGGTTTTATATTTTGATTTTGTTTTGTGAACCACCGGAGACCTCTGGGTATAGGGCAGTATATAAATTCAATAAATAATAATAATAAAGACTTGAAAAGCAGTTTTGTGTCAAAAATTGGTTTGTTAAATGTCCTCTATTGAAAATAGACAAGAGCTGCCTGCGTGTCCAGCTGAGGCCTTGCTCCTCCGCTGTCACAGCCCAAAGCAATCACAGCAGAAGACCAGAAGCACACTGCTAAGGTCTGGATGGTGGAGGTTGAATGCAGAAGCCCCCAGGGAGGGCTAGGAAAGGTTCTTGTCCGAAAACCAGGGGAGCCACTGCCAGTCCTTGTAGACAACCCTGAGCTAGATGGACCTAGGGTCTGCTTTGGATATAAGGCAGGTTCCCTGTGTTCCTAAATCTAGAGCCTGGAGAGCTTCTCCCCCCCCCCCCAGTCCCTGGACCACAAGCAAGGAAATGACACCACCCTCCTCCAAATCCAAAGGCACCAGCAAACTTACTTGGTCATCCATCAGCGATACCAATGGTGAGATCACCAAGGTGATGCATTTGGACCTCTTGCTGTACAGGTACGCAGGGAGCTGGTAACAGAGAGATTTCCCCATTCCTGTGGACAGGACTACCAGCGTAGAGAGCCCTAGAGAAGTGGCAGAATTAAGAGCAGCAGCAGCAATCTGCACGGGCCGCCTAGAGCAGTGATTCCTGCACTGCAGTGCGTTGGACCAGATGATCCTTTGAGTCCTTTCCAAGTACAGTGATCCCTCGACTTACGAATGCCCCGACTTCCGTATTTTTCGAGTTACGAGGGATCAAAGCGGCCGCCGCTTCCGAATTTTTTTGACTTCCAATCAGAAGCCGCGGCCGCTTTAGCTAGGGTTTTTTCGACTTGCGAAGGTTTTTTCGAGGTACGAATGCATTCTCCAACGCATTCCTATTGGGACTCGACTTACGATTTTTTCGAGTTCCGACGCTCCCGTTGGAAAGGATTACATTCGTAAGTCGAGGGTCCACTGTATAAAATTATATTGTTGCTGGCATCCGTCTGCTCAAGTGACAACGGACTGCGCCTATGGGGATGAAGTCAAACCTCCTCGGAGCACAAGCCTGGGCTGCCCAGACGACAAGACCCCCCTCTTGGACTTGCTGATGGGGTCCAAAAGGAAACCAGAGCAAGACATTTAGAAGCAGCTGAGCTGCAGGAGTTGCCAGAAGGAGGCATACAAGACGTCATCCAACTGCCTTAGGGACTCTGCTCCGCATTTGTGTAGGGTTTACTCTTTAGCCCTTTCTTCTCCTGAAGATATCCCGCAAGGCAGCTGATGTTCAGGATCAGTTCTTCTCCTAGATGGGCTACCTTCCTAGGTTGGCAAGCCCTATCTGCCCCTCACTTATCTCTACAGCATGTGCAGGGAACTGGCTTCTTGACTGTTGGACCCGCTCTCCGTCTCATCCACTCAGTCCACTGGAGCCTATCTTCGCATGCAGGGGAATTCATACAATTTGATGACTCCATGTTATTGGGCTCAATTCAAGGTGCTGACATTAATGTATAAGCCCTTAAGCAGTTGGTACCCTTGTCCCAACACCTCTCCCCATATCAACCAGCTCCTATATAAATCCAACCCTTCAGTGTTGCTTGGTCATTCCTTGGAAGTTGCATCTGGCAACAGCCTTCCCCTGCCTGGTGTCTCGGACTGTAACTGCCATCAGCCTGGTCGGCACAGCCATATTGTAGTTCAAAACATCTGGAGGCCACAGGGTGAGAAAAGGATGCAGCAAGACCACATCTGGTCACCAGCAACAATTGCTTGGCTGCACATCCAAGTAAACTGCAACCTTTTTCCCCCACTCTGCACTTCCTGCAAGATGAGGAAGTGTCTTGCAAACAACCCTTCTCACCTGAGAGTATCCGCATAATGGCTGTTTCCTGTCCTGGCCGGAAGGTGGCATAACCCAACTCAGCCAGTGCTTCCAACACTTCTGGAGGGGTCTCTGCATAAGACACAGAACAGAAATCCAGTCAGGAAGGGGGCAAGGCCTGTCTCCCACAATGATTCCACACTCATGGAAGCATCAGGAGAAAGAGACGTAGGTAGAAATTCTGCAAAACCCATTATCAGTGAGAGTGAAGCCTGTCCACAAAACTGGCAAGAAGTTCGCTTCAGCCAAGTCGGAGTCTTTACCCAGTGGTTTGTGTTGTATGTAAGATGTGCATCCGTACTGTGTCCCACCCCCTAAGCCAACAATGAACAGAAATAAACAAGGGGAGGGAACTGGCAAGAAGCACTTTAGGAAAACCTCACACTGGCTGTTAAGAGTGAAGAACATACAGGGCCTTTTAACTGGGGATCTGATGCACAAATTCTGCAGCAAGTTCTGCCTCACCACTGCATGGAGGCTGGCGACAACAAGCCTTCGGGGAGTGGGAGGCAGCAGAGGCACCCTTTTGGAAACTTACCTCTCACCTTCCCATCCTGCCCCAGTTTGTAGAGAGGTTCTGTTGGTGGAGGTGGTGGGAGAAGTTCCAACACGGGCCTCTGCACACACAGGTGAACCTCTTCCTCCTGAGCAGGCTGCTCCAGGTCTCCTTGGCTGCTCTTGCTTTTTGCTGGTGAAGAAGGAGGAGGAACAAATTATGAATATTATTATTTTTATTATTTATTAATTAATATACCAGCTGGACTGTAGTGTCTTTGCACCAGCTGCAGCCTCTATACCAGCTGCAAGGAAAGCCCCAAATTATTTCTTCATCTTGACACCATGGCGCTTGTATCTGCTTACAGAAAAATGCCCTGATAGCACAGCGGGAACTGACCTGTGAGTCAGTTCTTCCTGATTTGAGACCACATAGCATCAGGCTGGAGGGTGCTACAGATGCAGCCTTTGCCTCTTACCTGAGATCTTGCTGTAGGCTGTGTTGGTCATCTGAGCCACTTCCTCCAAAGTCAGCAGTGGCACCTCCTCTTCGGCAGCAGAGCCATCTCCCTTCAGTTGGGGGTCAGCAGCAGAGAGCTGCTCAGTAGCAGCTAAGGGAAGAAGAGATGCCGCTTTGGAGCAATCAAAATAATGGAAGGAAAATGCCTTCCCCTTTGGGAAAAGGCTGTAGCTCAGGAGTAGAGCATGTGCTTTACATCAGGGGTGGCTAAACCCTAGTTCAGGGGGCTGCTGTGCCCCCCAAACAGCGATTGCTTTTGACCATACAAGACCACAAATTCTGGCAGCAGTGGGGTAGGCACAGCCCAGCACACTGGTGTAGATGCAAATCACCTTTTCCCTATTGATCAGTTTGATCATTTGACGAGGGAAGACAGACAATGCCAGCCCCCCCCCTCACCCCATTTGCACAGTTCAGTCGGGGGGAGGGGGTTGTGTTCTTGTGTTTTCATGCAAGAACATGGAGTGGCCATTTCATCATATGGCCCCTGAAATATTGAAAGGGTGAAAGGAGCCCCTGGGCCAAAAAAAGGTTAAGCTCACCTTGCTTTACATGCAAAAGGTTCAATCCCTGGCATCTCCAAGTAGATCTGAAACCCTACATAGATGCTGCCAGTCAGCATGTGGGCAATACTGAGCTTACTGGTCTAAGGCAGCCTCCTGGGTTCCTCCTCCTTCTGCAAATATGGCCAGGGTCTTGCCTATGCATTGGGCCCAGGTTGCCCTGAGCTTTGGTACAGTTGCAGGAAGAAGACCAACTAACTACAATGACTCATTATGTCCCAACCAGGAACTGTGGCAAGTGTTGGCTTGTTTCACTGGAACTATAGCTAAGAATATTACCCACATCTTGAAGTTGGCTTGGTTCACTAAACAACCACATGCCACTAATGCGAGGTCACCAACCACACATCACTAGCAGCCAAGGTTAGCTGACAACTGAAGCAAAAGTTCCCCAGCCTCCATCTTGCAGCTGAGGTGGAGGATGGGCAAGAATCTGAGGCTCACACACGCAAAACTAAACTATGGGTTTAATATTAATGTAAGAACTCAGTCATTATCTGTTAGATGTGCTAATCTTATGGCCAGAAATAGTGTCTTCCTTAGAACACATTCCAAGAAGTCACAGGACAATTGAGGTAGCCTTTGTGACCTTATGCAAAGGTTAGTGAAAAAGCATTTTCCCAATAAGGCAATTATTGATTGATTGGTTTTATTTAACCCAGGCTTCATCTTACAGTCTCGGAAGCGGTTTCAAGTTAATTTAAAAATCCAAACGAAACCGAAGGAATAGCCAGAGCTGATAAAACACATAAAATCACCTGAGGATTAATAAAAAAAAATATCTTATGGCGTCAACACAACAAAGTGGTCAGCTGCTTTATAACGAGGATCTTTTACTTGTCTTTGTGCTTGACAGGCAGATCAAGACTCTGCTGGTAGCTTTCCTAATAAAAGGGCAGTGAGGGTTTGTAGACATTGCAGGAAGTTGTGCAAACTCTGCAACTGATTCCTTCTGTCTGCTTTTTTGTGAGAGTCTTTTTAGCCATCCAAAACAAACTCGACAGGTCTTCGGTTCTCTTAATGCAAAGCATGCCAATACCTGGTCTTTCTTTTGTGATCATCTGGCCATGACAGCCGGGTAGCCTTACCTCTCCCCTTGCACTGGGAAGCCCAGTGACCAAGTTCTCCACACCGGAAGCAAGTGTCAGAGCCTCGGTCCAAGCGCCTGCCACCTCCTCCAAACTGCTCCCCCTTTTTCTGCCACTTCTGCTTCCATACCTGTCCAGGCACCAAAAAGACGCAGGCTAAGTCAATGGATGCCTCTCCTGCATCACTACAGGAGGTTGTGATCAGGCTGTGTGAGTCATGGGCTGGCCGAGGACCCAGCTGACGGCTCCTGTGGCTTGTGGGGGAATCTGTCAGCATATATTGGGCAGGAGGGTGCCCCAAACTGTTCTCGTACCCGAGTTATCCTCGTGGGGGAAGTCATGAGCTCATCCCCTCTCCAAGACAGGCTTTCCAGGCTTGGCAAAGCCCTGCCCTGGTGCCACTGAAGACTGGGAATAGCTCCATCTGCCCTGAAGGGAAGGGGTCAACAGCCACCTTTCAGGAGCTGGAGCCACACCCACCCATTGCCCATGTCTAGGAGGAGTGAAATGAGAAGGGAGCAGAAGAGCTCAGCCCACCAGGAGGAGTGAGAGGCTGCAGGAGCACTCACAGCTTTAGTGATCTCTTACCTCCAAGAGGTGTGCCTTCATGTACTCAGATCCATAAATTTAGACATCCACTCACTGTCTAACCACACACCGATACACAAGCCCATTAGAGGTGGTGGGCTCTCCTTCCTTGGAGGTTTTTAAGCAGAGGCAGGATGTCCATCTGTCATGGATACTTTAGCTGAGATTCCTGCACTGCAGGGGGTTGGACTAGAGGACCCTCGGAGTCCCTTCCAACTCTACGATTCTATAACAACTGTGGCCCCCACCCATGTAGAAGTGCAATGAGGCAGAGACCTACCCACCCCACACAAACAGATGAAGAAACAGCAAAACCGTTGAGAGTAGTTGTCATTTCCCAAAATGTTTTAAACATAAATATTCTTCTTCATGAGAAACTACAAAATTCAATTCAATTTCCTCCAGAGCAAACAGGCTACTTCAACAGTTGGAAGTTCCACTCAGATATGATTCATTCAAATTCTATTTTACAGGCTGAGTCAAGAGGCAATTTACCTGCTTGCGGAGCTGCCTCCCTTTCAAAGCGTACCCTTTCACGTGAGATTTCCTCTTGAGATTGATTCGCACAAAGTTGCCATCCTTCTTTGGTGGTGGCCTAGAAAGAGACAAGATCCCTTTATTGTAATGCTTCAAAATAGGGTGCCTCATGTTCAGTTGTTCTCTTGCACAGTCACCGGCAAAAAGGCACAGACTTAAGCACCAAAGCAGTCCTGATTCCCACCACCCCTAAGGAAATGTATTTCTTAAGAAGGTTCTGAGATCTCTCTTCTCTCTCTCTTTCTCGCTAGCTGAACACAAGTCCCACAACCAGATTTTTGTAAGGGTGAAACGTCCTCAAAGTGGAAAAGGAAGGGTGACACTGTGGTGTTAATAAAACAAACCATGCAAGCTGTCAGCATGAAGAAACACTGTAGGAAGGTACTGCATGAAATAACTATTTTATGTGACAGTAACTTGTAGAATGCAAAATCAGGATAGGGAGATCAGGAGAGATGGACTGCACAAACCACTCCCTTTCTAGTACAAATCTATGAGTGCATACCGAAACAGAAATATTAGATTAAGTTGTACTCCGAGGATGCCACCCTTTCTCTTAAATAGCAACTCTCCAGGCTATTCCTTGGCCATACAAGAGGAGCAACAATCCCCAGCTCCAGCAAGCTCCCTGGACATACCTGCAGGCCAGATAGTTGGATCTCTCACTCTGTCTGGGACACTCCTCCCCATCGACTTCCCCAAGTAGGTTTTCAAAGCAAACTGGGGTGCCTGTTCCACTTTTGTCTTGCGCCTCAACCATGTCCTGACCATCAAAGTCATATTCACTGAGCCCTGGCTTTTGACTAGCGCCACACAGTTTTTTGAAGCAGCTGCCCCCCGCTACCTCTTTAGTTCTCTTGCGCTTTACGCCAGAGGTGCCACTTTGGGACCTGTCCTTGCCATCATCTCCGTGGGCTTCAGCATCCCGTGGCCTCTTCTTGCAAGAAGCTTTTCCTCTCTTGGAAGGACGACTCTGCTGCCTATCCTCCACTTTGCAGAAAGCACCACCCAACTGCGGCAAAGTTCCTTCCCGAAGCTGCATCTCGGTTTCCTGAGTGGCATCCTTTGTGCAAATCTCCAGTTTGGGGCTATGCTTCAAGGCAGAAAACTCAGCTTTGCCCTCAGTGGGTGCTGCGTTTGCGCCTGCTTTGCATGGAGTCTCACTTGCAGCATGGTTAGCCTGCCCACTGGGCTTGCAGTCGTCTCCAACACTTTGGACCAGGGCCTGGCTCTCCACCGCATCTCCTTGACTGTTTTCCCTGGGAGAATTGCAACACTTCTCCTGTTCCTGCTCTCCAAGGTCGGGAGGAACACCCCCTTTCCCCTGGGAATTGTGACCTGGTGAGCCCTGGCCTGGGTCTGCCCCGCCGCCTGGGATAGGAGAGCCGTCTCCAGGGAGCCCGTCTCTTGCCTGCCATTCTGCCCCTTGGCACCTGTCCAGCCAACCAGGATCCAGGCTACTCAGCCGCTTGGCCCGTGTCTGCTTCAGCTGCCGAAACTTATCCAGCGGTGGCGGCGGCCTTGGCTTTGGGTCAGAGTAGGGGAGCTTGTTAGGAATCAGCCCTGGGAATGAAGGTGGCAGGAGGGTTTCAAGTTCCATGGGATCGGGGCAAAGCAGCTGATCTGGGCTATTTTTTAACAAAGGAGCCTCAGGTGGTTTGGGAGACACAGCCTTTGTGGTGGTTTGGCGCATGTCCTTCTGCACCGCTGTGACTGACTTCCTCCAGGGGGTGAGGGACTTCCTTAAAGTTACAGGGCGTTCCTGAGATCAAAAGTAAAATTCAGTTAGTTTCTAGCAAGTGAGCCTACCTATATCCCCAACACTTTCTCCTCTTACTTTATACCAGAAAAGAAAACCTTTGAAGCTAAGCACAACAGACAACCTTGCCTTCCCTACTGGAAATCTTGGCTAAACAGCTGGCTCTTCCCCAGCAAGTTTTGAACCACATAACAAGTCTCAGGTTCCTTCTGTCGGGTTTCCAGTTAAAGGAGATCAAACACCAGGGCTGAGAAAAACCTTGGACACCCCGTGAGAGCAGCCAAAATCTCACTTAGTATTGGGAAATGCATGTTCATGTCTGCAAGGTCAAATTATACAGATAAGTAATTATTTAGGTATGGGAAATGAGCTCAGACTTTCCAAACAGCCTTATCCCTTCGTCTGGTTCAAGGTGCTCATCAACTTTGCAGACATCATTAAAATGGAAGGAAGTGCAAAGATTAGATCATATCGCAGGCATAGTTTAAATGGAGTTGGTCCTTTTGTTTCCTCAAGGATCTTCAGCCGTCAGAAGCTACCCTGTCCCTGCACTCAGCCTGGGCTCAAGGCTAGAATTTGTCACTCCCCAATCACACAAACCTTAATAGCTGATCCCAAGTTGCATTTCAGCTTCATGCCAAAATACTTTACAGAAGCCTGCAGTGTGTCTTGATCCTGCGGGGTCAGTTTAGGAGCCATATTTCCTCGATTCAGGTGTGTACCCCAGCAATCCGACTCAGGTACCTTGGAATAAGAGACGAGGGGAGCAGGAGGGAAATACTGGCAGAAGTTTTAGAGGGTAATTCCGGCATGCAAAACTAATGTCTGTAAATTTTAGTTGCAAATCGTTCCTCTGTGCAGAGTTAAATTTAATAGTTAAGTTTACATATCCATATTGTAGTTTGTTTTCCATGTAAATGCTATCATTCTCCAACTATTTATACTTTTATTACATTTATATTCCACCTTTCCTCTAAGGAGCTCAAGGTAGTATTCATAGTTCTCCTCCTAACTTAATCCCCACAACCATGTGAGGTAGGTCAGTCTGAGAGTGAGTGACAGGCCCAAGGCTACCTAGAGAGCTTCATGGCTGAGTGGGAATTTGAACCCTGCTCTCCCAGGACCTGGTCCAAGCCTCTAACCACTACAGCACACTAACACCTTATTGCCTTCTGAAAACAGTTCAGCCCCAACACAGCTTCATCTGGTTCACATTTAGAGGCTGTAGGTGACAAAAATTGAGATGTGGGGGTGTTAACAGGCTCCAGGGGTTTTTGATCTGATAATAACAAACATGGGCTCAAGCCTTTCCCCTGCAAGGTCAGTGCCCACAGACAGCACAACTGCAAAACACAAAGCCCCTTTGTTACCTGTTCTGTTACTGGCAGCTGCTGAATTCCTTTCTGGCAGATGGCTTCAGATTCAAGGAGGCCTTGGTGTCCTTTGGTTTCTTTCAGTGCCTTGTACTCTTTGTACAGTTCTGTGCACAAATAGCAGTTCAGAATGACTTCTAAGCTGATGAGGAATTACCTGCCTAAATCAACTCTGGGGTCTATCAAACCCAGCATACACACTCTCCCTCAGGTAGTAGTAATATTCAGGTGTGACAGTTCTACAATAAAAAAAATTCCTTCCAGTAGCACCTTAGAGACCAACTAAGTTTGTTCTTCGTATGAGCTTTCGTGTGCATGCACACTTCAGATATCTTTATTTTGTTTCGACTACGGAAGACCAACACGGCTACCTACCTGTAACTAGTTCTACAATAGATAATGATTTGAGAAGAGCCTGCCTGTAGGGAGGTCTTGTTCTGATAGTTTATGTTTAGAAGTTCACCCACTGGGTTAGGCATTGAGGCCTGCAGCTTGAGCTGAACGTAAACGTTGCAAGGGGCTGAGATGAAGAGATGGAGAGCTTCAATGCACAAAGTTCCCCCACCCCCACCCCCCGATCTGACAGGCCATGGCTCTACAGAGCTGCTGCTAATCAGGAATGACAACACTCTACAGATGGACTGTTGGCCTGAATCTCCTTAAGGCAGCAAGCCACAGTACCTTTCTGCAATCATGTTTCTGTGTGTTATAAGGGGTCCAATTTCACAGCTACTGGAAAAGCATATTGTACGCTGAAAACCCCTACACAAATAAAACATACTTAGATGGCAATAGCCCAGTGCTGACTATATAAGTGATTAAGGCACGTCATTTCAGTCTTTTGGGGTCTTGTGCTGTGTTTGGGGTCTTGCCTGAGTGTTGGGGTCAGTCTGTCCGTGAGTCGGAGCCTGTGTTACATCTTGAATTTCTGGAGCAACAGGAATACTTTATACTTTATATCTGTATCTGCAAAGCTTACAAACTATATGTCTATATATCACTGTCTGGAACTGTTTTACTGAGTCTAATCTTCTACAGCAGTAAACTATTTTGGACCTTAAGCTGACTCTGTGTGATAAATGGAACTGGGGGCAACTTCTGCTACATAGGTGCCTCACCTCAGATCCCCAACAGTATTTGTTATTCAATTAGGGTTTCTCAGCTCTGCATCAATACTTTAGATTTGCAATGCTACCTTGTATTTTATAATGTTTGTTTGCTATTGTTTAACCTCATTTATCTTCTCTTCTGCAGTGCTTCCCACTGAGGCATTTGCAGGGGAAAGGTGCTGGAATGGAGAGGTTGCCCTGAACCAACCAAGCCCTTCCTACCTTAAGACATTGCGTTCTTAAAATGAGCAGTGACAATTATTCTGCTAGTTGAACTTTTGTGTTTTAATTAGCAGGAGTTACAGCGTTTTAGAGTTCTAGGCTCTCCTTACCACCATAGGGAACTGGGAAGCATACATGTGACTCTGGGGAGCAACTTATTTGCAAAACTTGCCAGCTGATCTAAACTATTCCAAAAATAAAAGCTGTCCCCTTGATTAACCTAAAGCTGGCTTGACATCCCTTCCACTACCGCAGTACACAAAAACAAATATGCTATGGAGAAGAGTCACACTTACGTCTGACCTCTTCGGGAGCCGCTGCAACATCAGCCTAGAAAACAGGTGCAAATTTGTCAGGATAATTTTAGAAATGTGAATGGCTACAGACATGCTGTCAGCAATAACTCAAATGTCCATCCTAGTCTACAGTGTTCCAAATACCTTGCCAGGTCGCCTCTGGTGCTCCTGAAAAAACAAAACCTCCCAGTTTTTCAGCAGGAGTTTAACCTTGCTACATCTGTCCATCACTCCCCAAGACAGGCTTCCAAAAACTGCACGAGAAGACAGAAGTTTTAGGTTAATATGTTCCAAAAAAAACCTTCAGAACTGGGTTGGTAGCAGGCAGGAGGCCACACTGCCCATTATGCACCCAACAACATGCAAGTCCAGAAAATGTTATACAGCAGGCAATTCATAATTGGAGAATGCAACTTTCAGATTTAATATTGTTCATGAATTATTACTATTTAAACAGTGTAATCAATATAGATGACATAAGGCCCTCTCAATGGCTGCTCCCAGACAACTCTGGAACTCCCTCCCTAGAGAAGTTAGACTGACTCCCTTCTTACTGTCAAAGACATTCTTGTTTCAACAAGCTTTTCAGAACTCGCTGCTTTTAAGGAAATGGCTGGTGCTGTGCTGTTCTTATTGTAATTATCTGTATGTTTTTAATACATCTTATTAAAATGTCTCTTCAACCAGGCATGTTTGGCAGATTAACAGTCTAAGGCTTTTAAAATGTGTTTGTTTTACTATGTATTTTGTATTCTCCTTTTGTGTTTTTCTGTTGTGAACTGCCCTGGGACCTTTGGTATATGATGGTATATGAATTTAATAAATATATGAATTTAATAAATAATAATAAAGGAATACATTTAATAATAAAATAAATTATATATCTGTTTTTAATAATGGTTTTTAATTATTGCTTCCCCCCCAATGTTTTTAGCTGTTTTTATTTTAGCTGTAAACTGCCTTAGGTCACAGTCAGGGGAAAAGAGTGGGATATAAATAAAAAGTGCTGCATCGTTTTTATTTATTTAAATAACTGTCACTTTCTATTGTTATGAGAATTCTAAGGTCTAAGATATAAAATAAATGTTCATAAATGTACCAGGCAAACACATACATAAATATATAAACCACATGTCTGAAGCAGTACAGGAAAACAGTCCTAAAGCCATTTTGACTCTTTCAGTGACCTCAAATATTCCTCTGCAGTTTGGATGGAAATGGGAAAAGCTTCCCCATTGTCTCTGTGCTCACAAATCCTGCCTTAAGGGCACATTGGTGTATGAATAGGGTGAGCCTCTAATGACCTGGACTCAGGAATTAAGTATTTATCATCACCAAAAATGGCTAGGCTGTCCAGGTAAACCCATTAATACAGGCATAGGCAAACTCTGGACCTCCAGATGTTTTGGAACTACAATTCCCATCATTCCTAGCTAACAGGACCAGTGGTTCAGGGATGATGGGAATTGTAGTCTCAAAACATCTGGAGGGCCAGAGTTTGCCTATACCTGCATTAACAAGTTTCCTGCCAGACAGGATTCTGCTGTAGACCACCCCTTGTGTGACGTATGTATGATTATGGGGAGGGGGGGGGTCTTGAGCTACAGGGTGGCAATTTCAAAAGTCTATATAAGGGCTCGCACATCAATGTTCGGGGTTCCTCCTCCCTCCTGCGTTGTGAGCACCCTGTTGCAACAGTTTAATAAAGATCAGGCTTCCTAGCTGCTTTGCTTCTCAGTATTCTCTGGTTGGCCTCTGTAATTTTCTCCTACAGATAGAGAACCTACATAAGGACTCTATACAGGCTCTTGGGTACCCCATAAGGGGAAAGGAGCAGGGGTTTTTTTTTGTCAAATCATTTTTATTAAGGTTTACAATACAACATAGTCACATTGAAACATTCCAAATTACATACATATATATATATATATATATATATATATATATATATATATATATATAATATAATATAAAAGTTCCAATTCTGCCAAATTATTATTTAAATTTATTTTGATTTCCCATGCTTCAAACTCCGGAGTTATCTAATCAACTATTTGTCCTTGCTTTTTACCCTTCCTATATTTTCACAGCCTCTGATGTATTCCAAGAAGCAAGATAAATCAAAACAAACAATGTCCCTGTGTGGATTTAAGTCCATAAGGAGCAGTTTTTTCTTACAACACTATATTCCAAAAGGGAAGAGAATGTACATTGCTTCTCTGCCAGAGTATGCTCTGGCACACATCGAGGTCTCTCGCATGCTTGCATCACATGCGAACTAAGTCAGAGGAAGCTCTGTGGGAACTTAACTCTTTTGGGCTTCTTAGCTGAACCCACTAAGGCTGCCGTGATAAAGTTCCCATTGGGATTCCCCTGCCCCCCTCAATGAAACACAACACTGTGGCAGTCATCCCCATACATGATAAAGACACCTGCCCAGAAGAGGGGCACTGGAAGGGACCCAGGCGTCCGGGCCCCCCCTCCTCGGGATACTGGAAGGGACCCAGGCGTCCGGGGGCCCCCTCCTCGGGATACTGGAAGGGACCCAGGCGTCCGGGCCCCCCCTCCTCGGGATACTGGAAGGGACCCAGGCGTCCGGGGCCCCCCTCCTCGGGATACTGGAAGGGACCCAGGCGTCCGGGCCCCCCGTCCTCGGGATACTGGAAGGGACCCAGGCGTCCGGGCACCCCCTCCTCGGGATACTGGAAGGGACCCAGGCGTCCGGGCCCCCCCTCCTCGGGATACTGGAAGGGACCCAGGCGTCCGGGGCCCCCCTCCTCGGGATACTGGAAGGGACCCAGGCGTCCGGGCCCCCCCCGGGATACTGGAAGGGATCCAGGCGTCCGGGCCCCCCCTCCTCGGGATACTGGAAGGGACCCAGGCGTCCGAGCACCCCCTCCTCGGGATACTGGAAGGGACCCAGGCGTCCGGGGGCCCCCTCCTCGGGATACTGGAAGGGACCCAGGCGTCCGAGCACCCCCTCCTCGGGATACTGGAAGGGACCCAGGCGTCCAGGCCCCCCCTCCTCGGGATACTGGAAGGGACCCAGGCGTCCGGGCCCCCCCTCCTCGGGATACTGGAAGGGACCCAGGCGTCCGAGCACCCCCTCCTCGGGATACTGGAAGGGACCCAGGCGTCCGGGCCCCCCTGTCCTCGGGATACTGGAAGGGACCCAGGCGTCCGAGCACCCCCTCCTCGGGATACTGGAAGGGACCCAGGCGTCCGGGCCCCCCCTCCTCGGGATACTGGAAGGGACCCAGGCGTCCGGGGCCCCCCTCCTCGGGATACTGGAAGGGACCCAGGCGTCCGGGCCCCCCCCCTCGGGATACTGGAAGGGACCCAGGCGTCCGGGCCCCCCCTCCTCGGGATACTGGAAGGGATCCAGGCGTCCGAGCACCCCCTCCTCGGGATACTGGAAGGGACCCAGGCGTCCGGGCCCCCCTCCTCGGGATACTGGAAGGGACCCAGGCGTCCGGGGCCCCCCTCCTCGGGATACTGGAAGGGACCCAGGCGTCCGGGCCCCCCCTCCTCGGGATACTGGAAGGGACCCAGGCGTCCGGGCACCCCCTCCTCGGGATACTGGAAGGGATCCAGGCGTCCGGGCCCCCCTCCTCGGGATACTGGAAGGGACCCAGGCGTCCGAGCACCCCCTCCTCGGGATACTGGAAGGGACCCAGGCGTCCGGGCCCCCCCTCCTCGGGATACTGGAAGGGACCCAGGCGTCCGGGCCCCCCCTCCTCGGGATACTGGAAGGGACCCAGGCGTCCGGGGCCCCCCTCCTCGGGATACTGGAAGGGACCCAGGCGTCCGGGCCCCCCCCCTCGGGATACTGGAAGGGATCCAGGCGTCCGGGCCCCCCCCTCCTCGGGATACTGGAAGGGACCCAGGCGTCCGAGCACCCCCTCCTCGGGATACTGGAAGGGACCCAGGCGTCCGGGGCCCCCCTCCTCGGGATACTGGAAGGGACCCAGGCGTCCGGGCCCCCCCTCCTCGGGATACTGGAAGGGACCCAGGCGTCCGGGCACCCCCTCCTCGGGATACTGGAAGGGATCCAGGCGTCCGGGCCCCCCTCCTCGGGATACTGGAAGGGACCCAGGCGTCCGAGCACCTCCTCCTCGGGATACTGGAAGGGACCCAGGCATCCGGGCCCCCCCTCCTCGGGATACTGGAAGGGACCCAGGCGTCCGGGGGCCCCCGTCCTCGGGATACTGGAAGGGACCCAGGCGTCCGAGCACCCCCTCCTCGGGATACTGGAAGGGACCCAGGCGTCCGGGCCCCCCCTCCTCGGGATACTGGAAGGGACCCAGGCGTCCGGGGCCCCCCTCCTCGGGATACTGGAAGGGACCCAGGCGTCCGGGCCCCCCCCCCCTCGGGATACTGGAAGGGATCCAGGCGTCCGGGCCCCCCCTCCTCGGGATACTGGAAGGGACCCAGGCGTCCGAGCACCCCCTCCTCGGGATACTGGAAGGGACCCAGGCGTCCGGGCCCCCCCTCCTCGGGATACTGGAAGGGACCCAGGCGTCCGGGGCCCCCCTCCTCGGGATACTGGAAGGGACCCAGGCGTCCGGGCCCCCCCTCCTCGGGATACTGGAAGGGACCCAGGCGTCCGGGCACCCCCTCCTCGGGATACTGGAAGGGATCCAGGCGTCCGGGCCCCCCTCCTCGGGATACTGGAAGGGACCCAGGCGTCCGAGCACCCCCTCCTCGGGATACTGGAAGGGACCCAGGCGTCCGGGCCCCCCCTCCTCGGGATACTGGAAGGGACCCAGGCGTCCGGGCCCCCCCTCCTCGGGATACTGGAAGGGACCCAGGCGTCCGGGGCCCCCCTCCTCGGGATACTGGAAGGGACCCAGGCGTCCGGGCCCCCCCCCTCGGGATACTGGAAGGGATCCAGGCGTCCGGGCCCCCCCCTCCTCGGGATACTGGAAGGGACCCAGGCGTCCGAGCACCCCCTCCTCGGGATACTGGAAGGGACCCAGGCGTCCGGGGCCCCCCTCCTCGGGATACTGGAAGGGACCCAGGCGTCCGGGCCCCCCCTCCTCGGGATACTGGAAGGGACCCAGGCGTCCGGGCACCCCCTCCTCGGGATACTGGAAGGGATCCAGGCGTCCGGGCCCCCCTCCTCGGGATACTGGAAGGGACCCAGGCGTCCGAGCACCCCCTCCTCGGGATACTGGAAGGGACCCAGGCGTCCGGGCCCCCCCTCCTCGGGATACTGGAAGGGACCCAGGCGTCCGGGCACCCCCTCCTCGGGATACTGGAAGGGATCCAGGCGTCCGGGCCCCCCTCCTCGGGATACTGGAAGGGACCCAGGCGTCCGAGCACCCCCTCCTCGGGATACTGGAAGGGACCCAGGCGTCCGGGCCCCCCCTCCTCGGGATACTGGAAGGGACCCAGGCGTCCGGGCCCCCCGTCCTCGGGATACTGGAAGGGACCCAGGCGTCCGGGGCCCCCCTCCTCGGGATACTGGAAGGAACCCAGGCGTCCGGGCCCCCCCTTCTCGGCCGCGCTCCGTTACCTCCGCCTCCTTCCCACCGCGCTCTGAGGCGATTCTCTTCTTCCCGCGCGCCCTCCGCGCCGACCAATAGGCGACGGTTCTACCGCTCGAGGGGCGGCGCCTGCTGCGCCCCAATCAGGAGGAGCCGTTGGGGAGGCAAGGGAGAAAGGGAGGAAGGAACCTGGTCTCCTTGGAAACCCCATGGGTGGGAGGGAGGGGAGGGAAGAGAAGAGAAGAGGGCGGAGCCGCGGCGGCGGCGGCGCCACGTCCGCGCGTGCGCACCACGGGCGCGCGGCGCTACGGCGGCTGTGAAGGGGACGGCGGGCGGTGCGCGCGCGCGCGCAGGAAGGGTCTCAGGGCCGCCTCGGGATGGCCTGAGGGGAGAGCGGAGCGTCACCGAGAGAAGGAGCGAGGAGTGGTCGCGGGGGCCGGGTAAGGCCTACCACAGCGGGCGAGAGAGAGAGAGAGAGCGCCCGGTTCGGGGGGGGGGGGCGATGAGGGGGCGGGCGGGATGTCGTCGCCATGGCGATGGGAGGGGTCCTCCGTGACAGGAATGCGGCGGTGGGGGGAGGGGCGTGGCGGCCGAGGGGGGAGGGGGAGAGCCGCGCAACAAAAGAAAGGCCCGGCCTCGCCTTAAAGGGGTCGCCTTCCTTTTAAAAAAGGCCAATGGGGTGGGGGTGGGGCGCCGGCTTCCGCCCCTGCGGCCCACGGGGGAGGGGGAGGGGCGGAAGCCGGGCGGGGGGCGACGGAGCCCCATGGGTTGGGTCGGAGCCCCCCCCCCGATCGGATTCTCCTCGCGGTCGGGCTTCCGTCGCTCTTCATGGCCGTTCCTTCCTCCTCGGCCGCGAGAATCGAGCTCAGTCTCCTCCCTCCGCGGCGAGGCGCCTCCTCGGCCTTGGAAGCAGGCGGCCCCGGCGGCCAGGCCGGGCTGGGTGGGAGGGAGAGAGGAGGCCTCCTCCCGGGGGGGGGGGACGCCGCTGCCTGTCCGTGTAGGCGACGCGGATCGGACTCGGTGTCACCACCGCTGCCGATCGCCCGACCGTCGCAGAGCGGCTGAACGCAAAAGAACACGTAGCAAAAGAACAAAGCAATAAACCCCACCCCGCGGTTTCAAAGGCCCCACGGGTTGTATAATATCAGCCGAAGGCCCGGAAGAAGAGGAATAATGCCTTTGCCCGGCGCCTAAAGGGGTCCCCGGGAGAACAGTCCACCAACCGGGACCCTCCGGGGGGGGGGGGGAGCATCACACAAGCGCAGAAAAGGCCCGGTCTCTATTACCGCAGCTTCCTATGTTCCTCTGTTGCACGCCAAAATGGCCTCTACAGGTAGAAAATCAAACCATTTTATCAATGTTGCTTTCTTTTCTTTTTTTGTAAAATTTTTTTTTATTAATTTTCACGGATAGTAAACAATAAGGATACAAAAATCGAACCACAATCTTACATTTTAACTTCTAATAAGGGATCCTACTATTTTACAAGTCGTCTTTTGAGGTTCTTTAAACCTCAAGACTTCTTTCCACCCCCTTCCACTGGTTCTTTACATCTGACATCATTCTCTGCATTATGTTATCATTTTTATCCAATTGTTACTCCTTAACATTTTCTAGTTCCTTACTGCTTATCAATGTTGCTTTCAATGCTGTAACCCACCCTGGGACCTTATGGCAAAGAGCAGGTAATAATAAATAAAAATAAGAATGCACAATATCAAATCCATTGGGGCACTAAAAGCATTCATATATATGTAGCTGTCAAATACTAACTTAGAAGAGGCAAAAGAGAGAAAGAAATCCTTTCTGTCATGGTGCTGAGACAGCCTGGATTGCCAACAGGTTTCCTCTCATCTCCCAGAGATCATCTGCCACCATGACCAAGGTGATTTCCATTCTGAAACCAGGCTGAAAGCCAGCCTGGAATGAATCCAAATAATCAGTGTCATCCAGGACTGTCTGAAATTGGAACAGCCGACTAATACCTTAATTAAGAACAGTAAATTTGACACTGGATAATTGTTCAAGTCAATAGAGTGGGGGGATATATATTTTTGTTGATCAGTCGTTCAGTCGTGTCCAACTCTTCGTGACCCCATGGACCAGAGCACGCCAGGCACGTCTATCCTTTATTATTTGTACCCCGCCCATCTGGCTGGTTACCTATGCTGATTAGATCTCCTTTGTCTATATCCAAATGGAGTGCACATCCATTGCACTAGCAACACTGAAGGGTCCTCCCTGGGGCACAAGCCTGGGCAGTGGGTATGGAGGTCCTGGGCTGCCCAGACGACAAGACCCCCCTCTTAGCCCCCCTGATGTGGTCCAAAGGAAAGCAGAGCATTACGTTTGGCACCAGCTTGGCTGTAGGAGTTGCTGGATGGAGGCGTACAAGGCGCCATCCAACCGCCTTAGGGACTCCACTCTGGATTTGTGTAGGGTTGACTCCTGAGCCTTTTTTTCCTCCCAAAGATATCCCTCAAGGCAGCGGCGGTTTAGGATCCGATTTTGTCTTCTCCTAGATGGGCTACCTTCCCAGGTGGACGATCCCCATCCGCCCCTTACAACCCTCTGCTCAATGTGCAGAAACTGTTTTGTTAACTGTTGGACCCCCTATTGGTTTTGTCCTCTCAATCCACCAAAGCCTTTCTTTGCATCCAGGGGAAGTAGCTAACTCACCAAGGGTTTAAGACCCATCAGCTACCCTCATCTGATTTAGCAGCTGGGTCCATTCTAGCTCTACAGTTGTAGGAAGTAAATGAGGTTAATTAAAAACAAGGCTGGGGGGAGGGATATAGTGGGTGGAGCTGGATTCTCTTCATTCAAAAGTCTTCAACATTTGTGGTTGCTGAAAAAACTGAAAGCATCCCCCCCCCCCACCAAACTGCAAGGACCTAAATACAAGTAATTAGAAATAAGAGGGGAGGGAATCCGATCAGAGACTGGGTGTTTTTGCTTGATGGAATTCCTACTTTAGGCTACCAATTTAAATTGTATCACTTCTTTGTAAAATTGTTTGCAGTTCTAATTAAAATCTAATGATTGTCTTTCAGCTGGCTGAATATCCTCTTTTAGAGAGAGAAAATGCTCAATGTGTTTTTCAAGTTTATTAAGAAACCCTTTCCCCCCTGTTCTTCATTAAAAACTGTTCCAGGATGCTTACGCTTAAAAACAAAATAATCCCTATTGTCAGGCATGACATAAAAGGGAAGAGGTGGAAGAAAAAGCACTTAGGCTTTGGTCATTGATCTGCTGGAATGGAAACAGGTAGCCAGGTGGAATGGCTGCTTCAGGCTGAAGTGCTGAAGGCAGGTAGTTTCTCAGCAGTGCTGATGGGACAATCCTGCTTCCCTCCTCACCCTCTGCTCTGCAGCCTAATGGCATGGAAGTTGATAAAGCACCTCTGAACTCAATGGTTCATATTCTCAATACAACATCCCTAGCTATGCTCCAAAAAGTGCCATAGCATGCTTACTAGCCAAAAATCAGCATTTCCCCATATTCTGATGTTTGTACCAGAAAACAAGAGTGTCAGTAGTTCATTTATATCAGTTCAAATAATGGATCATATATACTTGAGAAGGGGGAAATTAAAAAATTTGGAAGGGGGAAGTAATGTCAAGTCCAGCCATAATTTGTAGACCTCTTGAACCACCCCTTCCTTCAATGAATCATTCATAACTTCTGGTATAATGCAAGCGGTAGCTCTCAAACCTCAAAGCAGCTTTTCTCTGGGTGGCATACTTGCTCATAATAATCTGATAAGAAGGCATCTTGGTTGCATTTGTCTCTGACCTTCATAACAGTACATTTCCAAGCACAATTCAAAGTGTTGGTGCTGACCTTTAAAGCCCTAATTGGCCGCGGCCCAGTAGACCTGAAGTAGCGTCTCCACCGCCATCGTTCTGCCTGGACACTGAGGTCCAGTGCCGAGGGCCTTCTGGCAGTTCCCTCACTATGAGAAGCCAAGTTACAGGGAACCAGGCAGAGGGCCTTCTCGGTAGTGGCGCCCGCCCTGTGGAATGCCCTCCCTTCAGATGTCAAAGAGAACAACAACTACCAGACCTTTAGAAGACATCTGAAGGCAGCCCTTTTTAGGGAAGCCTTTAATGTTTGATGGACTACTGTATTTTAATATTTTGTTGGAAGCCGCCCAGTGTGGCTGGGGAAACCCAGCCAGATGGGCGGGGTATCAATAAAAAAATAATTGTTGTTGTTGTAACAACAGTGGTGTCTAGATTCAAGCACTTGGTTGACAAAGTGTAAAAATGACATTGACCACAGCAGGCTCAAGTACGTGGTTTATTCCTTTTGCCTACTTGAAGTAGACCCCCTTATCACTTGAAGGAGCTCTGCTGGCTGGAGGAGAGGCTGGGCTTCACCACCATCATAACCACAAAGCTGGTTCTTTAGTGGGCTCTAGTCTGTGTCATACTTTGTTACTCTTCTGCCATTTGTGCACTAGTGATCAACCCAACCGTTTCTTTGCCCTCAGAGTAACACGGCACTAAGATGGCTCTGTGGTTGGGGTGAGGACACTTGGGAGTAATTGACCAATGCCATCTCATTTCCAAGACTTCCATATATCAATTTATCTGTATGCCTCTTTGCCAACTTGAAACAATGCTTATGGCGGTTTATAACATGTAAAAAATTACATAATTACAAACATAACAAAAGTAGTCATAATAAACCTCAAAAAGTACATAACCAAAGTGGACAAGGGAGCCTAGGCAAGACCCTCAGCCATTAACCATAGGAAAATTCCCCCAGAGGCAGCAGGAAACCACACATGATCCATGAGTCTCTGAGAGCACATTGTCATACTTCACCTCTGTGAAGGTTGGAGACTGCATACTGTCCATTATTGTGGCAGCTCATGCAGTATGGAAGTTCTGTCGTTCCGTATCCGTCGTCATTTTTGAAACTCATTGAGTAGCCTTGCACAAGTCAGTTTCCCAGCCAATGCTTCTGTAGAGGTAAAAGGTGTAGGGAGGCCTTTTTAATATGCACTGAATGTTTGGAACTGAATGAGAGATACCCAAAATATTGTCATACCCCATAAGTACCCACTCAACGTTTTGATTGGCAGAACTGGCACAGCCCATTCTGCATTCGTAAGCAATCAATCTTTCAGTGTGGCAGCACCTATATTTTGGAACTGCCTGCCTGTTGACATCAGACAGGCACATTCACTGTACTTCTTTTAAAGGTAAAGGGACCCCTGACCGTTAGGTCCAGTCACGGACGACTCTTGGGTTGTGGCGCTCATCTCGCATTATTGGCCAAGGGAACTGGTGTCATGTGGCCAGCATGACTAAGCTGCTTCTGGCGAACCAGAGCAGCACACAGAAACGTGCCTGCTAAAAACATTTTTGTTTAGACAAACCTGCCAAGATGTTTAGAAAGTTGGTGTGAGTTTTAATTTGTTTTTAACCTGTTGCTATTTTAACTTCCTGAATATCTTTGATCATTGCTATTTTTTCTTACAATGTTATTTTATCTTTCTTGTAAACCACTTTGAGGGGGTTTTTTATGTTCAAGCGGTGTATTAATTTTATGAAATAAAAATAAACTCAATAATAAATTCTAACAGAAGCTATTCTTTCCTCAGCTTTCTGGCTAGCCGTCTGCTCAGTCGCTGCCATGAACTCCCTAGTGTTCCTCTGCTCTCAGAAGGTTGTCTCTGACTTTGATAGCCTGCAAGATGCCTTGGGCTTCCTCCCGAAGGAGCTCTACCCCGTCTTGTTCAAAGCGGCCTTCATGGACAAGAGGACCCTGTCCTTGCAGCTGCTAGTGAACACCTGGCCCTTCCCAGTCCTCAGTTTCCAGAAGCTGCTGCGGAAATGCCAGCACTGCGAACGGGCCCTGATCCGGGAGAAGCCCAACAAGTACTGCATCCAGATGGTTATTTCGGGAGTTGTGACATACCTGGTCAAGCTGCTGGACAGTCGGCGTGGCAGTAAGAGGTATGTGGCGGTCCATGTGGCCCCAAAGGGTGTGGGCAGAGGTGGGCAGGGAGAGCTACCGGGGAGGGTGGGGACTAGGGTTGCCCTAATGGCTGTTCTTCTTTGGCTTCCCTGGTAGCAAAGCGCAGCAGCGGCTGCAGATTCTCGACATGACCGGCCTCCAGGATGAAGGGCAGGGCCCAGAGAGCATGAGTCTCTGGTCCCGGACGGTCACGCTGGCAAAGGCTTGCCTGGACATCTCCAAGCAGCAAGGCAAGTGGACGAGGCGGACGTCCAAGCGGAGAAAAAGCCCCTACAGTAAACCCCCGGGGCCCCCAGCCCTCCCGCCCTTCTCCGTGGACGTGTGGGTGGACCTCTTTGTGAACAGCACCTCCTACGGAGTCCTGAAGGACGCCTTGCAGATCAACAGCTACAATGCCCTTCGGCTGAGGTGCCGGGACTTCCGGGCAGAGGAGCTGTCCATCGCCAGCACCGTGGGGCTCCTGGAGTTCCTGGACCCAGTCGGCGTCCGGCAGGTAGACCTGAGGTTCAACAACCTGGGCCTCTCCGGTTTGCGAGTGGTCCTCCCGCACCTGACCAAGTTCACCAACCTGGCGAGTCTGAAGCTGCCCTACAGCAACGTGGATGTGAGGCGCCTCACCGTGGGCATGGAGGGGAGCCTGCAGTACTTTGCCAACCAGCTGAGCCGACTGAGATGCCTCAAGGAGCTGAACCTGGGATCCTCCCGGCTATCTGGCAAGCTAAGGCTGCTCCTAGGGTAAGCGGCTGAAAAGGGGGCTGTGGATGTGGGGGGGCTTCTGCTAATACCCTACTTTGTCACACAGGGCATTGCGGTTTGGTATTGTTTCTGTTTTCACACGCGCAATAATACCAACAATAAAGAGAAAAGAACAAAGCAAAAAAGGAAAGGAAAGCTATAAGGAGAGAGAAGGGAGTGGTTGTAGTTGTTTAGTCGTGTCCGACTCTTCGTGACCCCCTGGACCAGAGCACGCCAGGCATTCCTGTCTTCCCACTACCGCCCGCAGTTTGGTCAAACTCATGTTAGTTGCTTCGAGAACACTGTCCAACCATCTCGTCCTCTGTCGTCCCCTTCTCCTTGTGCCCTCCATCTTTCCCAACATCAGGGTCTTTTCCAGGGAGTCTTCTCTTCTCATGAGGTGGCCAAAGTATTGGAGCCTCAGCTTCAGGATCTGTCCTTCCAGGGAGCACTCAGGGCTGATTTCCTTCAGAATGGATAGGTTTGATCTTCTTGCAGTCCATGGGACTCTCAAGAGTCTCCTCCAGTACCAGGGAGTGCTGGAGGGAGTGGTAGTATTCCAGTAACAGCTTTATAACTGTCCTTCTTAAATATAGTATTCAATAATGTTTTTCCATAGGAGTCCATGGCACACGGGGCATACCGGTAGTTAAAAGAGTATGGAGCTCACTCCCCCAGGAGGCAGTGATGGCCACCAACCTAGCTGGCTTCCCTGTATAGGAAAGTTTTTAATATCTGATGTTTTATTGTGTTTTTATATTTTGCTGAAGCTGTCCAGAGTGGCTGGGGTGACCCAGTCAGATAAGTGGCACATCAATAATATAATAATAATAATAATAATAATAATAATAATAATAATAATAATTTTTTATTTATTCCCCAGCCACTCTGGGCAGCTTCCAACAAAATATTAAAACACAATAGTCCTTCAGATATTAAAAGCTTCCCTAAACATGGGCTGCCTTCAGATATCTTCTAAAAGTCAGATAGTTGTTTTATCTCCTTGACATCTGGTGGGAGGGCGTTCCACAGGGCGGGCGCAACTACCGAGTAGGCCCTCTGCCTAGTTCCCTGTAACCTCGCTTCTTGGAGCAAGGGAATCGCCAGAAGGCCCTCAGCTCTGGACCTCAGTGTCTGGGCTAAACGGTGGGGGTGGAGACGTTTCTTCAGGTGTGCTACTACTAATAATACTACTACTAAAAGACAGATAGACAATTTCATGGAGGATGACCTTAGACATCCTTCGAAGGCACACCTGTTCACGCAGCCTGTGTGAATGAATGATTATTGGAGCTCCTTTTCCTGGACTGTTTTTCTGGGTATTAACTGGACCTTTCAGTCAGTGTTCGAAACTCCCATTGTTCTAGGCACATTTTGCGACAGGGAATTTCATTACTGCGAGCAGTTTCTGAGCTCTGCACACAGTACTGCACCTGAAATTTCAGAGTAAAACTGCAGAGTGGAAGAAAAGGAGGACTTTTTCTGCCTCCCCACTTCCAACTACTCTCTGAAGACTGGAGAAGAGATCCTCTTAAGAATATTAGTGGAGTGGGCAGGGGAAGGACCAGACCATGTGAAAAATGAACATAATATGTAACACTAATGTCTCACAACAAATTAAATTGATCTGTAGAAAATGCAACTTGAAAAAACCATATTTTTGTAAACCAAGAAATTTTTAATAAAAATATTTTTTTGAAACGAACATAATATTTTAGCTGCAGTTTATTCATTTTCAGCTTTGTATTTTTGTTATTTAACAAGCGCGCCTAGACATTCCGTTGCTGTGCCCATAACCTAGGTTTAAGGTGCCATTTAGCTCCTAGCTGAAGTTTTGTTTCATGATAAGTTTTTATTACGTAACCCACTCGTGAGATCTTGCATAAAGAGCAGTATGTAAGTTGGATAAGTAAAGAGGGATCAACACTCAGAGAAGGAACTGGCTGGCTACATTGCGAGTGGTCTAGCTCCCCCCCCCCCCCCCAGATCGTAAGTCAAAAGGCTCCTAGGGCGCTTATGCTAAATAACAAAATAATTCCTGTCCTCAGGCTTGCAATCTATTATGACAGGACACAAAAGGAGAAAAGGAAGGCGAGAAAAAAGTTGCTAGTTTGCAAGTAAAAATACTTCAAATGTTTGAAAGTAATTGGGCTGGATTAGCTGGAGGGTGTGTTGTGAGTGTGTAACGGTGCCCCTTTTCCTGTCTCCGCAGTGACTTGCAAAGCCCTTTGGAGAGCCTGGAGCTGGCCTTCTGCTACCTTCTGCCCAATGACCTGGCCTACCTTTCCCAAAGCCTCCACACTCCTGCCCTGAAGAAGCTGGACCTGAGCGGGAACAACCTCTCTGACTGCCTCCTGCAGCCTTTCCAAGGCCTGCTGATGGAGGCCGCCCCGACCCTTCTGCACCTGGACATCATGGAGTGCCGCATGATGGACACCCACCTGAACGTCCTCCTGCCGGCCATCTGCCGCTGCTCGCGGCTCCGCTACCTGGGCGTGTTTGGCAACCCCATCTCGGCCAAAGGACTGAAGAACCTCCTTCACAAGACAGTGGGCCTCTTGGACTTGAAGCTGGTCATCTACCCCTACCCGGTAGACTGCTATGGGGATGACCTGCCGTGGCCCCCCACTTCCTCCAACCTCCTCAACGGCAACGTGGACGAGGAGAAGTTCTTCCGGGTCAGCAACGAACTCCAGCAGATGCTGCTGAGCGCCAATCGGGCAGACGTCACCTGGACCACGAACCTCTGCCGCCACAATAGCCTGGACTTCTTTAGTTTATAGCCCCACGCGCATCTCCTGCCAAGAGACAAGGAATGGGGCTTGTCCTCTCCTACTGCCACTTGCCTGCCAATACTGCAGTGGACCAGTGCTGACTGCCTTACCTGCCCTGGTGCATCTCAGCCAGAACGATCCACCTGCAGACAACACCTTGAGTGGCTGTCTGTGCGCTCTTTCCAGCAGAGATTGACAGTGTGCGGAGGCACCATGGTCTTGCTTTGCTCTTTCTTCCTGCCAGGAGAAGGATGCAGCTGCCTTTGCCTGCTTGTCCTCAACCTTAAAGGGGCAGGCAGGCAGGGGAGCTTTGCATTCCTTCCAGTCAGTGGAAAGAGTGCAGTGCAGTGATTGTGGAAGGAGAGAACAGGCAGGCAAGTGGTGGCCAGGAGAGAGGAGTGGAGGAAATCTGCCATGGTGTGGTGGCGAGTGGCAGATGGGTATTTCTGTTAACATAGGATGGCCAGCAGTGAATGCCAGGTCAAAAGCACGTGAGCCCTTTCTGGTGCATGTAAGAATACCGGGGGTTAGGTTTTGGATTTTTTTTTCTCCCCCAAACATCTATTTTGTAACATCTTAGTTAGAGCTTAGCAAAGTGGATTTAACCGCCTCTCCTTCTGTGTGTTGATGGGATTGCTGGAGGTCAGTTGGGTGGGTGCCTTTGAAATGATTTGGTCCTTTTCAAGAATTGACGGGAGCGGGAAGTTTGTCAATCCGGAATCTGGAAGGAGGCCTAAATACTGTAAGGGCCGAAGGAAGGGGAGGTGAGATTATATACAGAGAACTTTGGGACCTGAAATAAAAGATGAATTGCCTGAGAGCAACTGAGGTGTTTGGCATTTGCTTATGAAGAGGGTTCAGCTCACATAAAAGCAGTAAGGTTAGATACAGTTCTCCTGAAAGCCCCGTAACATCTGGCTTCTGGCTGTGGCGAGAAGTGGGTGCTGAAGCGAGGAGGGGATTGTACCGCGTTGTGAACAGCTTTTGCATCTCGCTGGCAGCCTTTGCCAACGTGGTGTCCACAAAACGTTGCTTGACTACAACTCCCATCAGCCCCAGCCATCATGTTTTTGTGGCACTTGCTATAGTTTCATGCACACAAGTAAACCAAGTGTCACGGAGCCGCCAAATGAGCAAATTGGGATGGATGCTCAATAAACAGGTTGTCCGGAGGAGCTTGGAAACAGTAACAGATAAAATCACCCCAGTGCTGAAAAGTACTAAAATTATGGAGGGTGGCAGGCATGAGTTTAGGGCTCAAAGGCCAGGGACCATCGAACCATTGTTGGTGTGAAGCCTAAATCTTGCCATAGTACCTCCCGAGCAGGCCTAGAGAGGATGGCATCTCTACGACCAGTGAGAAGATCTTTAATGATTGCTTAACTTGCAGATGTTGAGCCATTGGGAGTTCTTCCTTGTCGTTTCATCTTCCTGTCTGGAATTTTTGCTTCTGGTGCTGCTATTTATGCACAATACCCGCAACCTCTTCTGCACTCATGCACACGTGATGTTCTGAATTTCGCCCCTGCCCCCAGCTTGAGATGTGTTGATGCTGCTTTGAGTCTATCAGTCTTTTCACATTGAAACGGAAGGCAAATCAAGATCTCCAGTGCATTGTCTTATAACCCTTGCAATTTGTCAGCAATTGAGGCTTAAACCTTCCCTGGCCTCGAGCAAAACAGATGAGTAGGAGCAGCACTAGGAAGGATCTCCTCTCCAAAATGTGTTTTTGTCAAGGTGTGAATGGACCACACACCTGTGAAGAATCCAGGAAGCAGAGATGCTCCCCACTTCCAACTTGGGCTGCCAAAGGCTCCCCCCCACCCAACTGCCTGTGATTGGCTGCACACAGGCCATGATGCCACAATTGTAGTGATGTCAGCGTGTGATGTTGGGAGCCCCCAGAATTCCTCGGCCCAAGCAAGAGGTGGCTGGAAGGTCCTGCAGAAGGGAGACAACAGGTGGTGCATGGGAACTGTCGTCTCTATATAGGTATGGCATGAAGAGGCTTCCTGTGGGGGCAGAAATAGATGCCTGGATTCAGGGCAAGGGAGCACCGCTGTCTTCCCAACTTGGCCACCCGCCATTTTAGTTCTCCTTTGTCAAGTTGTGCACAGTCTGGCCTTCCAAAAACCCATCGCCAGACCTGCTGGGCACCCAAACTCCCAACATGAACCACTGTAGATGTGCAGAGGTTCAGCATCCCTGTGGCTTGCCTCTTTGGTTCCCAATGGTCTCGGTTTAAAACTAATTAGTTGAGAAATATGGGCTAAAATAAAATAAATATTGTAGAACCACTCCTCTGTGAAGAAAGGTTGCAGCATTTGGGACTTTTTAGTTTAGAAAATGCTGCATGGCATGGAGGAAGTGGAGGGAGAAAAGTTTGCCTCCCTCTCATAACACTAAAACTCATGGACGTCCAATGAAACTGAACGTTGGGAGATTCAGGACAGATAAAGTCCTTCATGCAGTGCAGAGGTAAACTCTGGAACTCCCTGCCGCAGGAAGCAGAGATGGCCACCAACCTGGATGGCTTTAAAAGAGGACTGAACAAATTCATGGAGGAGAGGGCTACGGATGGCTCCTAGCCCTGATGGCTCTGCTCTCCCTTCACAGTTAGCAAGGCTTCTGAAGGCCAGTTGCTGGAAATGGCAGAAGGGGAAAGTTGCCCTTGTGCGGGAATTCTTGCGGGTTTCCTGCAGGCTCCTGGCTGGCCACTGAGAACAGGAGGCTGGGCTAGATGGGCCACTGGCCTGATCCAGCAGGCTCTTCTGATGCCTTTTGAAAGAGGAGGGGGCTATTTGTGTTTCTTAAACAAGACTGCCCAGTCTGAGCTAAACTAGCAACTGGTTGCTTTTCTTGGGAAGTTGATGGAGACGGTTGAGGTGAGGCAGCTGCAGGAAGCCTCTGATGAAATGGATTATCTAGGCCAGCCTTCCCCAACCTGGTGCCCTCTGGATGAGGCGGTCCAATGACCAAGCTTCTCACCAGCCTCAGCCAGGCTGTGACAGTTTATGTGTGTGTGTGTTTGTGTGTTTATCTTGTGATGCTGTAAACAGCTTCTCTCGCCGTAGGGTATATCCAGCCCTATGCCTAACCAGAGGCAGCTGCACAGAGGCACGATCAAGGTGGCAGAGCTGACATGGTTGCCTGAGAAAGGTAATAAACTATCATCCAGACCCCTCCCTTTTACCCCTGCCCTTTAAGCTAGGCCTTGGGAGTATGGAGGGGGGGTGGCAATCCGGTCCTCCTGGCCTCTCTCTCTGGCCCTTGAGAAACTCTCCAGGCTACACCTCCTCCCCCAGCCAGCAAGTTTGTTTTCTGCTGCTCAAAAGGGAAGGACCGTAACCAATGGATTCAAATTGCAAGAAAGGAGATTCCGGCTAAACATTAGGAAGAACTTCCTGGTGGTAAGAGCTCTTTATAAAAAATAATGAAATTATCATAATAATTATTATTATTCAGCTGTGGAATGGACTCCCTTGGAAGGAGGTGGGATGCCCCCCCCCCCCGCCAGGGATTATTTAGCTGAGATTCCCGCATTGCAGTGGGTTGGGCTAGATGACCGTTGGGGTCCCTTCCAAACTCTAGAAGTCTATGATCCTCTTTCCCAGGCCAAACACCTTGCATCTCGTCTTCCTTGAGGGCTTTTGCCTGGCTGGAAGGTGAAATCAAATTCAGAGGTAATGCCTCTGGATGGCCCTATTCTACGAAGTTAAAATTGTTATGTTCCCTTCTCCACCCACTTTTGCTTGTGACCCCGCCCACCACCAGCATTCGGCCCTTGGACAGTTGTCCAGGAGGGAATGTGGCCCCCGGGAGAAAAGGAAGTTCCCCCAGGCCTACATTCTGCAACAGGCAAGGAATCCACCAAGCATCAGCATCATTACCCGCAGGCCTGCCAAGACGCCATTCTTTTCCTTTTCGCTCATCCTGAAGGTTGCCAGTACTTCTGTCCTGGCTGACTCTTGTAGCTGTGTCCATGAGCACGTAAGGAGTGGAACCGTTCCCGCATTTCGTTCCCCTCCTGGCTAGGTACCAGGATAGATCGGTGCCAAGCTGCAGGGTGGCAGCGGGTGGGGAGAGAAATAACATTCTTTCATTCATTTATGTACTCCAAGGTGCATCTAACAGTGGAAGCATAGCATTATAGCACTGGGCCATCTAGTCTGTCCCCCTGAAATGCAAAAATCACCGCTAAAGAATCCCTGACAGATGGTCAACCGACCTCTGCTTTAAAATCTCCAAATAAATCACCAAGGGAGTCCGTTCTACTGTCAAGCAGCTCTTGGCCTCAGCAAGTTTAGTCGGAATCTCCTTTCCCGAAACTTGAATCCCCTAGTTCGGATCCCACTGGCTCCATCTTCCATGTATGTGATGTCCCTTCAGATTTTTGAAGATGGCTTTTATGATAACCTTCAGAAGGGAGCCATCTGTATCTGCTCAGAGGTACTAAATACACAAAGTTGTTGTTTTTAAGTTGCTTTGCCCAGAGACGCTGAGTCTGAGGTGCGAGAAATGGCGGCAGCTACTGTGAAAACATATCATTTAACTTTATTTATTGAAAATATATATTTATGGCCACTTTCCTATTGCAGAGAGCAGTGCCCAAGTGTGGCTTTTAACACTAACAGGGAACTGCTGGGCAAATTGCGTGTGTGTTTGTGTACTTCTGGAAGTGCATCCACACACATGGCAGAAGCTGAACGTTGGGAGATTCAGGACAGATAAAAGAAAGCCCTGCTTCAGGCAGCTCACAGTTAAACTATGGAACTCCCTTCCACAAGAGGCAGTGATGGCCACTATCTTGGATGGCTTTAAAAGATTAGACAAACCCATGGAGGAGAGGGCTAGCTATGGCAACTAGGCACGATGCCTATGCTCTGCCTCCATGGGTCAGAAGCATTGATGCTTCTGAATACCAGCTGATGGAAACCACAGGAGAAAAGAGTGTTTGAATCCTGGTTGTGGGTTTCCCATAATGGGCATCTGAGTGGTTGCTGTAAGAAAAAGAGGTTGACTAGATGGGCCATTGGCCTGATCCAGCAGCCAGGCTGTTATGTCCTTATGGAACCTCCAGCTCCAGAAGCAGTCTATCTAGGTTCTTTTGGTCACTGAGAGAACAGGATGCTATACCAGACAGGCCTCTTCAGATGTTGTTAGGCAGCAGAAGGCTTGACGATGGGAAGGGGAGGAGAGTGTGAGAGACCAGTGAGTTAACAGCAGAGGGCAAATTTCAGGGGAGATGCAGAGAAATTAGAGTTAGGGGCTGCGAGGCCTTTGAAATTGAGGACTAGGAGCTTGAAGCTGAGGTGGATGGGAAAGGAAGCCACTCTGAGGAGCTTTGAGGACACGAGTGGCACATTTACAGTGACGGGGAGATGATGAGGAAAGCATCTTTGAGGTGAGATTAAAAGCCAACAGAAACGTGGACAATTCTGGGGGAAAGAGGTCACAAAGAGGAAGGGTATCCCCCTAAAATGCAGCAGTGTGGAGTGGAGACAATCCATCCACCCTGGGCCCGAAACGGGGCAGGGATTCTGGCCACTGCCTGATGCCTGCCCTTTCCCCCCCCCTCTCCCAGGATGGAGACCTATGAGGACCACCTTTGGTGCCCCTACAACTCCCAGAGCACGGAAGACGACGACGATGAAGAGCCCTACCACGACCCCCACCTGGCCAGGGTGCGAGCTCGGAGCTCGAGCCGCTCCCGCCGCTCCTCCTTCCTGGTGGACGAGCTAGACATGCTCATGGACAAGGCAGCCACCACCATCCAGGCCACATGGCGAGGCTACCTGGCGCGGAGGCGCATCATTCGGGAGCACGCTGCCGCCTCCGTCATCCAGGCCGCTTGGAGGCGCTTCATCACCCGGGAGTACATGGCCCTGCAGCGGGAGCAGGTGCCCTCTTGGCAAGGGTACAGGCAGGAGCATCGGGTTGAGAGGAGGAGGAGGAGGAGAAGGAGAACGTCCTCCCTGGCCTCCTTCAACGAGAGGAGCACATCCTGGGGGCAGCTGGAGATGGACAAAGAGCAAGCTTCCATCATCATCCAGGCACACTACCGGGGCTACAAGACCCGGCAGGCCCTCGCAGAGTGCAGGCGGGCAGCCACGACTATCCAGGCGCACTGGAGGGGCTACCGCACCCGGCAGGAGCTGGCGCAGATGCCGCAACGCCCAGCCCACCGGCCCAGCCCAAGAGGGGTCTACTACGGGCAGCCCAGCTACATGCCAGGGAGCTCTTCTTGGGTGGGCCCCTACCCCCGGAAGCACTGGCGCAAGTGTCTCGTGGGAGACCCCGAGGAGTGGGCGAGCAAGGTCCCTCGGACTCAGTCGCACGCCAGGGAGCGCACGGGGGGGAGCAAGAGGGAGCACCTGGAATTCCGGGAAAGGAAGCACCCCAAATTCAGGGAAAAAGAGCACCCAGGAGCCAGGGAAAGAGAGCACCCAGGAGCCAGGGAAAGAGAGCACCCAGGAGCCAGGGAAAGGGAGCGATCGGAGCCCAAGTCGTGCCCCCGCTGCGGGAGATGCACCACCGTGCGCGTCCTGGTGGGGGTTGGCAAGGGCCCGTCCTCTGAAACAGACATGGACGACAGTGAGTGCGAGGGGCATGCCCGGCCTGCATCTGCCAGGAGGAAGAGCCCGGCCTCCAGGTCAAGAGGGTCAAAATCGCCCGCCAGGCCCGAGCCTTATGGATCCCATGCGTCCTACCAGATGGGCCTCAGGGCCTATTACCCCGGAAACCAGAGCATGGCATCTGAAGACCAGCCGCGGAGGCAGGGCCGGGATCCCGGAGGCCTGAGCCAGCGCTACTCCACGGGGCACGCGGCTGCCCGTCCCACGCGGGACCGCCACACAACGCGGAGCCTCTCCTCCACCAGCCTCAGCCAACAGGGAGCACAGAGCGCGGGGACCTCTGAATGGCTTTATGAGAACTACTGCGCCCGCCGGATGGGCGAGGGCCAGAAGCGGGTGTTCAAGACGCGGAAGCAGATGTGGCAGGTGGCGCGGGCGGCTACCCTCATCCAGGCCTTCTGGAGGGGGTGGAGGGCACGGCAGGTCTTGCGCCAACAACAGGAGGCTGCCATCAAGATCCAGTCCGCCTACCGGGGCTACAGGACCAGGCTGTACCTCATCGAGGCCGGAGTGCTGAGTGAGGGAGACACGGAGTGACACCCTGCCCTTAAGAGTACGGGGCCCAGTTGGAGCCCGATCGGGAGGAGCAGGCAGGCTGGTGGTTGTCACTGGATGGCTGTTCCCACTGCAGCCTTTTCCTTCCTAGAACAAGCAAACGAGCTTACATCCCAATAAATAAATCCTAATTACAAACCCTTTGGGAAAATCATGCTAGTGTGGTAGAACCTAGAATTTCAAGTATTGCTGGGAGGGAACGGGAACTGGCAAAATGAGGACCAATTGCATTCTGCCGAAGCAGGGAGTGGACAGGAACCAGGCCCTGAAAGTTGACAGGGACCCATCCAAGTAGCTGGAAGACATTTGCGATTCCTGCATTGCATGACCCTTTGGGCCCCTTCCAACGCTACAGTTCTATGGTGCCATGAACGTAGCAATTCTACGTGCACTTTCCGGGCGCCAATTACTTGTTTTTTATATGCTGTAAGTCACCCTGGGGCCTTCAGCTGAAGGGCTGCTGGCGGTGATAATGCTAACAGAAGTTAGATTCCCACAAGACATGGAGAGCCACAGGCCAGCTGTACCCAAGAAGCCTGTTTTTAGGGACTGCAATGCTAGTTTTTGCCATTGCAACCAGAGTGCTTTTCCCACTGTAGAGGGAAGAACCACACCTATGCCAGGCAGTTGCACCCTCTAAAGCAGGGGTCAGCAACCTTTTTCAGCCGTGGGCCAGTCCACGTCCCTCAGACCATGTGGGGGGCCGGACTATATATAGCCCTATATTTGGGGGGGGGGATGAACGAATTCCTATGCCCCACAAATAACCCAGAGATGCATTTTAAATAAAAGGACACATTCTACTCATGTAAAAACACGCTGATTCTTGGACCATCTGCAGGCTGGATTTAGGTGATTGGGCCGGATCCGGCCTCTAAGCCTTAGTTTGCCTACCCATCGTCTATTGCAGGGGTCAGCAACCTTTTTCAGCTGTGGGCCCTCAGACCATGTGGTGGGCCGGGCTATCTATCTATCTATCTATCTATCTATCTGGGGGGGGGGGGGGTGAACGAATTCCTATGCCTCACAAATAACCCAGAGATGCATTTTAAATGAAAGGACACATTCTACTCATGTAAAAACGCGCTGATTCCCGGGCCAGATTGAGAAGGCGATTGGGCCGCATCCGGCCCATGGGCCTTAGGTTGCCTACCCCATGAGTATCCTCTCATGACCCCTTGGGGTGGGAGACAAGAATTCAAAGGAACTGCCCAGAAAGGGTCATAGACTCGCAATTGTTAGGTTTGCACACAGACCGCAGGGTTCCTTCCTTCCTTGGCGGGAGAACTGGTGATTGATGTAACAGTGGAGAAATCCAGGTGCTACAAGATTACACATAAGTCACAAATGAGCGCTGCATTTATACTGGAATGTGAGGGTGGAATCTTTGCTGCAGCACAAAGCAACATCAGCACTGAGTCTTGTGGCACACTGAAGACTTCACAAATTCACTGTGGCATATGCCAGCCTTTGCCAACCTGGTGCTTTGTTCTACAACTCCCAACAGCCCCAGCTGATGGGAGCTGTAGTACAAAACATCTGGAGGGCAGCAGGTGGGTGAAGGTTGCCCTGGGCTGATCTTCCAGGGTTGAAATGGGCAAACAGAAAGTTGTTTTATAGGGTACTTAGCAAAAGCAGGCAGTTAAATCCCTCTCCTCCCTGTATGATATTCTGCATGTGCCATTTTTTGGTCTTGGCTCTCTGGCCTGGATATGGTCTGATCCAGAGGGTGGGGGAGAGCTGGAGTAGCTGGCCTTGCTCCCTTCCCGGCTCTCTGAGTCCAGGGAGGAATATAGTCAGCAAAACAGACCGTGCTCTGCAGGGATTGGCTGCTTAGTTTGCAGAGCCTTTGAGAGAGCTCCCTGGATGTTCTGCATCGTCTTCATCCTGCTCTGCCGAAAATGTATCATCACAGGATCAGGGAAATGTGAAAAATAGAAATCCCCAAAGCTACACCCTGCTTATAGGCGTGCAAGGAAATGTGTGACTGCAACCCGTTTTGGAGCACAATTTTGTGTCAGTGCATACACTTTTCACAAGAGGGATGTGCTGTAAGAATCCTATATAATAAAGAGCAAGTGTCCCTGCTTTTCCGTGTGTCACGGAAGTGCGTTGTGCGCATGTCACACGGGGACGCAGGGATTGGAGCGTGGACAGCAATAGACAGCAAAGGAGAGCAATAGGCGATGCCGCTTAGGAGGGGGGCGGAGAGGGGGGCGGGACGACACAGACACTTCCGCCCGGGCGAAACTGCACCGCCGCCATTGCCGGGGGGAAGCCCGCTGCCGCCCGCCGATGGAGGCTCCCGCCGCCGCGCCGCTCCCGCTGCCTATGGCGGCCGCTGCGGCCAGCGCTTAGCGCCCGTTTTTAACGGGCTAAATTCACTAGTTTATAAATAAATAATACCAATGAAATACAGGTCCTTGGCACCCCCCCGGCACCAGCTACATTTTATTAGCTTCTTGTTTGCTCAAATCGCTTTGTGACGCTGCCATTTCCATTTTCCTGGCAGAGCCTGGTGGTACCTCCCCATTTCCTGTGGCTTTCAAGGTTCCTGCAAAACCACAGTTGTGTAGCACCAGAAGGGGGGGTGGGGTGGCTGTGCAGGTGAGGGGTGGGGGGTCTACCCGTGGGACTTACAAATACAGTGCTGTTCAACTCATTGTGATTGTCACAGTATGTTTTCCTTCATCCTTAAAACAAAAGAACAAAACACCAAATTGGAAAACAAATGTCACACTTGTCCTCCAGCCAGAGAAGATCTCCCTGTTCTTGGAAGATGTACCCCCTGTCTCCTTCCCCCCCCCCATCCAGCTGTGTCTCCACAGTGTCACTTGAAGGTCAGGGAAAGGGTGAGGGGAAACGGTGGTCAAGACTGCACAGTGTATGACATCTATGGACTTGTATCTCCACCAGCTTCTTGTCAAACGCCTAGGAAGTGGCTTTCTTTCATTCACTGGGTAGTCAAATTCCTTCTGTCCAACCACAGGGCACACATTAGAGGGTAAATGGGGGGCGACTGGAATAAATCAAGGGGCGCGGCCTGTTGCTGTCCGTCAGTGGCCACCAGCTCAGTACCCCTGTAACCAGAGCTTTTTCCCCCAGGGGGAACTCACTGGAACTCAGTTCTGGCACCTCTCAGGTGGGCACCGTTGCCATTCTAAGAGAACGAAGGAGGTGTTCATGGTGAGTTCCAGCACCCCTTTTTCTAGAAAAATAGCACCGCCTGTAACTTTCTGAATGGACCTTCTTATGGAGGCCTCTTGAACCGCTCTCCTGTCTTTGCGGAGAGCATCCGGGAAGCTCCAGAGAGACCAAGGGAGTGCTTACTCCCGAGGAACGGTGCCGAGAGGGTGAGATACACTTCCACTTGGCAGCCACATGGAGTGAGATTGCTCCCAGGGGAGAGGCTTAGAAAGAAATCCCCCGTCTCCCCTGTGGGTGCCACTAACGGTCACCGAAGCATCGTGGACTCCTCTCCTGCATCACCTTAAACCGCAGAGAAGGCAGACCTATCGGGAAGGCCGGGGCGGAGGTGAAAGGTCAAGGAAGCAGCTCCCCTAAGGGGGCAGGGGGAGGGGGAGTCCACCCACCCCAAAGGTTTCCTGGGCACCTTGCTTGTGGGCTCTCCCCGCGCCTCCCCAAAATCCTTCAGCAGTGGATTTCATAAGCAATCTGAGGCTGGAACATGAGTCCCTGGTTGACAAAGAGCTCGCTGGCTTCCGGGGGGGCATCTTCTTCCCCTTCCAGGGTCTGGGTGGCTTGATCCTGCAGCTGCTCGGGGAAGGCCCCCACCAGGCCCTGGGGGTCCTTGTAGGTGGCGAAGAGGGGCTTGTTGCGGTCGATGACGAACATCTCATGGCCCCTCTCGTCCCGGTACTCCTCCAGCTGGGCGAAGGTGGTAGGCCCATCCGAGTAGTCGTTGACGTAGAGGATGTTCTCCTCCTTTTTGGCCTTTTTCCGCTTGCGGTGCTTCCGGTAGATCATGATCACCAGGAGGAGGGCCACCAGGGCCAGAAGGGAGATGGCCACGGCGATAGCCGTCTGCGTGGCCATGCTGAGGGCGTTGAAGTCCATGCTCTCCATGTCGTAGAGGGGCTCCTGGCTGATGTCCACCGAGGCCGGGTAGCCGCGCGACGTCTGCTGTTGCTGCTGCTGGGAGAGGTTGACCATGAGGTGGAAGAGCACCCGGGCCGTCCCGCCCGGGTTGGAGGCCTCGCACTCGTACTTGCCGGCATGGGCCACCGTCACGTTGTTGAGGAAGAGCATCCCGCTGCCTGTGTCCGACTGCTCAAAGCGCTCCCCTACGCTGCGCTCGCTCAGGGCAAAGGTCCCGCCTGGGAGCCGGGAGCCGCTGGCCTTGGCACCCCCAGCCCCCCGCCAGTGCGCCAGCTTGCGCCACGTCACCAGGGGCTGCGGGTAGCCCGAGGCCTGGCAGGAAACGCGCAGGTCGTCGCCCAGCCGCGCCGTCACTTCCAGGGGCTCCACCTGCACGACCGGCGGGATGCAGATGAGGCTGTTGCCGGAGACGTCCATCAGGCTCTGGTAAGCCAGGCGAGGGGGCTCCGCACACACTGTCTTCTTGTCCTGGGGGCTCAGGAGCCGCTGACCATCCTCCTTGATCCAGGAACTCAGCCAGTGCAGGGAGCAGTCACATCGCCAAGGGTTCTCTGCCAGGAGGAAGGAAGGGAGAGAAAGGGGGGGGGGTCTGGTTACAAGTCAGTGTCACCCCAGGAGTCTCCCACTGCCTCCCCACCACTCTCCATTCCACAGCCCCATGCAAAATAAGAACATAGGAAGAGCCTGCTGGATCAAGCCAATGGCCCACCCAGCCCAATATCTCACATCAGCCGACCAGATGCCCCTATGGGAAACCCGCAAGCAGGATTCAAGCACAAGAACACACTCCCCCCCCTCCTGTGGTTTCCAGTAACTGGTATGTAGAAGCATTGGAGGCACAGCCTAGCCACCCTGGCTAGTAGCCATTGATATCCCTCCTCCTCCATGAATCTGTCCAACCCTCTTTTAAAGCCTTCTGGGTTAGGGGCCATCCCTGCCTCCTGTGGCAGGGAGTTCCGTAGTTTAATTACAGAAGGAAAAGCCAGGAGGTCTCCTTGCAATACCCAGCCTGCATTGTTTTCCTATGGGATTTGGAGTGGAGTCCCAGAATGCTCCTGCTCCCTCCCACAGTTCTAAGGACCCCTCCATAATACTCAGTCAAACTAGCTGAGGCTTCACCCAAATCCTGGAAACAGTAGCTGCTTGTAGGGCAGGCGTGAGGAACCTTTTCCAGCCCATGGGGCCACATTTATTTTTATTTCATAAAATTTGCACACGGCTTGATTGTTGAAACGACAACACTCAAAGTGTGTTGGACAAAGAGGATAAAACAATAAAAATTACCAGTAAAAACAACTCTTTTAAAACATCCAGAATATAAAATCAGCAATAAACTAAAAACAGGATTAAAACACACCTCAGCATTCTGCGTGTCTGAAAAAGAATGTTTCTAGCAGGTGCCGGAAAAAGTACAGGGAAGGCACCTAGCTGATGTCCATAGGCAGGGGGTTCCAGAATGCAGCTGCTGCTGCACAAAAACACACACCATTTCCTACAAATAAATCTTTGTGGCTCTTGCAGAGATTTCCTCCCAGCCTGACATGCCTGCATCCCTCCTGCCTACCCCAACTTTCCTACCTTGGGGGAAATAAGAGAAGTGGGCACCAGAGGCCCGCTTTGAGATGGCTGAGCTAGCACGAGCACTTCTGGCCTGCAGGTGGCGCCAGAAGAGCTGGCAGCGCGGCTCACCTGTCAATCGCAGCACCTGAAGACTGATGAGGGGCCGGAGAGCCACCCGGCTGATGGTGCGCAGGTTGTTCTTGCTGAGGTCCAGCAGCGCCAGTGAGGTCAGACCGGCCAGCGCCTGGTCCTCTAGAGTCTCTATGCTGTTCTCCTGTAAGTGGAGCTCTTGCAACCTCTGCGAAAGGGAGAATCAGATGACACATTAGGTAGAAAGCAGGCCTGGTGCCGTTATCCACTTCTTTCTTGTTTTGGTACCACTGCTGTTTGTCCCTCCTTTGTTTGCCCAGCCCATGCAGCCCCATGCAAATTGGTAGCCCTTGGCTAGAGCAGTGTTCCCCAACCTTGGGCCTCCAGCTGTTTTTGGACTACAACTCCCATCATCCCTCGCTAGCAAGACCAGTGGTCAGGGATGATGGGAATTGTAGTCCAAAAACAGCTGGAGGCCCAAGGTTGGGAAACACTGGGCTAGAGGATCCAGGGACTAGAGGATCCAGGCCAGATGGCCATTCACCCTCTGCTTAAAAACAGCCAATGAAAGAGAGCCCACAACCTCCCGAGGGAGACCGTTCCACTGTCAAACGGCGCTTACAGTCGGAAAGTTTTTTCCTGGTATTTAGTCAGAATCTCCTTTCTTGTAACTTGAATCCACTGGCTGCTGGCCTTGGGAGCAGCAGAAAACAAGTTTGCTCTGTCTTCCATGTGACAGCGGTCTAGGTGGCATTGAAGATGGCTAGCAGGTCTCCTTAAAGTCTCCTCTTTCCCAGGCTAAACATACCCTCCTCCTTCAACCATTCCTCATAACACTTGGGGGCCCTTTGCCATCACTTTACCAGACCCTTTACCATCTCCGTCACCCTCCTCTGCACACCTTCCAGCTTACCAATATCCTCCGTCCATTTTGGTGCCCAGAACTGGACAGTTTAATTGTGCTTTGAAAGTCCCTACTGTTCATAATATTAAAGACAAATACTTGAACTTGCTTTTAAAATTTACACAACTGACTTTGTAATGCGGCATATTTCCATAATTCTCTGCTGCATACAGTAGGAATTGGCTAGGATTTAGCTCCTTCAAGTCATCTATTTGCACTAAGCCGCTGCAGATCAGGGATGAAAGTGACAGAGTTGCTCAAACCCTGACCTATACTGAGCCTCAGTTCCCTCATCCATAAAATGGGAACAGCAGGGTCCTAATGCAGAAAACATGGCTGTTTCTGGGAGGCAGACTGGGGCCACCTTGGTGGACAATGGCTCGCTTTCAGGAATGGCCCTGTGGGTCTCACCTCCAGGTCACAGAAGGTGAAGTCGGGCAGCCGGGTGATCTGGTTGCCCGCCAGGTAAAGGACTCGCAGGTGCTCCAAGCCCTTAAAGATGCTGCTGTTGATGAGGTGGATGCGGTTGCCATTGAGCGCCAGTTCCAGCAGGCGGTTCTGGTTACGGAAGGCGCCTGGCTCCAGGGCTGAGATGGTGTTGTTCTGCATGTAGAGGTATTGGAGGCCCGAGAGAGACGCCAGGTCTTGCTGGTGAATCTGTGTGATCCCGTTGTCCTGAAGAAAAACCGTCTGCAGGGGGGAGAAAGCCGGGGGGGGGGATGCTATCAATTAAACCCTGAGCTCAACGTAGTGTCAGCTCCTGGAAGAACAACAAACCTATTTTCTTGTCTGACTTTAGACTGAACCTCACCATGTTCTGATGTCTATGTACTACAGATCTTTAATAACAAATCACCACCTGATTCATTTTGCTTCTTTATAAAATATTTTGATAACTCAATAAAGCTCTAAAAAGAAGAAGACAGTGAATGAGTGGGCATGGGAGATGATGTGCTCTTTCGCGTGCGCAGGTTGCATTGGGAGCCCAAAAGCTTGGTGGTGGTAGCAATGTGTCTGCATGCACACACTTTGGGTTTTTTATATAAGCTCTCCATTTTATTGGTTTAATATATTTGTTCTAGCTCCACATCCCAAAGGGTCTGAGCTGGCTGTAGCAGATTAAAAAATCCATACCAGGTACACACACACACACACACACACACACAACCCCTGCCACCACTCAAATTCAAACACACCAAATTTGCAGTCTTTTAAAAAGTAATTCTTGACACTTGCATGTACCTCAAGAAAGCATTTCCATATTCTTTTACAATGTTGTAGGTTATATTGGCTCAACACCAAATCAGTCATTGTGTATGCTACTTCTACAGAGATTCCAATTTTGGTGTTTTCAGAAGGACACCATTCATTGTTCTTATTGTTAACGTTTGAATTTACAGTATTTATTTTGGAAAGCAAGCAAGCATTTGCACTGAATAGACGACAGTACTGTGAGGTGGGTTAGGTTGGGTTGAGAAAGGAAACCTGGCCCTAATGGTCACCCCAGAGGCGCTGGGAGTTAGGCTTCCTCCCACCTGAGCCTTACCTGGGTGGAGGGGTGGATGCTGCCTGGGATCTCTTTGAGGCCCAAAGAGCCACACTCCACGGTCATGCTGTAGCAGCGACAGGTGGCTGGGCAAGTGCGGGCCTGGAGTGCGAGAAGACCCAACAGCAGGAGGGAAACAAGCGTGGGCTCCACCGGAGCCATCCTAGAGCAGCTGCTGGCAGGAGGGAGGGAGGGAGGGAGAGAGGGAGAGAGAGAGAGAGAGAGAGAGAGAGAGAGAGAGAGAGAGAGAGAGAGAGAGAGAATGAATGGTTGTATTTCTATGCCGCTTTCAAGTAAAATGAATCCCAGAGCAGCTTAACAAACAATAACAGAACATCACAGGTACAGCATAAACCACATAACAAATGTTCAGTAAAACAATTACAATCTGCAAAATGATATTAGCAAACCAGCGACTAAAGAAATAAGCTAAACATCACCATTACAGTGCAAGCCATATTACATGATTAACAAATCAATAAGGCATTAATAATCTATAAAACAGTATTGACAAAATAATATAAACACTATTAAATTCATAGATATTCCCCCCATCACTTCCATGACTCATGAGTTCCTGTCAGGGAAAAAGACGCAATTTTTAAAAAGATATAATAATTGTAATATTTCACTCTATTCAGTTCATTAAAATACACATACACATTCATCATACAGGAGGAAGCTATCTAATAGAAATACCTAAAACAGGAACACACACCACAGAAAATCCACAATAGGTTATAGCAGAGGCTCAACAAACCACAGAAGAGAAATAGAATCACAGAACTGTATCACTATTTTATTATTTTATGTCTCCTCTCTTCCTAAGAGTTAAATATGTTGTACATTGAGTTTTCTCCCCTCCGACATTTTAGCTTCACAACAATCCTGTGAGGTAGTTTAAACTAAGCAAATAATAATAAATAATACCAGTAATAATAATAATAATAATAATTAAAAAAAAAAAAAAACAGCAGCTGCAAAGACCTATTGGCCTTTGGCCCCCCAGATATTGCTGGACCACAACTCCCATCATCCATGGTCATTGGGGACTGATGGGAGTTGGAGTCCAACATCTGGAGGACCAACAGTCTTCTGCCCTGGCTTAAGCCATTCCCCAAGGAGGACGACAAACTGGTGTCTTGCCAAAGGTTTTGAGAAGGGATTTGAAGGAGAAACTATTTAGAAAAATACTCAGTAAAACTTTTCCTTATCACAACTTCCTCTGGGCTGGGTTCTGGAGGAGGTGAAATCCCGCAAGCAGCTTACATTGCAAATAATGTACTTATATGGATGTTGCGGAATCTCCTTTTTAGAGCTGGCAGGGGCCTTCTTTGCCAACCTTTTGAACGCTTGCTGAAAATGTTTCCATTCCTCCATGCCTACACAGGCAATTAAGAAGACATCCTTCCAATTCATGTCTGCTTTTAACTTTTTTATGATTTTAAAAATATTTTTATTTATCATTTTCTATTATAACAATTCAATTTAAATGTATATAATACAACAAATTAACCAAGAATAACAAAAAAAACTCAAAAGTGACAGTTTGTTTTCTGTTTTCTAAGCATTTCTGTGTTTCTTTGATAAAGCTTGTAAGTACTGAGACTTATGGCATCTTTTAGTCAAGTAAGTCCCTTCCAATATATTTTTAATGGTTTTTATTGTATAGGTTTCTGTTTATATTGCCACAAACCACTTTGATATATATGGCACAGTGGTATATATCTTAACTAAACAGGCAGGCAGGCATGTCCTGAATACATTGTTTGCCTCGCAGGATGAAGGAGGGCGATGTGCAGTTCCCCTAAGACAGTGATGGCTAACCTTGACACCCCAGATGTTTTCGAACTACAACTCCCATCATCCCTAGCTAACAGGATCAGTGGTCAGGGATGATGGGAGTTGTAGTCCCAAAACATCTGGAGTGTCAAGGTTAGCCATCACTGCCCTAAGAAGAGTCCAGCATTCATTTCTTTCCAGTGACCTCCCAGATGCCTAAGAAAAGCCCGCAAGCAGGAAAGGCACACTCCTGTACTCAAGCACTCTTTCCTATTCTCCCCAGCAACTGGGAGTCACAGGCAGGCTGCCTCTGATCCACAAGGACAAAAAAAGATATCATTGTGACTCGCAGCCATCAATAGCCTTCCACTCCTCCAAGAATTCTTCCAATCCCCCTTTGAAGCCGTCCAAGCTGGTGGCCCATGCACATCTCGTGAACTCCAAAGTTCCACTATGCACTGTGTGATTCAGTCCTTGCTCACCCTGGGAGTTGCTTGGTATCGAGGATTCTTTGCGGTTGGCCCTACAGTTTGTCTACATGCATGGAGATGACCACCATGTCAACAAAACAGGGGAGAACCTCTTTGGAGAGAGACTATCTGGGTTTTTTGTCTTAGTGTGGGCTGCTATTTCCCCTCTGGGACGATGGCCCAGTGGATCCTGTGGGTTCAGCCGTCGGCTGTAACCAAGGTACCGAAACCATGGCAACAAACATCTAAAAATATAGGTACTGGTGGATGCCGCTGATGTTGCTGGGTCCTTGCCGCCAGGTGGAAACTGCTTGCAGAGCTGGACTGGGGTGAAGCCAGAGGGAGGACTTTGCTGCAAAAAGGAGGCCGGAGAAGTAGAATAGACTCACCTTGCACCCCCTGACATCTCGGCTCAGCATGCCACCGTCTCATCTTCCCTACTGCCCCTTAGCTGGGGAGGGATAGCTCTGTGGCTCCTAAACCCATTAGAGGCTTTGAGCAACGTCACCAACAATCAGGAAAAAGCACTATAGTGCTACAGGCATCCTAATGAGAGATTAGGATGAGGCAGAAGACATGCTGTGTAGGGCAATGGTCTTAAAGTCTCCCCTGGCTCTGGTTCCAGAGAAGAGGATCTAACCAGCTGGGTGAAGATAGGAAGAGGGGGAAGAACAGATGGGGCTATGGATTCTGCCATCTGAGATTTGGTAGGTTGTTTGTGCCAATCTCTGGATGCAGCTTCCTCTTAATTTCTCCATCAGCCTCAAAGCTCCTGTTCTTCCATGCCCTGTCCATCACTGCTTCGCCAACCCCCAGCTATGGGTCTATTTTGATACGCAACTTTGCACTCAAGCAATCTCCTGCTGCAAAAGTAATTATCGCTGCTTTGGTGTTCTAGCAATGGTTTAGTATTCATGCGCCGATGCTCTGGCAAATGCACATTATGTTTTGGATGTGCATTGTATTGATATTTTACACTGCAGTGATTATACATGTATTCATTGCATTCTAGTTATCTTTTAAATCTCCTCTTGTTGACCTTGTTTTTCTTCAGCACATCTGGTTTTGTGATCCGTGCCTTGAAACTTCTGTGTAGGAGCTCAGTGCAACTTGGCCAAATTGTAAGACCCAGGGGGAAAGGCCGTCATAGTTCAGCGGTAGAGCACCTGCATTGCGTGCAAACGGTCCCAGGTTCAATCTCTGGTGTCTCCTCCAGGGAGGGCTGAGCATGTTCTCTGTTTGAAGCCCTAGAGAACCCGTACAAGTCAGTGCATAGGAAATATTGAACCAACAGATGGGCACACACTGCGTACACCCCATGCATTTAAAACACATCCTGGGAACGGTACTTTGTTAAGGGTGCTGGGAAGGGCAGACTACATTTCTCATGGGGGAGAATAAAGTGCTTTAAATGTATGGTGTGTACATAGCCTCAGTACAAGGTAGCTTCCTACGGCTCCAGGCCTTTTTGATGCCAAAGCTAATACAGCCAACTCTGCTGTGATTACATATTCATGGAATAAGCTAGTTTGGAACACAGCCCTGCTTGCAATGACAGGGACGGCCTCTACCTCCTTGCTTCTTAAGCGGCCTCTCTCCCTTTCTCCAAATCCTTCCGTAGACTCTCTTCTTTGCCCCAACAGCACAGGAGGAAGTGGTGATTCTGCTCAAAATCAATTCAGATCCCCTGTTCAGCCTTTTCTACCACACTGTTGTTATTGCAGCAACAATCATTGTCGAGCGAGCTGCAGTTGTGCAAGAACTAAGCCTTTTTGGGGCGTCCTGACTCACAGAAGGGTACCCTGCTGAATTGGCCCAAAGACCCACCTAATCCAGCACCCCACAGTAGCCAATCAGATGGCTGCAGGGGCACTACAAACAGAGCTTGAGGGAAATACCCCCACAGTGGTTACTCCTCAACAATATGTATAGAAAGGCCTGCTGCCTCTGGATCCTGGAAGGAATAAACAACCATCACCAACAGCTAATGTTATGATAGGCTGCATCAACAGAAGTATAGTGATCAGATCAAGGAAAGCTGCTCTGTTCTGCCTTGGTCAGACCTCACCTGGAGTCCTGTGTCCAGTTCTGGGTGCCACAACTTTAGAAGGATATTGACATGATAGAAGGTGTGCAGAGGAGGGAGACCAGATGATCAAGGGTCTGGAAACAGAGCCTCATGAGGAATGGTTGAAGGAGTTGGGTTTGTTTTCTGTTACTCGAGAGAGCTGGGCCCCAAACCAATGGATTCAAGTTACAAGAAAGGAGATTTCGACTGAGCGTTAGGAATAACTTTAAGAGCTGTTCAGCTGTGGAACTGACTCCCTCTGAGGGCGGAGGGCGCTCCTTCCTTGGAGGTTTATAAACAGTTTGGATGGCTATCTGTAAGGGATTCTTTAGTTGTGATTCCTGCGTTGCAGGGAGTTAGACTAGATGACCCTTGGGGGTTCCTTCCAACTCTACAATTCTATGACTCTATAATAATAATAATAATAATAATAATAATAATAATAATAATTTATTATTTGTACCCCGCCCATCTGGCTGGGTTTCCCCAGCCACTCTGGGTGGCTTCCAACAAAGATTAAAATACATTAAAATGTCACACATTAAAAACTTCCCTAAACAGGGCTGCCTTCAGATGTTTTCTAAAAGTCATGTAGTTGTTCTCTTTGACATCTGATGGGAGGGCGTTCCACAGGGCAGGCGCCACTACTGAGAAGGCCCTCTGCCTGGTTCCCTGTAACTTGGCTTCTCGTAGTGAGGGAACTGCCAGAAGGCCCTCGGAGCTGGATCTCAGTGTCTGGGCAGAACGATGGGGATGGAGACGCTCTTTCAGTTATACTGGGCCGAGGCCATTTAGGGCTTTAAAGGTCAGCACCAACACTTTGAATTGTGCTCGGAAACGTACTGGGAGCCAACTGGGAGCCATCAGGTCCCTTTTGCTGCTCAGGCACTTGCCCAGCTGAGGTGGTGTTGATCTTCCCTGCTAGCCTGAAGCGTCCCTTTTCACTGCACTCTTCTATTCCATCTCTTGCTCAGTTAATTGCCTCCCGCTCTCTTTAATGCATAATAAATAATGAGCAAGCAAGGCCTTATTAAAATTTCATCGGGAGTTTGCAGCCGCTGCAAGAGATTGGGGTAAAATGGGAGGGGGGTGCCCTCCATCTGTTCATTCAGAGAAGCAGCTCGGCCTCCCAGAAGATGAATTAGAGAGAGGAGCATCCAGCTATATTAATCAGCCATTACTCCATGAGAAACCTTCATCAGGATCTCACTGGGATGCTGGAGGGAAAGGATGGAGGACAAGAAGGCAAACATCCTAATGCCACTCTATAAAGCCAAAGCACATCCATAGTGTCAAATACTGGCTGTGGGCACAGTCTCTGCTGCCTAATCGCTAACAAAAGGGCGCCCTGCAGTGCCTGGAAGCCAAAGCCCCTGATCTTTTTTCAGTACAGCGGCTCAGCCACAAAAACCATAAGGAGAGCACCTCTGAGTAAATGCAGAGTGTCGACTGAGTGAATCCAACCAAGCCTTAGGAGGAACAGTTAAAGGAGTTGGGTATGTTTAGCCTGGAGAAGAGAAGATTGAGAGGACTGAAACCAATGGATTCAAACTACAAGAAAGGAGATTCTGCCTAAATATTAGGAAGTAATTTCTGGCTGTAAGAGCTGTTCAATACTGGAACAGACCGCACTATTTAAAGCACATTACCTGCCACATAAAAAGAATCATGGGAACTGCAGCTTTCCCTCAAAGAACTAAAGTTCCCAGTGCCCTTAAACTGCGGTTCCCAGGATTCTGGTTGGGGGTGCTTTAAGTCAGTGTATGGTGCAGGCTCAGTCTAAGAATGAAGTACTGTACTGTAATGGACTGAATTAAGAGAAGTTGCTCACTAGGAACTCTCCAATGTGCTGAAGCAACCAACCTGCCTTCCTCTGTGGGCTAAGAGCAGGACAGCAGCTCTTGTCAGGCTGCTGCATAAGCGCTCCAGGCCTTTGCTCAGTTGCAAAGCTTTGCTGCAATGCCAGGATCCTTTGAAACATGCTTTGAAACAGCACCCCCAGGGCAGCACTTTGCAAAGCCAGCCTGGAAACATATTTTTTTTGGCACTCAGTACCAGACAACTCTGAGGGCGAGGGCATCCACAAAAAGCAAACCCAACAGGGAAACCTACTTTGCATTTACATAGTGATAAGCACATCGCAGGGAGGACAATTTTCTTGTGAATGCAACCAGCGTGTGGCTTGAGGGGAGTAGCAGGAAGAGAGAGCATGTGAGCTGGGAGGCTCCATGCAATGGGAGAAATGGAAAAATGCAAGCCTCGCAAATGGAAACGCATGTTCAGAATTACAAGGAAATGCAGGTCTTTTCGCTTTGAGCACACTTCTAGGTGTGCTGCCTGATCCCGCAGAAGTGGCTTGCTGAGGCTCTAGCGTGTTTAGAAAGTTGATGTAGGTTTTAATGTGTTCACAGTTTATTGCTATTCTGTGTTCAGTTTATTGCTATTTTAACATTCCCAAAGTCTTTAATTCTTATTGATAATTTCATTGTTTTATCCTTTCTGACAAGCCAGTCTGAAGGGATCTTTTTATAACCAAGCAGTGTACAGAGTTTACAAAACAAGTAAATAAAATAATCAGTAAGTAGGACAGACTTTGACAACCTGGTTTTGGGCTAAAACTCTCACCAGCATGTTGCATAGCCTTAGAAGGGCCTACAGCCATGGGGCCTGTCATGAAGATAACTGGGGAATTGGAAGAAGGGAGGTGGAGCTGGATGGGCTACTGGTCTGACTCATGCATTGTGACAGGTTGAACTAGATGACGGTTTGTGTGTCACCCAGCTCTACATGTCTATGATTCTGTACCTCATCTGTTCCACCTGCGCCTAAAGGATGCTCGTGAGGTCACCTCCTTAATGTGAGAAACATTTTCGCTAAACTGAAAGACAAAAAGTCTAACACCCACTCGAGTGCCAACAGGAAGCTGCTCTGCTCCCTCACAGGAAGTCCCCCCTCTATTTTGTCATCCAACATTCCTTCCTCCAGGACACAGATTCAAAACACCTACTTGGTTATGAAGCTCTTATGGTGGCTGAGGGCAAGTCAGTCTCTCTCTCTCTCTCTCTCTCTGCTTCTTCAACTTTTAAGTGGTAGTAACAGCAACCTACCTCGGGATATTGTTGTGAGAGGCAGACGTGCCACAAAGACTGGATGACACATGGGAAGTCTGGAGCGCTTATAAATAGGACGTAGCTATAATGTGTTTTTAAATTATTGTAATCCGCTCTGATCCTCAAAAGATAGGGTGGGGATTAAATAATATTATCAGCCTCTTAATAATGAAGGATTATAAAGGATCCTCCTTTGAGATTATAATGGATCAAGCATGATGGTTCACCATAAAGCTGAAACAAGAGGGGGGGGGACTCCCAAACCTGACCTTGAGGCCTGGCATGGCAGAATTGTGGGGTAGAGAGAGGTTGGCATAGGTAAGGAAAGGGGCTTGTTGGGATTGAGCCATTGTGAAGTTTATATAATAATAAATGGCATGCAGAAAGAGGCTAGAGAAAAGTTTCTCTCTCTCTCTCTCGCAACACCAGAACTGAATGTTGGCAGTTTCAGGACAGATAAAAGAAAGTCTTTCTTCACACAATGGATAGTTAAGCTATGGAACTCCCTCCCACAGCAGACAGTGATGGCCACCAACCTAGAAGGCTTTAAAAGATTAGACACGTTCATGGAGGAGGAGAGGGTTCTTGATGCTGCTAGCACCCAGGATGGCTATGCTCCACCTCCATGGTCAGAAGCAGCAATGCTTCTGAATACTAATTCCTGGAAGGAGGGGAGAGGGCTGCTCTTGTGCTTATGGGTTTTTCCCATTGGGTAAGGTTACCAGATTTTTTTCAATGAATCCAGGGACACTTTGCAACTTCAATGGATTTTGTATGGGGACTGATTTATAAATCCGGGGACTGTCCCTGGGAAATGGGGACGTCCGGTAATATTACCATTGGGGTATCTGGTTGGCCATTGTGAGAACAGAACACCTGGATGGATGTGACATTGGCCTGATCCAGCAGGACTCTTCTTGTGTGAGGGGATCACTTCCATTTTTCCAGTGTTGACAACATTTAACATAGTTCTAGTTACAGGTAGGTAGCCGTGTTGGTCTGCCGTAGTCGAAACAAAATAAAGGTATCTGAAGAAGTGTGCATGCACACGAAAGCTCATACTAATAACAAACGTAGTTGGTCTCTAAGGTGCTACTGGAAAGATTTTTTTTATTTTTTATTTTGTTTCAACATTTAACATGGTATTCTGGGCTGGTGCACTTTTACCAAAGCAAGCCAAGAGCCTTGGACAGCTGCTCCACCTACACAGACGGAGAGACTGCCACAGAAGCTGGGGCACAATGAGACTTCTTCCTGAATTGGGTCCCCTCTGCATTTAGAGAGCTGCAAATAATTCTAAAGCAGCTTAATGGTACGGGGAGGATTTGAGAGCCAGCCTGCTAAGGAGACGGATTAGCCACCAGCAAGAAGAAGCAGCCCTGCCGGGACACCTGGATCCCTAGGAAGGGGAGTGGAACAACACGGCTCAACTGTCTATCACAGGCAGGGAGGACACACAAGCTTCAAAAAGCCTAGAGTGTCAATGTGGAAGCCAGGAAGGCATGCCTGTGAGCTCCTAGGTTATGGCTCCCTCCCTTTCTGGAGGAAGAGGGAAGATGTAAACACTTTTTTAACCCAAGTTTTCAATTGGTAATATATATACTGAGACATCTATATTTATCCAAGTATTTTCATTTTTAAGCATATATTGTAACTGGGAACAGAGGTACCAGTCTTCTACAGAGCCAGACACTTTGTCTTATCTAACTCCATACTGCCTACACACTGAGAGGCGGAGGCTCATATTTACCCATACTCATGGTTTTTTTAATTGGGAAGAACATTAATCTGTTAATTAATTAATCTGTTAATTAATTAGTCTGTCTTATACTCATCCATTAAGTAGGCTTGTTCCTTTTACTATGTTAGCCACCTTGAAGAACAAAAATGCAATGAATAAGTTCAATAATAAACTAATAAATAATAACAATACACTACCAATGCAGAACAAACCAGCAGCTGATGCAGCAAGGCATCGGCTACAAGAAAGTTCTCCTACACAACCCCCATGAAATAAACGGGAGCCGCACAAGAGCATCCCACCAGGGCTTGCAAGAGAGAACTATGGATTGTAGGTCCAATGACATCAATAGCTGAAGAGGTATAACAGGAAGGGTTCCTCCTTCCCTATGTGAAAAACCATGCTACTGTTAAATAGCAAATAAGTATACATGTTAAAAATGAATGTACATGAGCTGAGGATGTTTGCATGATGGGATCCTGCATGTTCACCTCTGTGAAAAGATGCAATATAAGAACATAACTATGTACACACCATTTTTTTCATTTCACTTTTAAGTTGTATACCGCTATATTAGAAAAGCTATATTACTATACACAAGGCGGTTTATAAGCTGCGGAAAAAAGCAAATATACAAGATCACACATTGTATAGCAATCAGATGCAATACAATTAAACCATAGTAAAATATATAATTAGGACTATGTATGTATGTAAAGCAGCATCACCAACATGCTTAGAGATGCCCCCCAGCCTCTTCAAGCCACTGGGCATCTTATTTCAATATGACAGTTCATAGAAATGCATTTAACGTTGTAACTTGCCCACTACCCAGCACTGCTGAACTATGCTCCACCCCAATCTCATGCTGTCAGGTTTGTTTGAAACCAGCTTGGTGGAGGAGATGCAATCCCTTCTGGTGTATCTGGGGGCAGGAGAAGGGAGGGGAGAATATGTGGGGCAAGATGTGTAGCAAAGGGACCACAACACTGTTGGCGTATTTATTGCTGGCTCTTCTGCCAAGCAGGTCTGCTGTTGCCATGGAGCAGGCAACTGGCTGCAGTGCCCACTAAGTTGGGAGACATCAGGGGAAGGGGGTGGCAGCACCGATGCCATGCTAAGCAGGACCCCTAGGGCACAATTCCCTCACTCTGCTGTCACGGTGGCAGGCTCCTGTCAGACCAATTTAGGGCGTTTCACAACAGAGGCTTGAGGATGCATTTTATCCTCTGGAAGGCTGCACTTGCAAATGTTGTTGGCATTAGGTAAGAAAAATAAAGAGAAAGGTATCTACATCTAATGTGCATTCAAACTAATGTTGGATTTTTACATCCACAGTACAGTCTGCCCTCCAACGACCCCCCGTTTACCAGGGGCAGCCTCTGGATTTTCTGGTTAGTGTTTTAAAAAATCCCTTTGTTGCTTTTGCGGGAGACAAATGCTGTCAGTGTGCACTAAAGTTCTTCGCATTTCAGGCTTCCCACCTGGATCTCTAGAACTTAAGTATTTGGGGGGAGGGGAGAGAGATTCATTTTTATTCCATGTGCATACAGTTGCAGCTACCCTACATATGCAACTAGATTATTTGCAAGATTAAGCACTCATTTTAAAAAAACAAAGAAAAGCTACGGTCTGTATAATATGTACATCAGCCAGAGAAAAGCTTTCCAACAATATTTGGGGTGGCGGTGAAGGGTGTGTGTGTGTGTGTGCGCGCGTGTGTGTGTGCGTGTGTGCGCGCGCGTGCGCGCGCGCGCACACACACACACACACACACACACACACTCAAGCAACAACCCTTGATCTCCAAGCAACCCAAAGCTGTCCTGGTTTTCATCTGGAAAATACTGGAGGGTATTAATTATTGAATATACATATTATTTTTCTTCTGAACAGTGTCTCCCCTTCCCCAGAAAGAATTGTGTTTTGAAGCAAGCCATTCCAGGCTTATGGTCCCTCCAGACATCATTTCCATTGTGCACTCACGATGATCTGCACTCAGGATGGTATTTGGGCTGTCAGACAAGATTCTGCTTTCAATACTGCTTGCACCTGCTAAAGTTTTAGGGTGGAGGTACTGCTTCATTTCCAATCGGTGCATGTCCCTTCCTGCAGAAAACCTGTAACTTTTTACCCCACAAATTGGGTAATTCCCCCCCACACACACACACACTTTTGTTGACATAAGACTCCTGCCTTTCAGGAGGCAATAATGTGGTAACGTTGGGGGAGCATCACAAGACAGGACGGTGTGTGGACGGTTCAGTATAAACTCACCACCTCTAATGCACTATTATTGTGTCAATGGCATGTCGCAGAACTCATCCTCCAAAAGGCAACAGTCTGGAAGGGCCCTTCTATTGCCATCTCCTTGGGGCAGAGTATGCATGTGTGCTGATACTGTTAGGCACATCATGTATATTGATAGCACCATATAAATGATAAAATTGACACTGTAGAGTATTATTATTATATTATTATTATTAATTGAATTTATATACCGCCCTATACCCGGAGGTCTTAGGGCAGTTCACAGAACAAAATAAAAATATAAAACCACAAAATATATAATCAAAATAAAAAGAACCACCCAATAACCCCCCCCCAAAAAAACCCACATTTAAAAAGGGCATAGGATGTCAATCAAATCAACCAAAGGCCTGGTTAAAAAGGAATGTTTTTGCCTGGTGCCTAAAGGTGTATAGTGAAGGCGCCAGGCAAACTTCCCTGGGGAGAGCATTCCACAGATGGGGAGTCACTGCAGAGAAGGCCCCGTTTTCGTGTTGCCACCCTCCGGACCTCTCAAGGAGGCAGCGAAAGAAGAAGGACCTTAGAAGATGATCTCAGGGTCCGGGTAGGTTATTATGGAAAGAGGCGGCCCTTGAGGTATTGCGGTCCTGAGCCGTTTAAGGCTTATAGGTCAAAACCAGCACTTTGAATTGGGCTCGGAAACGAATTAGTAGCCAGTGCAGTTGGACCAGCATTGGTGTAATATGCTCAAACCGTCTTTCTCCAGTGAGCTACCTGACCGCTGAATTCTGCACTAGCTGAAGTTTCCAAACCATCTTCAGAGGCAGCCCTACGCAGAACGCATTGCAGTAATCTAACCTTGAGGTCACCAGAGGTTAGACAACAGTAGTTAGGCTATCCCTGTCTAGATAGGGGCGTAGCTGGGCCACCAGCCAAAGTTGACGGAAGGCACTCTGGGCCACTGAGGCCACCTGAGCCTCGAGTGACAGCAAAGGGCCCAGGAGTAACCCCAAGCTACGAACCTGCTCCTTCAGAGGAAGTGTAACTTCATCAAGAGCAGGTGACCTCCCACCCATCTGGTCTAGGGAACCACCCACAAACAGTGCCTCCGTCTTAACTGAACTGAGTTTCAGTTTGTTGGCTCTCATCCAGTCCATTACTGAGGCAAGACACTGGTCCGGCACTTCCACTGCCTCACCTGCAGATGTAAAGGAGAAATAGAGCTGAGTGTCATCAGTATACTGCTGACAACATGCTCCAAACCTCTGGATAGCCCTACCCAGCGGTTTCATGTAGATATTAAACCATGTGGGGGATAGGCTTGAGCCCTGCCAGACCCCACATTGAAGGTTCCACAGGACTGAAAAGCATTCCCCAAGCAACACCCTCTGGGAACGACTGTCCAAGTAAGACTGGAACCTCCGCAAAGCGGTGCCAGCCACCCCGAGTTCGGACAGAAGGATACCATGGTCAATGGTATCGAAGGCCGCTGAGATGTCAAGAAGAATTAACAAGGACATGTTTCTCTTGTATCTCTCTCGACAAAGGTCATAATACAGGGCAACCAAAGCAGTTTAAGTGCCAAACTTTTGGCACAGCATCCAACTTTTGTCAGAAGAAAAACAGCACCACCTGTTTTCACATTAAAACATACACTCTTGCTATAACCAAACGCCACTAAAAAAAAGTTTGCGTTCAGTGAATCCCTAAATACCACAATTTCTAACAATGTATAAATATGAGCATAGCCTAGCAGTGGTCAGATTCAGTATCTCAGAAGTGGTTAACTTCTTAAATGGGAGTTCAAGGGGTGCACCTAGGAGGCAGCAGGACCCTCAGACTCAGGTTTGGTCTCCACATGGAAGTGATCCAAACTACTGTTTGGAGCTGTAATATTTGGGGGGACTTGCAATGAGGCAGTTGTGCTCCCAAGGATCCCTTGCAATGTGACAGAGAAATTGGCAGGGTGGGGAATGAGGGGGTGGGGTGGGGAATGAGAGACTCTCTCTCGGGTCACCCACAGGAGCAGCCTAGCACACAGATATCAAACAGAGCAAGCTTCATAAGAAACCAAAAAAAGTTGTGCCATCACAGGGAAGCTGCACCTGTTGGATTTCATTTTGCTGCACAGGCTGCCAGAAAGAAGCTGCTGTTCCCAGTGCTGGAGAGCTATTCTGCAACAAAAGCCTCAATCCTTTTTTCCCCTCTTTTCTTTTTGGCAGGGTGTGTACATGAGTCTGTGGTCCCAGCCTTTGCTGTATACACAAGGAAGCACGGCACTCCCTGTTTGTTACAATAGCTCCATCATTTGCTGTTGAGTAGCTATGGCAACCTGTGTGAACCAGGGGAAGGGAGCAGACAATCACTCGCAAGACTGTGCAAACATTGCCTAATCAATATAGCTGGCAAACAGAGGCTTGCAAATTGGGATGCACAAGCCCTTCATTTCACTCTCTCTTTTTCTAAGAGGATTTCATGAAAGGAGTACAGTACAAACACTTATTATGAAAGGAGTTAACCCTACTCCCAAAGCATTATCTCGTGTGAACCTTATCAGAGAACACATCACAGCTCAGAGGTTTATCGGAGAACACATCACAGCTCAGAGCAGGGCGCTTGCTTCACATGAGCACAAGCCCTGGGTCAATCATTGCTATCTTCAGGTCTGGGAATGTCCCTTTCCTGACACCCTAGAGAGTCTGCCAGTCAGCGCAGACAACACTAAGCCAAATGGACCAAGGGTCTTAACTTGGTACAAGACAGCTTCTTGTGATCCTGGAACCCAGCCCACTTTCACTCCCCTTCCCAGGATGCCTCTGTCCACCAGAAACAGCAAGTTTTTCTTTTTCAACAATGGGAGACATCCTTCCCATGAATTGGGGGAACGTGGCTCCCTGGTGCAGGGCGGAGTCTATAAAGGGGCCTTTGGCATCCCCTTGGATAGTTTGGGCTACAATGCTCACCAGCCTCAGCCAGCATGTCCAGTGGTCAGGGATGATGGGTGTTGCAGTCCAAAACATCTGGAGGGTACAAAGTTGCTGAAGGTTGCTGTAAAATGTTTCTGAAGGGATTTCCCTCCCCTGGAACAACCTTGGTTTTGCATAAATGATGCTTGATCTCTGGCTTGCCCTAATTCCATCTCTCCTCCTCCCTTTCCCCACTATCATGTTATTTATTAAATGTGGTCATTAATGAATACACACATACCCAAGGACCTGTGTGCATGGAATATCTCTTAAAGGAGTGGAAAAACCCACCAAACAATTCCCCTGTAAAACCAAAAGACAACTCTCACAAACAAGCCCACAAATATTACTAATCCATAATAATTTGGACTACAATGTGTGGCTACATGCCTGCACTGAGAGCACCAGTCACCCTCAAGATTACAAAAACTTTCCTCGTTTACCTGGAAGAGTTATTTCTTCCCTACAGATGGCAAAACAATCAGCTATTTACAAGCCAGCAATAGATAATAGGGGGAAACAAGCACAAAAAAACCCCACCCTCCCCATTCAATTTAAAATACTGTACTGAATTCAAAGTTAATGCCACACACCCCAAATGGAAACCCAAGCAAGAATGCCTGCCTGGGCTCAGAAGGCTGCTCTTAAGAAGTCTCTGCATGTCTTTCACCCTTTCCATGTGGCACAAGGATGGGGGCCTTCTCACCAGCCCATAAAGGCAATGGGGGGACTTAAAGAGGCTGCCTTCCAAAGTAAGTGTGCAGGTCCCAAACCACATCAGACTTCATAGATTAAAGACATCAGGTTCAACGGTACCAGTCAGGGGCGTACCCAGGATCAAAACTGGGGGGGGGGGGGGCAAGCCATGTTCGTTCAGGTTTGCTTTGAACTAGGGGGCAAGCCATGGTCGTTCAGGTTTGCTTTGAATGGACACTGATCATTTTTGCTTCTAGGGCTGCCTTCTAGGGGGGGCAGCTGCCCCCCTCTTCCCCCCCCCGGGTACGCCCATGGTACCAGTGAAGGATGGCAATTGGCCCCATGGAGAATGATTGTGAAACCCTTTTGCCAAGGCTCACTGGGTGCAGGGGGGGGATGGGTAGTAAGGGGAGCCCCTGCATGCAACCTGAGAGGTGCACCCCACCATCCCCGGAGTTGCATGCTTAGAGGTCTGGGTTCAAATCCCAGTTCAGACCCAGCGAGGGGGAAAGGGTAGTCACATCTTTTGGGGGAAGCACCTTGCATCTGTTTGGACACAGAAGGTCGCAGAAGCCCCGGCTTCTCCACTCATACAAGGGTCAGGATTGGGAATAGACGTCTCTTCCTACGCGAGACCCTGGAGAGCCACTTTTAGGCTGGAGGGGCAGAAGAGCCCTGCAGCTGCTGAATGGCCTGCCCAGTCTCCCCAGCAAGCCCTGCTGCTAACAGGGGCGGGAAGGCAATAAATCGTCCACCTTAACCTTCCTGGATCCCCATCAGCTGGCAGTCAAGGAAGATTTGGGGGGGGGGGAGGATGGAGAGAGGATGCTCTGATCCTGGAGGCTGCCCATCATCCTGGCATGCCATCGATGCCCTCCTGCTGCCTCCCACCCCGCTCTCCTCCAGAGCCCAAGCTCGAGGGGAGGGGGCGTCCAAAACAACACACACACACACACACACACACCACCCTCCTGGAGCAACTGGGAGAGGGGAGACCCTTCGGGGGGGGGCGCTTTGCCTCCCCCCCCCCCATGACTCTGCCGCGCGACTGAGAGGCGTCTCCTTGCCGCGCGGCGGGACCTTGTGGCGGGGAGTCCCAGAGGCCCCGTCTCGCCTGCCTTGACAGACGCCGCTCGGCGCGCGACCCCACGCCCGTTCCCGAGTCACCTCAGGGCGAAACCCGCGCGGGGTTGGGGGGCCGCCGGGCCTTCCGCCGCTGCCGCCTCCTCTCCCTGCAGGCGGGCGGGCGGGCGGGCGGGCATGTAGGCCGGCCGGCCGGCTCCCCTCAGCTCCCCCGCCCCGCCGGCGAAGGTCACCGGGGCTCACCTGCAGCAGCGCCGCCGGGCCCCTCTCCATGGCATCCGCCGGCCGCCCGGCCTCGCGGCAAGCCGAGGGAAAGAGCGGTCGCGGGGCTGAGGGGCGTCCAGAGGACGAGGGGCCGCCACAGACACCGCCACCACTAACACGCGGCCGCTCGCCTCAGCGCGCTTCTGCCGCCCGCGCGCGCCCCGCTCGGCCTTTTAAGCCGCTCCGAGGCCCCGCCCCGCGACCGCCGCAGCCAACCACGCCGCGCCGATGTGACGTCAGCCGGGCCGCCGCTCCTGTTGGGCCGGCGACGCTGCCTGGACGGACAGACGGGCGGAGGGAGGGGAGGGAGGGGGAAGGGGCGGCCCAGGGCACGTGGGCAGGTGAGCCGCGGCCACCTCTGGGTGGGAGGCCGTCGAGGGACAGGGCATCATCGCCCCAGGGAAGACCAGGAGGGGCAACATGGGGTGGGAATGGTTCACAGGAGGCTTGCTCAGATTTACAAGACAGAATCAGGTAAGTGCTGGAAGTGATGAGCCCGCTGTCCTGGATGGAACGGAGTTCTACAATATAGATTTTAAACTTCTGGGGGAAACTCTGGAAAAGTGACTTGAAGTTCACAGCATGTAATTCCCTGAAGGAAGATGTTATTTATCTCCGAACAGACTTGCTAAGATGCCTGGAAACGATGCCTTATGAGGAACGGCTTAGGGAGCTGGGTATGTTTAGCCTGGAGAAGAGAAGGTTAAGGGGTGATATGATGGCCATGTTCAAATATATAAAAGGATGTCATATAGAGGAGGGAGAAAGGTTGTTTTCTGCTGCTCCAGAGAAGCGGACACAGAGCAATGGATTCAAACTACAAGAAAGAAGATTCCACCTAAACATTAGGAAGAACTTCCTGACAGTAAGAGCTGTTCAACAGTGGAATTTGCTGCCAAAGAATGTGGTGGAGTCTCCTTCTTTGGAGGTCTTTAAGTAGAGGCTTGACAGCCATCTGTCAGGAATGCTCTGATGGTGTTTCCTGCTTGGCAGGGGGTTGGACTGGATGGCCCTTGGGGTCTCTTCCAACTCTATGATTCTGTGATTCTATAAGACTGAATCAGATAAGTGCTGGAGATGCAAAGAGGTAAAGGGAACGTTCTTTCATATGTGGTGGACCTGTAAAAGGGTAAAAGAGTATTGGGAAATGATCTATAATGAATTGGAAAAAATGTTCAAAAGTACTTCCCCCCCCAAAAGCCCAGAGTCCTTTCTGTTAGGGATAAATCAGACTGAAATTCCCAGGTGTGTCAGAAAAGGTTGTTTATGTATGCTGCTACTGCGACCCGTGTTTTGTTAGCCCAAAAATGGAAAACGAACAAGGTCCCATCCCAACCATATTAGAGAAGAATGGAAAACCTTTATTGAATATATGGGACATAAAACGCTGGCAGCATTAAGATAAATTCAACAGTGTAAATAGGTTTTGATGGATGCAATAATGGAAAACTGAATGTTATAGTTTTTGTAAAATATGCAGGGATATAAGATATGTAAAATGAACTATGGTAGGAGAAGAAGGGAAGTCATTGATATCTTAAGTATGTAAATTGTTTATTTGAAATTGTAAAACAGAAAATTTAATCAAAAATTACATTTATTTTTTAAAGGAGTGACATGGGATGGAGTCTCCTGCAAAAGAGCATGCACAATCCCAGGAAGCTCTGCAGAGACTCAAGCACCATTTTGCCCAAGCCTGCAGGAAGTTTGGCCTCACCATAAGCAGAGGCAGATTTAGAGGAGTGCGGCCAGTTCTGTCGCACTGGGTGCAGAGCCTCGAGGCAGCGCAGGGGAAGCCGCAGCTTTGATTCAGAATGGAGTGAAAGCGGCAGGGGGTACCGAGTTTTGGTGTTACGCAGGGTGCCGCTGAAAATCGAGACCCTAAGGTCCTCCGCTGCCATCAGCCTGACGAAGACCACTGTAAGGGCTCGGGGTTGTCTCCTCGAGAGTAAAGAGGCAGAAACATCCGTTCTTCTAAAGCTAATGCTTTATTTACAGTCTATGTACATCAGAGCGTCTAAGATTCATGTCTGCTTGAGTCAGTTCCAGAATCCAGGAGTGGCTTCTGCCTACTCCTCCCCCAGCATAGAAGTTTGGGGATACCAAAACGTCTCCGCCTTTCCTTACGCTTTTTCCCTCTACGCAGCTGGAGCGAAGGAAATAGCTGACTGCTTTGCTCCGCAACCCCCTCAGGTCGATCCAGGGCTCTATCAGCATCTCTGACCCTCAACTCTACTGCACTGCCTGACAGTTCCTGTTCGCCACCACTGGGGCTGTCCTTGCTATCTCCGCTGGACTCCGAACTGCTTCTCAAGAGAGGCTGCGCTTCCCTCCATCCCTCCTTCCCCGTCTCAAGTGCCTTGCGTGAGGTCAGGTCCCTGACAACCAACATCCTGGGTCAGGACATTGCCAGAACTCTGCGCATCAGCATTGGTGACCACACGCTTGAGGTGCTAGACGATGTTGTCTACCAGGGCTCCACCCTATCCAGAAACATCTTCACCAATGCTGAGCTAGCCAGGCATATTGGCAAGGCAGCTACATTAATGGCTTGCCTCTCCAAAGTGCGCCAATTCCTTATCCGAGAGATCCTGTTTGCAGATGACGCAGCCTTGGCAGCACTACAGAGACTCGTCTGCCGTTTTGGCCAAGCCTGCAGGGAGTTTGGCCTGACAAAGACCAGCTTCCTGGGTCAGGATGTCGACAGCACTCCACACATCAGCATTGGCGATCACACGCTTGAGGTGATAGGCGAAGGAAGAAAAATACATGAATAAAACAAATAATTACCTACTTCTGCATGGGGATTCTAATGCCTAACAGCAATTGCGAAATGTGGAAGGAGGGAGAAGGAGGCAATTAATCCATAGTGGAAAAGATGTGATCATGTGCATGGAAGTGTAATGCTACAACCATTTTCTAAGAATAGACCACCAATGCTTCCCCACCCCACAAATTAACTAATATAAAAGCCCCGCTGAAGCCCACTCCCAGATTGCTGGTGGCAGAAGAAGCTTTTAAGGGGTCGCAATCTGCTCAGTAGATTCTACATAGTACTACTCATCTTGCTCACTCGCTCACACATACAGGCTGTGTGCAAGGCATACTTTTAAAGCACGCCTTTCCCCATAGTATCCCGGGAAACTGCAATTTACCCCTCACATAGCTACAATTCCTGGCACCCTTAACATTTCCCAGGATTCTTTGGGGGAAAATCATGTGCTTTAAATGTATGATGTGTGCACACAGCCACATACACAAACCAGCATCGCCTGAGCTCAGCGAGTGCAGCTTTCTCCCGTTTGAGGACCAGGACATTTGCAGGGAAACCAAAATTCTTGTTTACAAAGCTATTGTACTACCAACCTTACTATATGCTTGTGAAACACGGACCACTTACAAACACCATCTCCAACTGCTTGAAAGATTCCATCAACGGTGTCTCCGAAAATTTTTACACATAACTTGGGAAGACAGGCGAACTAATTCCTGGAAGAAGCAAAGATCACCAGTGTCGAAGCGATGATTCTTCAACATCAACTTCGTTGGACTGGTCATGTTGTGCGGATGCCTGATGATCGTCTTCTAAAGCAACTACTCTATTCCAAACTTAAAAATGGAAAGTGTAATGTTGGTGGTCAACGAAAGAGGTTTAAAAACTCTCTCAAGGCAAATCTTAAAAAATGTAGTATAAACACCGACAACTGGGAAACACAGGCCTGCGAGCGCTCCGATTGGAGAACAGCCTTTACCAAAGGTGTCATGGGCTTTGAAGACACTCGAACTCAGGACACAAGGGAGAAACGTGCTAAGAGGAAGGCACGCTTGGCAAACCCTCACCGTGATCAACTCCCACCTAGAAACCATGTCCCCACTGTGGAAGGACATGTGGATCCAGAATTGGCCTCCACTTACGTACTCACTGTTAAAACTGTGTTTATGGAAAACAAAATAAAAAAATAAAAAAATTCCTTCCAGTAGCACCTTAGAGACCAACTAAGTTTGTTCTTGGTATGAGCTTTCGTGTGTGTGCAGATTTCTGAAGAAGTGTGCATGTACACAAAAGCTCATACCAAGAACAAACTTAGCTGGTCTCTAAGGTGCTACTGGAAGGAATTTTTTTATTTTTTATTTTGCTTTGACTATGGCAGACCAACACGGCTACCTACCTGTAACTGTGTTCATGGAAGACAATCTTACTCAGCTACGAGGGATCGCCAAAGAAGAAGAAGATACACAAAGAAGTTTCCACATTTCCACCTGGAATTGCAAAGAAAATTTGCCTAGTTTGGGACTTTATAGTTTAGCGGAAAGACGAGTAAGAGGCAAAATGATAGAAGTTGATAAGATTCTGCGTGGCACGGAGAGAGTCGGTAGAGAAAATATTTCCATCTGTCTCATAACTCTAAAACTCAGGGACATGCTGTGAAGCTGAATGTTGGAAGATTCAGGACAGATAAAAGAAAGGACTTACTCATGCAGCACAAACTAGGGAACTCGCTCCCCCAGGAGACAGTGATGGCCCCCAACCTGGGTGGATTTAGAAGAGGAGGAGACAAATTCATGAAGTGGCTATTGCAAGACGGGAGAGGACTCTGGTGCTCAAATCCTGCTTTCTGGTTTCCTGCTAGAGCCATCTGGTCAGCCACTGTGAGAAAAGGATCTGGTCAGCCACTGTGAGAAAAGGATGTGGCTTAAAAAGCAAGACATTAAACTTTTCCAATATGCAGTGACTGCGGCGAGAATGTTAATAGCACAGAAATGGAAGCAAGAACAAACACCGACAATAGAAGAGTGAAGAATGAAACTATTGGACTATGCAGAAATGGACAAAAGGACGGGGAGAATCCGAGAACTGGACTAAATATACAGATTATTTAAAGGAAATTACTGAACTAAATGGGCCTTAGAAAGCCTTGCTAACAACAAGGCCAGTGGAAGTGATGATATTCCAGCTGAACTATTTAAAATTTTAAAAGATGATGCTGTTAAGGTGCTACACTCAATATGCCAGCAAGTTTGGAAAACTCAGCAGTGGCCAGAGGATTGGAGAAGATCAGTCTACATCCCAATCCCAAAGAAGGGCAGTGCCAAAGAATGCTCCAACTACCGCACAATTGCGCTCATTTCACACGGTAGCAAGGTTTTGCTAAAAATTCTACAAGGCAGGCTTAAGCAGTATGTGGACCGAGAACTCCCAGAAGTGCAAGCTGGATTTCGAAGGGGCAGAGGAACCAGAGATCAAATTGCAAACATACGCTGGATTATGGAGAAAGCTAGAGAGTTCCAGAAAAACATTTACTTCTGCTTCATTGACTACGCAAAAGCTTTTGACTGTGTCGACCACAGCAAACTATGGCAAGTTCTTAAAGAAATGGGAGTGCCTGATCACCTCATCCGTCTCCTGAGAAATCTCTATGTGGGACAAGAAGCTACAGTTAGAACTGGATATGGAATAACTGATTGGTTCAAAATTGGGAAAGGAGTACGACAAGGCTGTATATTGTCTCCCTGCTTATTTAATTTATATGCAGAATTCATCATGCGAAAGGCTGGACTGGATGAAGCCCAAACCGGAATTAAGATTGCCGGAAGAAATATCAACAACCTCAGATATGCTGATGATACAACCTTGATGGCAGAAAGTGAGGAGGAATTAAAGAACCTTTTAATGAGGGTGAAAGAGGAGAGCGCAAAATATGGTCTGAAGCTCAACATCAAAAAAACTAAGATCATGGCCACTGGTCCCACCACCTCTTGGCAAATAGAAGGGGAAGAAATGGAGGCAGTGAGAGATTTCACTTTCTTGGGTTCCATGATCACTGCAGATGGTGACAGCACTCACGAAATTAGAAGACGCCTGCTTCTTGGGAGAAAAGCAATGACAAACCTAGACAGCATCTTAAAAAGCAAAGACATCACCTTGCCAACAAAGGTCCGTATAGTTCAAGCTATGGTTTTCCCAGTAGTAATGTACGGAAGTGAGAGCTGGACCATAAAGAAGGCTGATCGCCGAAGAATTGATGCTTTTGAATTATGGTGCTGGAGGAGACTCTTGAGAGTCCCATGGACTGCAAGAAGATCAAACCTATCCATTCTTAAAGAAATCAGCCCTGAGTGCTCACTGGAAGGACAGATCCTGAAGTTGAGGCTCCAGTACTTTGGCCACCTCATGAGAAGAGAAGACTCCCTAGAAAAGACCCTGATGTTGGGAAAGATTGAGGGCACAAGGAGAAGGGGACGACAGAAGATGAGATGGTTGGACAGTGTTCTCGAAGCTACTAACATGAGTTTGGCCAAACTGCAAGAGGCAGTGAAGGATAGGCGTGCCTGGCGTGCTCTGGTCCATGGGGTCACGAAGAGTCAGACACGACTGAACGACTGAACAACAACACTGAACTAAATACGTTGGTAGGACTACAAGAGGCATTGTAGATTAAAGAAGAAATATTGTTGTTAAATGTGACCTTATAGTGATAAGTTTGGAGTGAGAGGTATGAAAGCAATGGTAGATATAAGAAATATACCGGTAAGTTGAAATATAGAAACTATAAAGTCGCTTGGAAGGACTGAAGGAAGTCAAGGCTGTAAAAAGCCAGAAAGGTACAAGATGTGAAAAAGTATGTACTGTATATGTTACTATTGCAAAAATGTTTTGAAAATAAATAAAAATGATATTTAAAAAAAAAAGAAAGAAAAGGATGTGGCGACTAGATGGGCCACTGGCCTGACCCAGCAGGTTCTTCTGACGCCCTTCTCCCCTCTCGCGCCACTAGGGCAACTGCTGGTGTCACACTGCCCCCAGAAACAGCTGCTGCTGCTGTGCGGAATCAATAACTAACAGCAGCTGAGATTTGAGATGCTGAACGGAGGCCGAGGGGTGGCAATGGTGGGGGGCAGGGGGGGGGAGAGAAAGAAGCTGACAGCTTCAAATGAGTCAGAGAAATGACCTGGAACAGGGAAGGCAACAGCGGACGTGCAGAAGCGGCAGCCTGTGTGAGGGGACCCAAGCAGAGAGGGGAGGAGAAAGAAATGCATGTATAGTATTATATCGGGAGACAGAGCGGAAGAGCCTCCTGGATCAAGCCAATGGCCTGTCTAGTCCAGCATCCTGTTCTCACAGTGGCCAAGCAGATTCCTGTGGGGAACGAGGACAGAAGCACCTTCCCCTCCTGTGGTCTTCCTTGGATGCGTTGCTGTGGAGGGAGAGCATAGACATCTAGGCTAGGTAAAGGTAAAGGTACCCCTGACCGTAGGAGGTCCCCAAGAAGGATCAAACCTTTTTTATGTATGCCACAACAGCAGCTAGGATTTTGATTGCAAGGAACTGGAAGACACAGGAACTACCTACGATAGAAGAATGGCAGATGAAAATGATGGACTTTATGGAACTCGCCGAACTGACCGGGAAACTACGCGGCCAGAGGGAGGAGACGGTGGAACAGGATTGGAAGAAATTTAAAGTATATTTTAAAAATTATTGTAAGATTTAAAGACTGAAAAAGGTTGGAAGAAATGACAGCTTACAGAATAGAAAAATAGGTTTAAGTAATATAGATTTATGATTTTAGGTTAAGACTTATATAAGAAAAGGACATAAGTGATAATAACAAATAATATTTAAAGATGTCAAGAAATTACTAAAGATGATTGATAATGAAACGCAGTAGGGGGACGTGAGGAAGTCACCCCAACATGATTAGACATGATGAAAGGGAAATTATTATGTATGTTTGTGTTTTTGTATTCTGTATTCTGTATTATGTTAAGCTTTTTGTTTTTTGTTTAAAACCCAATAAATATAATAAAATGTTAAAAAAAAAAGGTACCCCTGACCATTAGGTGCAGTCACGGACGACTCTGGGGTTGTGGCGCTCATCTCGCTTTACTGGCCGAGGGAGCAGGCATATAGCTGGTTCAGGACTAAGTCGCTTCTGGCGAACCAGAGCAGCGCACGGAAATGCCGTTTACCTTCCCGCCGGAGCGGTACCTATTTATCTACTTGCACTCTGACGTGCTTTTCGAAATGACTTGGATGATGGGCTTGAGGGCATCCTGATCAAGTTTGCAGATGACACCAAATTGGAAGGGGTGGCTAATACCCCAGAGGACAGGATCACACTTCAAGGTGACCTTAACAGATTAGAGAACTGGGCCAAGGCAAACAGGATGAATTTTAACAGGGAGAAATGTAAAGTACTACACTTGGGCAAAAAAATGAAAGGCACAAATACAGGATGGGTGACACCTGGCTTGAGAGCAGTAGATGTGAAAAGGATCTAGGAGTCTTGGTAGACCACAAACTTGACATGAGTCAACATTGTGATGCAGCAGCTAAAAAAGCCAATGCAATTCTGGGCTGCATCAATAGGAGTGGAAGTAATAGTACCACTGTATTCCGCTCTGGTCAGACCTCACCTAGAATACTGTGTCCAGTTCTGGGCACCACAATTCAAGAAGGATACTGACAAGCTGGAACGTGTCCAGAGGAGGGCAACCAAAATGGTCAAAGGCCTGGAAACGATGCCTTATGAGGAACGGCTTAGGGAGCTGGGTATGTTTAGCCTGGAGAAGAGAAGGTTAAGGGGTGATATGATAGCCATGTTCAAATATATAAAAGGATGTCATATAGAGGAGGGAGAAAGGTTGTTTTCTGCTGCTCCAGAGAAGGGGACACAGAGCAATGGATTCAAACTACAAGAAAGAAGATTCCACCTAACCATTAGGAAGAACTTCCTGACAGTAGTAATGTACGGAAGTGAGAGCTGGACCATAAAGAAGGCTGATCGCCGAAGAATTGATGCTTTTGAATTATGGTGCTGGAGGAGACTCTTGAGAGTCCCATGGACTGCAAGAAGATCAAACCTATCCATTCTTAAAGGAATCAGCCCTGAGTGCTCATTAGAAGGACAGATCCTGAAGTTGAGGCTCCAGTACTTTGGCCACCTCATGAGAAGAGAAGACTCCCTAGAAAAGACCCTGATGTTGGGAAAGATGGAGGGCACAAGGAGAAGGGGACGACAGAGGACGAGATGGTTGGACAGTGTTCTCGAAGCTACTAACATGAGTTTGGCCAAACTGCGAGAGGCAGTGAAGGATAGGTGTGCCTGGCATGCTCTGGTCCATGGGGTCACGAAGAGTCGGACACGACTGAACGACTGAACAACAACATCCTGACAGTAAGAGCTGTTCAACAGTGGGATTTGCTGCCAAGGAGTGTGGTGGAGTCTCCTTCTTTGGAGGTCTTTAAGCAGAGGCTTGACAGCCATCTGTCAAGAATGCTTTGATGGTGTTCCTGCTTGGCAGGGGGTTGGACTGGATGGCCCTTGTGGTCTCTTCCAACTCTAGGATTCTATGATATGGGACATTTTGAGAGGCCCTACAAGCTGTTGTCCTCTTAAATGCTCAGGCAGGACAACCCGTACAAGACTAATGGACTGCAGCGCTTGAAATGCAAACACAGGAACCAGAAATTGAAGTGGCTCCCAGTACGTTTCCAAGCACAATTCAAGGTGTTGGTGCTGACCTTTAAAGCCCTAAACGGCCTCGGTCCAGTATACTTGAAGGAGCGTCTCCACCCCCATTGTTCTGCCTGGACACTGAGGTCCAGCTCCGAGGGCCTTCTGGCGGTTCCCTCCCTGCGAGAAGCGAAGTTACAGGGAAGCAGGCAGAGGGCCTTCTCGGTGGTGGCGCCAGCCCATCAGATGCCAAGGAAATAAACAACTATCTGACTTTTAGAAGACATCTGAAGGCAGCCCTGTTCAGGGAAGCTTTTAATGTTTAATAGACTATTGTATTTTAATATTCTGTTGGAAGCCGCCCAGAGTGGCTGGGGAAACCCAGCCAGATGGGCGGGGTATAAATAATAAATTATTATTATTATTATTATTATTATTATTATTATTATTATTAAATTATTATAAGTGTGGGGAGGACCATAGTGGTTACTCTGTCAAGAGGAAAATGAAACGCCACATTGAATACATGGAGACCACAAGGGGTGACAGTCTCCTTTATATATTTGACAGCCCACTTTCTGCCAGCATCTGCCACCTGAGGCAGCTACCTCACTTTGGCTAACAGTAGGGCCAGCAGATGCACATGCTGGGAGTGACCAGCAACCCCACCAAATGAAGTGAAGCACAATCTCAGTTCAAAACATTCATTTTACTCTTGCCACCTGTGGACCAGTTCGTTCCCCTTGTCATCTGTGCCAACCTCTGGACGCCGGGTGCAAGGTTGTCTCTGGCTGGAGGTTCTCCCGATGTCCAAATAAAGATGCAGCCAGTGCCTCGGAGGAGATGGTCAACGGTTTAAAAGAGCGCCAAAAGCGATTCCCTCGAGGAAAGCCAAGAAGGGAAAAGGTCCTCAGGGACAGGAGGGCAGCCAGAGTGTTGGTGGTGGTGGAGATGGGGAAGGAGGAGAGCGGGCTTGTTTCTAAAAAAAAAGGCAGGTACAAGTTGTTTCTAAAAAAAGGAGAGCGGATCAATTGTTCCCTGTGGCCACCGAGGAAACAGGATCGAGTGACAGAGAAGAAGGACTGAGCGAAATTACACAGCAGTTGAAAGTCAGCTTGATAAGGACATCACAGCAGGCTCAGATCCCAGAGGGGAGCATAAGAACAGGAGGACAATGACCCATCTAGCCCAGCATCCTGTTCTCACAGGGGCCAACCAGATGCCTGCCAGCAGGATTTGAACACAAGAACAGCACTCTCCCCTCCTGTGGTTTCCAGAAGCCTTGCTGCCTCCAACTGTGGAGGCAGAGCAGAGCCACCCTGGCTAGTAGCCATCAATAGCCCTCTCCTCCTCCTCCTTCATGAATTTGTCTGATCCTCTTTTAAAGCCACTCAAGTTGGCAGTCATCCGTTCTCCTGCGGCAGTGAGTTCCACAGTTTAACTATGTGCTGCGTGAAGGACTTTCTTTTATCTGTTCTGAATCTTCCAGAATTCAGTTTCATTGGGAGTCCCCTCAGCCTGTGCTCTCAGTCTCCCATTATTATTATTATTAGTAGTAGTAGTAGTAGTAGTGGACGTTCAGCCCGTTAAATTAATGGGCGCTAGAACATATGTCCGTGGGGCACATGCGCCTCTCCCTCCCATTAACCCTTCCCCTCCCCAGCCTCCTCTCCCTCCAATTAACCCTTCCCTCCCCAGCCTCCTCTCCCTCCTCTTCTTCCTCCTCCTCGGCTCCTTCCTCCTGCTCCTCCTCCTGCCCCGCCGCTCCTGGGCCGCCGCCGCCGCTCCTCCCTCAGCTCACTCGCCAGCCGCGCCGCGGGGCAGCCAGAGCCGCATGTTCCTCGGGGCGCCTCCCGCTTCTCCCCTCCCCGGGGGTCGGCCTGGCCCGGGCTCCTTGTCCTCCTCGCCGCCGCTGCCTGGAGGCCGAGCTGCTCAACTGTGGGCAAGAGCCAGCAACGCGTCCTCTTCGCAGCCACCGACGTTGCCAAGTAAAAGCCAAGCGGCGAAGGCAGCCAGCAACTTTCTTTGAGTGTGGGGCGAGGCAGCCGCTCCCCTCCCGCACTTCCGATTGGCGGCCTCCGACCGTCTCATCTGCATAGAGTCTCTGCGCTCCAATCCCTGTGTCCGTGGGGCACATGCGCAGTAGCGCAATCCCACGGACACAGGGTCTGGACGCAGAGACACTTGCACTTTATTATATAGGATTATTATTATTATTATTATTATTATTATTATTATTATTATTATTAAAATTTGTATACCACCCTTCAATTGAATATCTCAGGGTGGTTCACAAGATGAAAAGACGGGGGGAGAGACCACTGGATGCAATAGGAGCGTTGTTCTGTTTCCTGCATCCTCTCCCACCTTAGATGCTCAGAAGCTGGACAGCGAAGCAACACAACACGACTCGCTTGTGAGCTTCCATCCTGGTTATCTGGCTGGTCACTGTTGGAAACAGAAGGCCGGGCAGTGCAGTTCTTATAAATCACCCTTACCAGCTTTATTTTTCTTTGATTGCAGCCTCGGCCGGCCAGCCTGACCTTTCCATCCATTACCCAAAGTGCCCGGACGACGTCATAAATCCTTTGAAGAGCATCAATCTTTCTCTGAGCCAGGCACCGTTGTTCAGCGTACCGCTCCAGGAATCACTCGTTTGGGTGGGAGGACTGTTTTCAGTCGGAGATTCCAACTCAACATTAGGAATAACTTTCTGATGGCGAGAGTTGTCGGAAAGGTCCCTTGGAAGGTGGTTTTTAAAAAGTTTTTTTTAAGAGTGTTTGGGTGGCCACCCATCAAGGATTCTTCAGCCGCGATTGCTGCATTGTGGGGCTTGGATTACATGAGCCTTGGGATCTCTTAAAGGTAAAAGGAACCCCTGACCATTAGGTCCAGTCGTGACCGACTCTGGGGTTGCGGCGCTCATCTCGCATTATTGGTCAAGGGAGCCGGCGTACAGCTTCCAGGTCATGTGGCCAGCGGAAACGCCGTTTATTTTCCCGCTGCAGTGGTACCTATTTATCTACTTGCACTTTGATGTGCTTTTGAACTGCTAGGTTGGCAGGAGCTAGGACAGGGCAACGGGAGCTCACCCTGTCACGGGGATTCGAACCGCCGACCTTCTGATCGGCAAGCCCTAGGCTCTGTGGTTTAACCCACAGCGCCACCCGCGTCCCCTTGGGATCTCTTACAGACCTACAAAATTATGAGTTTCAAAGGGCCTCACGCTGGAGACCTTCCCTTGTGGCTTGTGCCACGTGCACTAATTAGCAGGCCGAGAGAGCTGCTGCCACGTGGATTTTTTCTGCCCTGGGCTTCCCAATGTCATGGGCAGGCATGGGTAATGGGGAGAACCCAAAGGCCCTAGAGCAGCAGAGGGAAGGGTGCCTTTGAAGTCAGGAGCAAAAAGATGGCTTCATTAGGGTTGCCACGGCGATGAGCTCTCCTCCCTCTCCTCTTCCCACCCTCCAATTCCCACCGCCTCCTGCATCCTGTCCAGAACCACTTTCCTCCTGCTGCTGCAGAGGCTGAAGGGGGGAAGCGAAACAGATGGAGAAAGACATAGACAAGGATGTAAAAAGAGAGAGCAGAAAGCGACGTGCCTTATTCCTGGCCGCGCAGCCTATTCCTTCCGGCCACGCTCCAGTGCGGTGTGTGTACTCGTGCGTGCAATTAAACACGGTCGGCCGCTGAGTGTTCCTTCCCCCCGCCGCACCGCTGTATTGATCAAGTGTCCGCGGCAGGGAGATAAAAGGGCACGGTTATGTTGCAATTAGCTCTGAAAGCATCATCAGGCCATCGATCCATTTGTCAATTAAGGATTTTGTTAAGCGGGCTGTTACAGTCACTGGGGAGGGGGCATTCCGCACCCGGTCTGACTGCTGTAATCATTTGGTGCATCTTTCATGCAGTGCTCAGTTAAACTATGGTCCTAAGCACTGGGCCTCTTGGGCTTGCTGATCGGAAGGTTGGCGGTTCGAATCCCCGTGACGGAGCGAGCTCCCGTTGCTCGGTTCCAGCTCCTGCCCACCTAGCAGTTCAAAAGCACACCAGTGCAAGTAGATAAACAGGTACTGCTGTGGCAGGAAGGTAAACAGCATTTCCGTGCACTCTGGTTTCTGACACAGTGTTCCATTGCGCCAGAAGCGGTTTAGTCCTGCTTGCCACAGACCTGGAAAGCTGTCTGTGGACAAACGCCAACTACCTTGGCCTGAAACCAAGATGAGCACCGCAACCCAGAGTGGTGCATGCTCTAGTTATCTCTCGCTTGGATTACTGCAATGCGCTCTACGTGGGGCCACCTTTGAAGGTGACCCGGAAACTACAACTAATCCAGAATGCGGCAGCTAGACTGGTGACTGGGAGTGGCCGCCGAGACCACATAACACCAGTCCTGAAAGACCTACATTGGCTCCCAGTATGTTTCCGAGCACAATTCAAAGTGTTGGTGCTGACCTTTAAAGCCCTAAATGGCTTCGGTCCAGTATACCTGAAGGAGCGTCTCCACCCCCATCATTCTGCCCGGACACTGAGGTCCAGTGCCGAGGGCCTTCTGGCGGTTCCCTCACTGCAAGAAGCCAAGTTACAGGGAATCAGGCAGAGGGCCTTCTCGGTAGTGGCACCCGCCCTGTGGAACACCCTCCCTTCAGATGTCAAAGAGAACAACAACTACCAGACCTTTAGAAGACATCTGAAGGCAGCCCTGTTTAGGGAGGCTTTTAATGTTTAATAGATTATTGTATTTTAATGTTCTGTTGGAAGCAGCCCAGAGTGGCTAAGGAAACCCACCCAGATGGGCGGGGTATAAATAATAAATTATTATTATTATAACCCCATTATTTGAATCGGAATAGCCAAGCCTGCAAGTGTTATAGGATTTTTCAGCAGGTGTGCGTTGCTGTACACCGCTCTGCAACACACACACACACACACACACACACACAGGGCAGCTCCCCTGATACCAACCACCCCAGCCCGACAATCAACAGGGTGGTGCTGGTTGTTGCCTGGTTGGCACTGACCAGTGACGGGGCCTTCTCGGTGGTGGTCTCTCGGTACTGGAATGACATGCCTAGTGCACTGTGTCTGTTTTTCTCATTATTAACATTCCACATGGGGATACAAAGCATTCCTGTCACCCAGAGATTTGATTGCTGAAGAGATACTGCTCCTAGCAAGCTTGATCATAAGAAAAAAAAAACCTCAGAGCAATAAGTATGTGACTTTAAAAAAAAAGGTTTTTTAAAAAAAGAAATTCTTAATGATGTAGATCATTTCATTTTATGCTTGTGTTGCTGCCCAGCCCTGTGCTCCTTTGGAAGGAGGATCACGGTAGGAATTTAATGAAAAGAAATAAAATCCCTACAGAAACCTCCCCCCCCCCCCCGCTTTCCTAGAGAGACCAGCTGCCAAGGCCTTTCCGCAGGAGCCTTTGAAAAGAGAACCGTTTAAAGCATGATTTTGCTCCCCCCACCAGCACTTTTATGCTGATCACAAACTCTCTGGCTGTTGCCCTGCAATTATTTCATTTTTTTTGGTTCCTCTTGTTTTTTTACCCTCATCCATTTTATGCAAATGGTGACCATGGATGGTTTTGCTACTCGCCTGGAGGCATTTTTAAAAGATGAATTATAGGCCCTTCTCCGCCAGCTCTTTGCTGCCACTGAAAATTAACATTCTCTTTCTGGAGCCTCATCTGGTTCCTTTTTCATGTTCCATTAGGCACACTGAGCAAACAAGTTTCGCCAGACATTTGAGGCTTAGACATAACACCATTCTCACAATTAGCAGCTGTGCGGACGCATATAGATATATATACCGTCTTTCCCCCTTTTTAAGACACCGTCTTATTTTTTTTCCCCTCAAAAAAACACAGGGTGGCTTATTTTCGGGGGATGTCTTATTTTTATTATGTCAGTATGGTATGGTACAGCTTCCCCCTGCACGCTGAGCAGGCGGGGCAGAACTCCGCAAGAGTCGCGTTTCCCCCCCGTGCCTCTCGCTGGTTCGCTGGCTCCCTGCGCACGCAGGAGGGGCTGAGGAGGCGATGGGAACAATGGCGGCACCATGGCTTACCTTTGGGGTACGTCTTACTTCTCACAAAGGTACAAAAACCCTGCCATGGCTTACTTTATGACTACGTATTAAAAAAGGGGAAACAGGGTATTTAATTAGCAATTTCAGGGGAGTACGGAGCAGCCCACAATGGTACTAATGTGGATCAAGGCCCGTGCTTGAAGTGTAACTCACAGGCACAGGCCCTGATCCAGATTAGGAACATCGTGAGCTGCCCCCTACTCCCCTGAAATTGCTAATTGTGGGCATTGCAGGGGTTGGGCTAGATGACCCTGGGGGTCCCTTCCAACTCTACTATTCATGTCATCTCTTGCTTGGTCCTCCCTGCATTGGATTGGCTGCTGCTCTTCTCCTTTCCGGATATGCAAATCTCCTGCCCTTGTGATTGGCACAAGCGACCGGAGCCTAAGGCTTTAAATATTTCTTCCCCCCACCCATTTTTTTTACTGTAATTTTTAATGCTGTTTTTATTGAATTAGGCTTGGTGGAACGTTGATGGGAAATCATTTTGTAAATGTTACAGATTAAATGCATGGATAAATCATGCTAGCCTGTCCAATAGAGGGGGGGGATCCAAATTCTATTGACCTCTATCTCTTGCCATGCAACGAATGCCAAGTTATATTTTGAAAAATAAAAATATTGTTAAGATAACAAAAAGAAAGTAGCTTGGGATCCACTCCTAGCACTGCATGGCTTTGAACAAAGCCTCCCCTCCCTTCCTTTGTCTCTTCAAACTACAAGAAAGAAGATTCAAACTACAAGAAAGAAGATTCCACCTAAACATTAGGAAGAACTTCCTGACAGTAAGAGCTGTTTGACAGTGGGATTTGCTGCCAAGGAGTGTGGTGGAGTCTCCTTCTTTGGAGGTCTTTAAGCAGAGGCTTGACAGCCACCTGTCAGGAATGCTTTGATGGTGTTTCCTGCTTGGCAGGGGGTTGGACTGGATGGCCCTTGGGGTCTCTTCCAACTCTAGGATTCTATGATTCTTCCTGACTCAGTTTCACATTTTAGGCTGTTAAGGAAAAAAATTCCGGGGTTAGAGACTACTCACTCAGCTCGTCGGGGTGCAAGTCCCCTGCGGGTCCATGCGGTCAGTAAAAGAAGGACATTCCAGCCAAGTAATTTGGAGCAAAACAGCGGTCAGTAGACCACGATTCTTATTGTTGCGCAACAGGTCCCCACAGGAGTAAAAACCCTGAGCATGGGGTGACATCGACTTTTAAAACTTCCCTCTTTCCCCCAGAAATACACTTCGAGAGGCATCATTGATACACCATCACTACATCACTAGCTTGACACAAATGGGGGTATACAAGGGATGTGGGTGGTGCTGTGGGTTAAACCACTGTGCCGCTTGGGCTTGCCGATCAGAAGGTTGGCAGTTCGAATCCCCGCGACGGGGTGAGCTCCCGTTGCTCGGTCCCTGCTCCTGCCCACCTAGCAGTTCAAAAGCACTTCAAAGTGCAAGTAGATAAATAGGTACCGCTCCGGCGGGAAGGTAAACGGCGTTTCCATGCACTGCTTTGGTTTCGCCAGAAGCGGCTTAGTCATGCTGGCCACATGACCCGGAAAAACTGTCTGCGGACAAACGGCGGCTCCCTTGGCCAGTAAAGCGAGATGAGCACCGCAACCCCAGAGTCATTTGCAACTGGACTTAATTGTCAGGGGTCTCTTTACCTATACAAAGGTTACACAAGTTCAACATTAGGTCACTTTCTCAGACACCTTTCCCAACACCTCTTAAGCACCCATCACCGAAAGAACAATAAAATCTCCTTGCTCTCAGTCTGGAGATGGGCTTTCACCTGCCCACAGACTGTCTCGCCAGAGTGGTGCATGCTCTAGTTATCTCCCGCTTGGACTACTGCAATGCGCTCTACATGGGGCTACCTTTGAAGGTGACCCGGAAACTGCAATTAATCCAGAATGCGGCAGCTAGACTGGTGACTGGGAGTGGCCGCTGGGACCACATAACACCGGTCCTGAGAGAACTACATTGGCTCCCAGTACGTTTCCGAGCACAATTCAAAGTGTTGGTGCTGACCTTTAAAGCCCTAAACGGCCTCGGTCCTGTATACCTGAAGGAGCGTCTCCACCCCCACCGTTCAGCCCGGACACTGAGGTCCAGCACCAAGGGCCTTCTGGCGGTTCCCTCACTGCGAGAAGCAAAGCTACAGGGAACCAGGCAGAGGGCCTTCTCGGTAGTGGCGCCCGCCCTGTGGAACGCCCTCCCGTCAGAGGTCAGAGCGATAAACAACTATCTGACATTCAGAAAATACCTGAAGGCAGCCCTGTTCAGGGAAGTTTTTAATCTGTAATATGTTAATGTATTGTTTTTTTAATATTTGCTGGAAGCCGCCCAGAGTGGCTGGGGAGACCCAGCCAGATGGGCGGGGTACAAATAATAAATTATTATTATTATTATTATTATTATTATTATTATTATTATTTCAGAACACCGGACTAGCTCAACTGCCTCTGGGGATGTCTATTGTTGCCCCCTTGGTCGCTCCCTGAGTGGGGGGCCGTATCTGTGCTCTCATGCTTGGGGAATTATGGCGGGATGCCCTGTTCCTGCTGCCTACATGACTTCTTGGTTCATGGAGGGAGGTGGAGCCCAAATTCACCTTTCTTTAAGGGTTAAAATGGTGTTGGAATGAGGAGAGTCGGTTAAAGTATGGATTTTCTACGAATTTATAAAGTTAGGTATCTTCCCTGAGCTGTCAAATCGAAAGGATACATTCAGGCATAATATTTGTAGCATTGTAGCAACTTTAAAGATGTGCCGCCCCCCAATGTCATTTCCGCAACAAGGGGGTTGGGCTAGATGACCCTTGGGGTCCCTTCCAACTCTACAATTCTGTGATTAGGAGCCGAGATCCTCACTCCAGGGAAGGATGTGTGGTTCTGATCAAATGGTTGCCGAGTGCTTTGAAGATGAAAAAGCACAGAGTGGGCTGCCCCCTCTTTTCCCTGCGCAGCTCAGGGCTCCCCAAAGGTTTTGATGCAACGCTGGAAGGCAGCAACAACACGCAGACACTCTGCAGCTTCGGATTACGGCGCCCGGTTAATTAAACTCCTTCCCTTTGCTTTGCAACTGGGAATAGACTAGGAGCCAGGCAAGCAAGCTGGCTGAAAGGAAGTCTCTTCTGCAGCACACGGACAGGCTGGGAGAACAACTTTGCACTGCCAACGAATCAGTATTTGTGCTGCAAAGGTCACATCTTATTTCTGGCCCCTAACTCTTGCGTTTTTAATGATGCACACGAAAGTATTTTCTTAGGGTTGTGGCTTCTCCTGTATTTTGTTAATGTGCTCCATGATTTTCTAGTTTCAAACAATCTTGTGCCACGTTGCGAGATGCCAGGGTGTCGAATGGGGCGGGATGCAACTCCTTACATAAACAGAGTCAATGTTCTGCGAGCATCTCTTGGCAGGAGCGATGTTCTCTGCGCAAGAGCTGCTCAAGGCTAGCGTGCGTCGCCAGTCGACATCCTTCAAGGGCTGCCGTCTCCACTGAAGTTAGCCTCGGTTTAAGATTTGCAGGACGAAGCTATGCAAGCTTTGCACGCAGCAGATTGGGGTTTTCAAAAGCATCGCTGTCTTTGACCACCTTTTTCTCAGTGTGTCTTCATTCCTTGCGGCGCTCTGGTGGTGGTTTGGTTCAGGCACATGCCAAAGGGACACTGCTAAATACCGGTATTTCCTTGGAGGCTTTCAATAAAGGGGGAAATAAATCTGTTGGGGGTATTGTAAACAGAGGCAGAAATGTGGTTCCTTCCAGATGTTTGTTGTTGTTTAGTCCTTTAGTCGTGTCCGACTCTTCGTGACCCCATGGACCAGAGCATGCCAGGCACTCCTGTCTTCCACTGCCTATCTATTTATCATCTATCTATCTATCTATCTATCTATCTATCTATCTATCTATCTATCTATCAGAATTCAAAAGGGAGCCAGTGTGGTGTAGTGGTTAAGAGCAGTAGACTCGTAATCTGGTGAACTGGGTTCACGTCTCTGCTCCTCCACATGCAGCTGCTGGGTGACCTTGGGCTAGTCACACTTCTTTGAAGTCTCTAAGCCCCACTCACCTCACAGAGTGTTTGTTGTGGGGGAGGAAGGGAAATGTGAGCCGCTTTGAGACTCCTTCGGGTAGTGATAAAGCGGGATATCAAATGCAAACTCTTATTCTATCTATCTATCTATCTATCTATCTATCTATCTATCTATCTGCTTGTTGTTGTTGTTGTTTAGTCGTTTAGTCATGTCCAACTCTTGGTGACCCCCTGGACCAGAGCACGCCAGGCACTCCTGTCTTCCACTGCCTCCCGCAGTTTGGTCAGACTCGTGTTGGTAGCTTCGAGAACACTGTCCAACCATCTCGTCCTCTGTCGTCCCCTTCTCCTTGTGCCCTCCATCTTTCCCAACATCAGGGTCTTTTCCAGGGAGTCTTCTCTTCTCATGAGGTGGCCAAAGTCTTGGAGCCTCAGCTTCAGGATCTGTCCTTCCAGTGAGCACTCAGGGCTGATTTCCTTCAGAATGGAGAGGTTTGATCTTCTTGCAGTCCATGGGACTCTCAAGAGTCTCCTCCAGCACCATAATTCAAAAGCATTCATTCTTCGGCGATCAGCCTTCTTTATGGTCCAGCTCTCACTTCCATACATCACTACTGGGAAAACCATAGCTTGAACTATACGGACCTTTGTCAGCAAGGTGATGTCTCTGCTTTTGAAGATGCTGTCTAGGTTTGTCATCATTTTTCTCCCAAGAAGCAGGCTAGATAGATCAACACTGCAAAAACAGAGGTGATCCCCTCACGTAAGAACTCTGACCCTGAAGGATCAGGCCAAAGGCCCCTCTGGTCCCACATCCTGTTCTCACAGTGGTCCAACAGATGCCCATGGGAACCCAACAAGCAGGATCCCAGCACAAGAGCCCTCTCCCCTCCTGTGGTTTCTAGCAACTGGGATCCAGAAGCCTTGCTGCCTCCAACTGCGGAGGCAGAGCAGAGCCATCCTGGCTAGTAACCATTGATAGCCCTCTCCTCCTCCATGAATTTGTCTAATCCTCTTTTAAAGCCATCCAAGTTGGTGTCTGTCACTTCCTCCTGTGGGAGGGAGTTCCACAGTTCAACGGTGCTGCATGAAGAAGAAGAAGAAGAAGAAGAAGAAGAAGAAGAGGAGTTTGGATTTGATATCCCGCTTTATCACTCCCCTTCAGGAGTCTCAAAGCAGCTCACATTCTCCTTTCCCTTCCTCCCCCACAGCAAACACTCTGTGAGGTGAGTGGGGCTGAGAGACCTCAGAGAAGTGTGACTAGCCCAAGGTCACCCCGCTGCATGTGGAGGGGCGGGGAAGCGAACCCGGTTCACCAGATTACTAGTCCACCGCTCTTAACCACTACACCACACTGACTCTCTTTTATTTGTCCTGAATCTTCCAACACTCATCTTCATTGGATGTCTACAAGTGAGCACGGCCGAGCCGAGGGCGCCAGGTTGGGGAAGGCTGGCCGCCCTAGGGTTTCATACCAGACAGGCCTGCAAACCTGTGGCCCCAGCGAGAGGGAAGCAGCACATGACTAGATACACCTTGTGGCCAGTGTTTTGATGTTTGCAGATGTTTAATTGAACCTCCAGCTGCTCAATATTCATGGCTGATCACATCACATCTGGCCCAATGGGTCACAAATCGTGCCAGTTGGTCGTAAGGGAAGCAGAACCCTAAAAAAAAGGTGACATCATTGAATCATAGAATCATAGAATCATAGAGTTGGAAGAGACCCCAAGGGCCATCCAGCCCAACCCCCTGCCAAGCAGGAAACACCCTCAAAGCATTCCTGACAGGTGGCTGTCAAGCCTCTGCTTAAAGACCTCCAAAGAATGAGACTCCACCACACTCCTTGGCAGCAAATTCCACTGTCAAACAGCTCTTCCTGTCAGGAAGTTCTTCCTAATGTTGAGGTGGAATCTTCTTTCTTGTAGTTTGAATCCATTGCTCCGTGTCCTCTTCTCTGGGGCAGCAGAAAACAACCTTTCTCCCTCCTCTATATGACATCCTTTTATATATTTGAACATGGCTATCATATCACCCCTTAAGCTTCTCTTCTCCAGGCTAAACATTCCCAGCTCCCTAAGCCGTTCCTCATAAGGCATCGTTTCCAGGCCTTTGACCATTTTGGTTGCCCTCCTCTGGACACGTTCCAGCTTGTTAGTATCCTTCTTGAACTGTGGTGCCCAGAACTGGACACAGTATTCCAGGTGAGGTCTGACCAGAGCGGAATACAGTGGTACTATTACTTCCCTTGATCTAGATGCTATACTCCTATTGTGAAGCATCCACACAATTAAGAACAGTCCCACCCCCACAGGTTATCGCCTAGCTCTAGTAAGCTGGCAGGTCCCAATGGCCAATCCGGAGGTCTGGATTTCCTCTGCACTGGGGATTTCCTCTTCCCACCCTCCTTGCAAATAATTATTCTCCCTAATTAGTCTTGGGAGGACTAGTTCGCTCTATGCAGATACTGAAGAGCAAAACTCCTTTCCATTTTGCCTTTCAGCTCTGCCTTTCAGGCCCGCTGAGGTTTCCCCTCTTTTCACCCTGCGCGATCTCCTAAAAGCATTAAATTGGATAAAAATAGTCAGCGGGGGGAGAAGGAGGGGAATCTCCATCTTGGGCAGCCCAGATACAATCCTGAGAAAGCCGCTGAGGATTTCAGTTCTTCCGGCTAGAGGCAGGATCCAGCTGAAAACTCGGCAGGAAAGGTCGGTCTCCGGATCGAAAGCTGTCAAGAAGGATCACATCCACCTATTAAAAGGGGATATCTAAAACAATTTCGTTTTGTTGAGATGCATCACCTGCCTTAAGAGATCTCCTGAGCTCCAGCGTAGGCATAGCTGGAAATGACCCCAATGAAACTTCGACGGAAGCTTTCTCCACCGAGGTGATATTATAGTCATCTTCCGATATCTCAAGATTGAGGTTGAATCCTGACAAGACAGAAGTACTGTTTTTGGGGGACAGGGTGCGAGCGGGTGTGGGGGACTCCCTGGTCCGGAATGGGGCAACTGTGCCCCTGAAGGACCAGGTGCGCAGCCTGGGAGTCATTTTGGACTCACAGCTGTCCATGGAGGTGCAGGTTAATTCTGTGTCCAGGGCGGCTGTCTACCAGCTCAGGAGATCTCTTAAGGCAGGTCCATCTGGTACGCAGCTCCATCTGGTACGCAGGCTGAGACCCTACCTGCCCGCACACTGTCTCGCCAGAGTGGTGCATGCTCTAGTTATCTCCCGCTTGGACTACTGCAATGCGCTCTACGTGGGGCTACCTTTGAAGGTGACCCGGAAACTGCAATTAATCCAGAATGCGGCGGCTAGACTGGTAACTGGGAGTAGCCACCGGGACCACATAATACCGGTCCTGGGAGAGCTACATTGGCTCCCAGTATGTTTCCGAGCACAATTCAAAGTGTTGGTGCTAACCTTTAAAGCCCTAAACGGCCTCGGTCCTGTATACCTGAAGGAGCGTCTCCACCCCCACCGTTCAGCCCGGACACTGAGGTCCAGCACCGAGGGCCTTCTGGTGGTTCCCTCACTGCGAGAAGCAAAGCTACAGGGAACCAGGCAGAGGGCCTTCTCGGTGGTGGCACCCACCTTGTGGAACACCTTCCCAGCAGAGGTCAAAGAGATAAACAACTATCTGACATTCAGAAAATACCTGAAGGCAGCCCTGTTTAGGGAAGTTTTTAACCTGCGATATTTTAATATCTGTTGGAGGCTGCCCAGAGTGGCTGGGGGGACTCAGCCAGATGGGCGGGGTACAAATAATAAATAATAATAATAATAATAATTATTATTATTATTATTATTATTATCAAGGGCTGTCACACGGAAGATGGAGCAAGCTTGTCTTCTGCTGTTCCACAGGGGAGAACCCAAAGGTCAGTGTTGGTGCTGACCTTTAAAGCCCTAAATGGCTTCGGTCCAGTATACCTGAAGGAGCGTCTCCACCCCCATCGTTCAGCCCGGACACTGAGGTCCAGCTCCGAGGGCCTTCTGGCGGTTCCCTCACTACAAGAAGCCAAGTTACAGGGAACCAGGCAGAGGGCCTTCTCGGTAGTGGCACCCGCCCTGTGGAACACCCTCCCTTCAGATGTCAAAGAGAATAACAACTATTTTAGAAGACATCTGAAGGCAGCCCTGTTTAGGGAGGCTTTTAATGTTTAATAGATTGTTGTATTTTAATGTTCTGTTGAAAGCCGCCCAGAGTGGCTGGGGAAACCCAGCCAGATGGGCGGGGTATAAATAGTAAATTATTATTATTATTTTAAGTCCAGTCACGGACGACTCTGGGGTTGGGGTGCTCATCTCGCTTTACTGGCCGAGGGAACTGGCATTTGTTCGCAGACAGTTTTTCCGGTCATGTGGCCAGCATGACTAAGCCGCTTCTGGCGAACCAGAGCAGCGCACAGAAACGCCGTTTACCTTCCCTCCGGAGCGGTACTTATTTATCTACTTGCACTTTGACGTGCTTTCGAACTGCTAGGTGGGCAGGAGCAGGGACCGAGCAACGGGAGCTCACCCCGTCGTGGGGATCTGAACCGCCGACCTTCCGATCGGCAAGCCCTAGGCTCAGTGGTTTAGACCACAGTGGAACAAATGAAACATATACCAGGCCTAGAAGATAAGAGACAAAACCATTTTATTCCAAGAGACTCTGTCCAGAACCCTTCCCAAGATGGCAGCTGGCCATGGATAAAGTGTCCCATCTCCCACTCTTCGTCAGATTGGCTTCCTGGATCAACAAGGCACATGGAATGATGGGAACTGTCCTCTCCGCGCCACAATCTCCAGCTACGGACACCATCCCACATAACAGGAAGGGCTATGCAGTTCACAGGCTGGCAAACCAAACAACTCCAAGCGCTGCTTCTAGGTTCCCTCGTCCTTTCGTATAAACGGAAGCAGTTCATTCGTGAGGGTGTGGCGCTTGTCACGCCAGCGGAAATGTGTGGGCGCCTGGCTGGGCCCTTGCTCATAGTCAAAGCAAGGGCTCAGCTCAAAGGCCAGGGCTGATTTCACCAGCCCAACGCCGCCAGCTTTCTCAGGCCCCGGGTGGTAGAGGCGCCCATTCTCGGGCAGCATCAGCAGCTTCTCGGGCTGGAAGGGCACTGCCAGCTTGTCCGCTCCGCCGCAGTAAGACAACAGCTCCTCGCCCGACGCTCCCTGCAGGAGGTGGGTGAAGACGATCGGCCGGTCGTCGCATCGGACGAAGTTCTGCTCGCGGCCGCAGGGAGAGAGGTAGGGGAAGGCGGCTTCGTAGCGCCCGCTCTGGTTCAGCTTGAGCTGCTTGAAGAAGAAGACCAGGAACTTCTTGTCTGCAGGAGGGAGGGAGAGAAAGCAAGAGGGCCGGTCGATGCGTTTCCAATCTCCTACCAACACACAGAATCATAGAATCCTAGAGTTGGAAGAGACCCCAAGGGCCATCCAGTCCAACCCCCTGCCAAGCAGGAAACGCCATCAAAGCATTCTTGACAGATGGCTGTCAAGCCTCTGCTTAAAGACCTCCAAAGAAGGAGACTCCACCACACTCCTTGGCAGCAAATTCCACTGTCGAACAGCTCTTACTGTCAGGAAGTTCTTTCTAATGTTTAGATGGAATCTTCTTTCTTGTAGTTTGAATCCATTGCTCCGTGTCCGCTTCTCTGGAGCAGCAGAAAACAACCTTTCTCCCTCCTCTATATGACATCCTTTTATATATTTGAACATGGCTATGATATCACCCCTTAACCTTCTCTTCTCCAGGCTAAACATACCCAGCTCCCTAAGCCGTTCCTCATAAGGCATCGTTTCCAGGCCTTTGACCATTTTGGTTGCCCTCCTCTGGACATGTTCCAGCTTGTCAGTATCCTTCTTGAACTGTGGTGCCCAGAACTGGACACAGTATTCCAGGTGAGGTCTGACCAGAGCGGAATACAGTGGTACTATTACTTCCCTGATGGGTTGAGCAAAGAGGACTTGCCTTTTTATTGGAGGGTGGGGAGAAGAGCATGGAGTGGCATGGGGGCCCCGGTGGGTAAGTGACTGGCTTCTCATAAATTATGTCATTCTCCTGAACCTCAAGGTGAACCTTCAGGGAGGGAAAACAAACAAACAAACAAAAAATCCTTCCAGTAGCACCTTAGAGACCAACTAAGTTTGTTCTTGGTATGAGCTTCCGTGTTCATGCATGGGGCGATCGGCGCAGTGGTGCAATCCTCGGGGGGGGGGGGTCCGATTGCGGCGTGGCGGCATGATTCGCCCGGGGGGGGGATTTTGTCACCCCCCTCTGGGATGGCACCTGGGGCGGACCGTCTCCACCACACATACCCTTCCTACGCCCCTGTCTGTCACCTCCATGTCTTATTTCCAGATGCAGACAGACTGCTAGGTTGGACCATGCTAACTTCTAGACATCCCTCCTAGCAGATCCTTAAAAGATTCCCCTTTAATTCCTATTCCTGCTGGGCTCAGGCTGTGGAAAGACTCACTGGAGAACTATGCAAAAACAAAATAAAAAATAAAAAAATTCCCTCCAGTAGCACCTTAGAGACCAACTAATTTTGTTCTTGGTATGAGCTTCTGTGTACATGCAGATATTCAGTGCATGCACATGAAAGCTCATACCAAGAACAAACTTAGTTGGTCTCCAAGGTGCTACTGGAAGGAATTTTTTTATTTTTTATTTTGTTTTGACTATGACAGACCAACACGGCTATCTATCTGTAACTGGAACTTCAGGGAGGGAGAGTTTCGGAGCACCAGAAATGCTGGACAGTAGAAGTCAGGTTTATTTTTATTTTTATTTTATTTTTTTGCAAATAGATAAATTTGATGGTAATTGCAGCCAGACAGGTTATAGCGAGTAATTGGAAAAAAAGCAGAACACTTAGGGGTGAACCAATGGAGGGAAAAATTGAATAATATTACAATTTTAGAATACCTAAATTCATTCATTTTAGAATGAAAGGGTTTAAGGTCAGTGAGAAAGAGGAGGATTGGCTTGAGAAGCTACTGAATTATTTGGGTAGGTTTGAACAATTTGGGGTAATGTTAAAGGCTAAATAAACCTTGTGGATTGTTAATATATACAGAATTGTACATATGGTTGATTTGAATATGATTTCATTGTTCATGTATATCCAATGTATCGGCCGCCTGGGGGGGTTTCACTGTTTTTGTTTGGGTTGTTGGTGATCTAAATAAAACTTTAATAATAATAATAATAAAACTTATTGCAGTCACGTTTATATGAGTTTCGCCAGGGGCGAGGGTCAGGTTGGGGAGGGTGGACAAAATCAGCAGCATTTTCAAGAGCCAAGACTTGGTAACTGGGGCCAGTGGCTCTCCAGGAAGGGTCACTAACTGGACAGAAACTGCTGCTTACAGAGATTTCAGGACAGATAAAAGAAAGACCTTCTTCATGGAGCCCAAGGAGGCAGGAATGGCCGCCAACTTGGATGGCTTGAAAAGAGGCAAATTCATGGAGGAGGGGAGGGCTATTGATGGCCAGGATGACAATGCTTTGCCTTCACAGCTGGAAGCAGCAATGCTTCTGAATCCCAGGTGCTGGAAGCCACAGGAGGGGAGAGGGGTCTTGTATTCAAATCCTGCTTGCTGGTTTCTCACAGACTTCTGGTTGGCCACTGTGAGAACAGGATGCTGGACTAGAGGGGCATTCTTACATTCTTATTCTTAACGTGTCCAGAGGAGGGCAACCAAAATGGTCAAAGGCCTGGAAACGATGCCTTATGAGGAACGGCTTAGGGAGCTGGGTATGTTTAGCCTGGAGAAGAGAAGGTTAAGGGGGGATATGATAGCCATGTTCAAATATATAAAAGGATGTCATATAGAGGAGGGAGAAAGGTTGTTTTCTGCTGCTCCAGAGAAGCGGACACGGAGCAATGGATTCAAACTACAAGAAAGAAGATTCCACCTAAACATTAGAAAGAACTTCCTGACAGTAAGAGCTGTTTGACAGTGGAATTTGCTGCCAAGGGGTGTGGTGGAGTCTCCTTCTTTGGAGGTCTTTAAGCAGAGGCTTGACAGTCACCTGTCAGGAATGCTTTGATGGTGTTTCCTGCTTGGCAGGGGGTTGGACTGGATGGCCCTTGGGGTCTCTTCCAACTCTATGATTCTATGATTCTTTACCTGGAGATGTTAGGATAGCTTTCCCCAGCCTGGGGCGCTCAAGACGCTTTGGACTTCAACCCCCAGCATCCCTGATCATTGGCCATACTGGCTGGGGCTGATGGGAGCTGGAGTCCAGAGCCTCTGGAGGGCACCAGGTTGAGGAAGGCCGAGACAAGAGCTGAATCTCGCATCTTCCTCCTGGGCTGTGCAACTGAGATGTGCCAGAGATGCTATGGTGCCTCTGCCCCTATGATGCCCCCACCCCCTTCAGGTCCTGGTCCCCACACTTCCAGCCATGTCACTGCAACTGTACCCTCACCTGTGGCTGCGCCCACATTTCCGCCACAATGCAGCAGCAGCGGCGGCGGCTACGGCAACGGGGCAGTGGTGGTGGTGCAGGCGAAGTTGAAGTGGGGCTGGCAGCAGCAGGATGGTGGGAGGGCATAGTAGGAAGGGGCCAGAGTCAGGTTAAGAGTTTTGGAGGTCCTAAGCACAGTGGACCCTCGACTTACGAAGTTAATCCATTCCGACGGATTCCTCGTAAGTCGAAATCATCGTAACTCAAGTCCCCAGAGGAATGCGTTGGGAGAACGCATTCGTAGGTCGAAAAAACCTTCGGAACTCGAGAAAACCGCATCTAAAGCGGCCACGGCTTCCGATCGGAAGTCGAAAAAATTCGGAAGCAGCGGCCGCTTTGATCCCTCGCAACTCGAAAAACTCGTAAGTCGGGTCATTCAGAAGTCGAGGGATCACTGCACTTAAAGGATTTTGGTGCCCCCATATATATCTCACTCAAAATAATAACAAACCGTAAAATAAAATTTTACTTTTTGAAACGAAACAAACCTACAGCAAAATAGGAAATGACTTTATTTTTGTATACAGTGGTACCTCTGGTTATGTACTTAATTCGTTCCGGAGGTCCGTTCTTAACCTGAAAATGTTCTTAACCTGAAGCATCACTTTAGCTAATGGGGCCTCCCGCTGCCGCTGCACCACCAGAGCACAATTTCTGTTCTCATCCTGAAGCAAAGTTCTTAACCTGAAGCATTATTTCTGGGTTAGCGGAGTTCTTAACCTGAAGCGGATGTAACCTGAGGTACCACTGTACTTCCACTTTATATTCCCCCTCTCTCTCTCTACTGGTATACACACACACACACACATATATACACACACTTTTTTCTACAGTAATTGAAGGTTTTTGATCAGATCCTCAAAACTAATCTTACATAACATATCTGCTTCTGTGCTTAGTAGAGATAAGGCATCCAGCCTGCCTTGTTGCAGAGTTGCTCTGTTGGGATTTTTAGTATACTTCAACTGAGAAAATGAATGCTCAGTTGAGCAATTTGTGATAATTCATGTTACAAAGCTGGCAGTGGAAAATTTCTGTGCTGCCTGCCCTTCCCTTGCTGTCCGGAGCACGTGCTTAATCGTTCATCCAGCCCCAGAGGAGGTCGATCCACCACCTGAAGGAAATGGCTTCCCTTTGCCTAATGCATGGGCTGACCCTGTCCGGGGTCAAACATCCCTTGAAATAGACAGAATGAAGTGTTCTGTGCTGTGCTACCAGCTCTGAGTTCCTTAAGGGAGAGAACACAGGCAAGGCCAGCCTGCAGCTCAGAAGAAGGCAATCTGAACCATGCTCTATTTGGCTCCTTCCAACCGATCAGGCAAGCGGCAAACAGCCCTGGATGGAACGGAACTAACACAACCATTTTGCAGGATCCCTTCATTTACAAACCAATTGTGTTTTGCCTTTAGGGATCTGAGAGACTGAAGGGACCCCCTTCCTAAAGAGATCTCTTATCATTTCAAGCAAATAAACAACTACCTGACTTTTAGTCAGGTCCTGTATACCTGAAGAAGCGTCTCCACCCCCACCGTTCAGCCCGGACACTGAGATCCAGCGCCGAGGGCCTTCTGGCGGTTCCCTCAATGCGAGAAGCAAAGCTACAGGGAACCAGGCAGAGGGCCTTCTCTGTAGTGGCGCCCGCCCTGTGGAACGCCCTCCCAGCAGAGGTTAAAGTGATAAACAACTATCCTACATACAGAAAATACCTGAAGGCAGCCCTGTTTAGGGAAGTTTTTAACCTTGTGATTTTGATGTATTTTAATATTTGTTGGAAGCCGCCCAGAGTGGCTGGGGAGACCCGGCCAGAAGGGGCGGCGGTACAAATAAAAATATTATTATTATTATTATTATTATTATTATTATTATTATTATTATTAGAAGGCATCTGAAGGCAGCCCTGTATAGGGAAGTTTTTAATGTGTGATGTTTTATGGTGGTTTTATAATTTGCTGGAAGCCGCCCAGAGTGGCTGGGGGAACCCAGTCAGATGGGTGGCATATAAATGATAAATCATCATAGAATCCTAGAGTTGGAAGAGACCCAAAGGGCCATCCAGTCCAACCCCCTGCCAAGCAGCACCATCAAAGCATTCCTGACAGGTGGCTGTCAAGCCTCTGCTTAAAGACCTCCAAAGAAGGAGACTCCACCACACTCCTTGGCAGCAAATTCCACTGTCAAACAGCTCTTACTGTCAGGAAGTTCTTCCTAATGTTGAGGTAGAATCTTCTTTCTTGTAGTTTGAATCCATTGCTCCGTGTCCGCTTCTCTGGAGCAGCAGAAACAACCTTTCTCCCTCCTCTATATGACATCCTTTGATATATTTGAACATGGCTATCATATCACCCCTTAACCTTCTCTTCTCCAGGCTAAACATACCCAGCTCCCTAAGCCGTTCCTCATAAGGCATCGTTTCCAGGCGTTTGACCATTTTGGTTGCCCTCTTCTGGACACGTTCCAGCTTGTCAGTATCCTTCTTGAACTGTGGTGCCCAGAACAGGAATCATCATCATCATCATCATGCGTGTGATTTGTGTTTGAAAGACAGAGAGTCACGCTCATTTAAGGAGTTTGGGAACTTGCAGAAACTATGCCGGAAAGGTCTAGGCCAGCTTCCCCAACTATGTGGCCATTCAGATGTTTTGGGCTAGAATCCCACCAGCCCCTGCGCTGGCTGTTGGGCATTGCAGTGCAAATCATCGGAAGGGCAGCAGGTTGGCCGAGGCTAGCAGACACGATTCGTGCCCTACAGCCAGGCAGGCGCATGTGTGGAGCGACCCTCAAGCAGCCGCTCTTGGCCAAGGAACGCAAGCAGAACGCGACTTAATCAAAACAAGCACGTAAGCCAAACACCTCGTTTATTTTGAGCTCAGAAGGCCGTTTCTTTGCTGTGCGTTTCCTTGGCAAGCCATTTGGATGTTCTGCTTTTCTTTGGCGTTCAGCCCAAACAACTGTGACCCGAGGCAGCGGACCCAGCGGCATTTACAAGCGTGAGCCACAGAACACAGGCAGGTGGGAAGAGTCGTAAATCTGAGTTATTAATAGCGCAGGTGCAGCCGCGTAATTGGCGGAAGGAAATTAAGATGCAAACAGGGACACACGCCGTGCGTGTTTTGTTTGTTTTGCTGGGAGCTACCGGTACTCTGGAAACGAGGCGGGGGGGGTGGGGGAGAGAGTCCAAACTGGAGGCGGTGGGGAGGAAGGATGCGGCTCGCACAAGCCAGATCCCAAGCTCATCACGTTTATCCCACATGGATTTGGCAGGGACGTTTTGCAAGCGGGAAAGGAGATTCCTGCCCCCGAATCTTCAGATCAGAAGAGAAACCCTCGGAGGGGGTCTTAAACGCAGGCGACGGTGTGCTAGCTGGGAGCACAGCCCTGAATCCCACTTCCTATGATTTTTAATGATACGAGGAAGGTGAGGAATGAGACTTTTAAGAAAAGCAGTGCCTAGAGGAGAGAGCACATAGGAATGGCAAATCTTAACTGGGGGCTCTTGAAACCTTTTAGCTCCACTCCTCTCCCACCGGGTCACTGCTGTCCTGGGACATGTCGCTTTTGAAGAGGAACGATGCGCAGTAGGAGGCGACTGAGTGCTGCTGACGATGCTCCTGCGGAGTGGAGACATAGCACAGTGACAGCATCCCTCTGCAGTGCAGATCACGGGGGGGGGGCTCTGACCTGCATCCAACCCCCAGGCAGGAGGCAAATCGCAGGAGTCGGGGGCACAGCAGCTTGCATTTTGTATTTTAATATTTGCTGGAAGCCGCCCAGAGTGGCTGGGGGGACCCAGCCAGATGGGCGGGGTACAAATAATAAATTATTATTATTATTATTATTATTACTAGTGGACGTTCAGCCCGTTAAATTAACGGGCGCTAGAACATATGTAGTCAAACATTTCCCCCCAGAGACCCCCGACACCGCCCCGCACGGATCCGGAGCAGGCATGGCCGAGCCGGCAACCGCCGCCCCCGCCCCGGACCCCAGAGAGCCTGCTGTTCCCGCTGCTGCCGCCGCCATCACACCGCTACCCTGGAGCCGAAGGCTGCGTGCACTGGGAGGGGAGAGAAGGCGGGCCGGTGGTCGGGGGGCGGCTGGGACCCTCGGCCCAGCCCCGACCTCCGCCTCACGGGTAGCGGCGCAATGGCATAGCCTCGCGCGCGCCGGCCCAATCGCGAGAGGCGGGCGGGGCGGGGCTGGCCGCGGGCTCGGGCCAATCCCGGCCGCCCGAAGTCTCTGCACTCCAATCCCTGTGTCCGTGGGGCACATGCGCAGTAGCGCAAACCCAGGGACACTGGACGCAGAGACACAGGGACTTTATTATATAGGATTATTATTATTATTATTTCATTCTCTTTCTCCTCCCCTTTTAAAAAATGAACTCTTGATTGCTCTCAGTTACAACTGGTGCATTGGAAAATGAAACCGGGGGTGGGGGGGTGGGGGGAGTGGACAGCCCACCCAAAGACAAGAGGAAGGCAAGGGGGAATGCGGGCTCATTCAGCAAGAACTATTGCAGTTCCTGGTTTAGTTTTAAATGTAGGTTTGTATACCCTTTCTCACACATTTCTAGCAATCCCTCCAAGCTTCTGATATAAATTGAATCCTGATGTTCTCCCAAGGAAGGTCGATCCTGGCATAGGTTTATGCCACCCAAGGGCCAGCAGCTTCTGAGGTCCTCCTGGGGAATTGGACACACACCTGGAAATCCTAGGATGTGCATAGAAGATACTTCCGGGCACCCAACTGACCCACATTAGGAAATGACGGGCCATTTCTCAAAGCAAAAACACTTTCCTTGCCACCCCATTGGTTTCTATGCTGTTTCTTTTTTGTAAAGCAAGAAGATTTGAGTGTATTATCAATCTAGGATGGGGTGGAAGGTTCACAGGCTACTTGCTCCCATATTTATTGACGGCTGCACGAATTATGATAGCTAGGAAGTGGAAGGGGCAAGCAGAATATGAAATGGAAGAATGGTACAAAGGGGTGTGGGATATAGCTATTAATGATAAGTTAACATGTGCCATTAAGGTAAGACGGGGAATATGCAGGAGAAAATTATTTTGAGGAGATATGGAAGGTGTTTGTAGAATTTGTACGGTTAAAATGGAAAGGGGCCAAACCATTGCAAGAGGTGTTGAGTTTTTGGAGGCTGGATGGTTACAATGGAATGGTCTCGGTGGTGGGGTGCACATGTTTATTCTTATTTATTTATGATTACTTTGTCAAAATAAAAAATAAAAAAAGGTTTGAGTGGAAATATTAATTTAAAAAAAATAAATTCTATCATAGGTCAAGGTAAAGGGACACCTGACCATTAGGTCCAGTCGTGGACGACTGGGCTTGCGGTGTTCATCTCACTTTACTGGCCGAGGGAGCCGGCGTACAGCTTCAGGTCATGTGACTAAGCCGCTTCTGGCGAACCAGAGCAGTGCACGGAAACGCCGTTTACCTTGCCGCCAGAGCGGTACCTATTTATCTACTTGCACTTTGACGTGCTTTCGAACTGCTAGGTTGGCAGGAGCAGGGACCGAGCAAAGGGAACTCACCCCGTCGAGGGGATTCGAACCGCCGACCTGATCAGCAAGCTCTAGGCTCTGTGGTTTAACTCAGAGCACCACCCGCGTCCTATCATACGCCTATCCAATTAGGTATTCCATCTGATAAGGTTCTTTTCCTCCGTGACTGGTGTAGGGTGTGACTAACCAAGGGACGGAAGGAAAGAAACACGGAAAGCTGCCTTATACAAACGTTACACCGGCATATCTAGCCCAGTGGTGTCGACACTGACTGGCAGCAGCCCTCCCAGCTCTACCTGGAGGTGACAGGGACTTTTTGCATGCAACGCGGATACTCGACTACTGAGCTACAATTGCATGGAACAAATAGAACTGGTGGGCTTGCACCAGGCTGCAGGCTGCTGACTGATGCGCTCAACCAATGCGCAATGGATCTTAGCCCCTGGAGAAGAATGTGCGGGGGGAATGGGGGCAGAGGCAGTTGCAAGCCTAGATCCTATTTGCCAGCTGATGGTGGGGAAATATCACTGGACCTGGAATACTGTGTCCAGTTCTGGGCACCACAGTTCAAGAAGGATACTGACAAGCTGGAACGTGTCCAGAGGAGGGCAACCAAAATGGTCAAAGGCCTGGAAATGATGCCTTATGAGGAATGGCTTAGGAGCTGGGTATGTTTAGCCTGGAGAAGAGAAGGTTAAGGGGTGATATGATAGCCATGTTCAAATATATAAAAGGATGTCATATAGAGGAGGGAGAAAGGTTGTTTTCTGCTGCTCCAGAGAAGCGGACACGGAGCAATGGATTCAAACTACAAGAAAGAAGATTCCACCTAAACATTAGGAAGAACTTCCTGACAGTAAGAGCTGTTTGACAGTGGAATTTGCTGCCAAGGAATGTGGTGGAGTCTCCTTCTTTGGAGGTCTTTAAGCAGAGGCTTGACAGCCACCTGTCAGGAATGCTTTGATGGTGTTTCCTGCTTGGCAGGGGGTTGGACTGGATGGCCCTTGTGGTCTCTTCCAACTCTATGATTCTATGACCTTATTGTCCCCCAAGGCCTCATTTAGCTGGAGATTTGCGACAGCAAAGGTTGACTACCGTCAACGATTATGGGAGGGTTCTGGATTAGCAAAAGCCGGCATGGGGTCAAGGCATATTGTAAGGTTTGGCGGAGGAACATCTGGCGCTCAGCTCTGAGGACAGGGAAAAGGATGGGGCTGACAGGAGACCATCCTGCAACCAGGGTGCTCTCCCTCAAACCCCACCCTAGATGTGGAGCAATCTCACAAGCCTCATTTGCCCCCCAGGAGTGGGAGCACCGCTTCACTGCCTTGGCCTCGCAATGCCTGGTGGCGAGCCGGCCTGGGTTTTTAATTCCGATTAAAGATTATGCCGGCAGGTCTTAACACAGGAACACTGGAGGGGATGAGTGCAGTTCCGGAGAAGATAAAAAGTGTCCAAGCAGGGATTTTCAGGATCATGCAATGGCTTAGCAGAGGATCCTCTAATTCTCACCAGGAGAACCAGGAGATCTCACTTACACAACCGTTGACTATTTGGGGGGAAGGGAGGAGACCATCTGCTCAGGAGCACCTGCTAGAGCTTGCATAACCTGCGTGGAAAAGTTTTTTTCCCTCCCAGGAACAAAAGTCACAGGCTAAAGTGTTCTTCAACTCACACAACCACTCCCTCCTTGCAATTTGCTGTCCAACGGAAGCTGGACCTCAGGCCAGCCCACGACACTTCTTCATGCAGCGCGTAGTTAAAACCAACTTGGATGGCTTTTAAAGGTGGTTAGACACACTCCTGGAGGAACGGACAGCTCCTCAGCCTCATTGGCACTCAACGGAGATATGCCTAAGGGCTGGGAGGTCACGGGAGGTGTTGGGGGACTGGAAAGACCCTGCTGGCAGTCTAGATTCTGCCAGGCACTGTCAGGTCGTGTGCTAGAGCAACGTTAATGTGCTAGAGCAGGCATGTCCAAAGTCCATTTCGGGGGCCTAATCCAGCCCGCTGGTCAGTTCAATCCGGTCCCCATGGCAGTTTATTTCCGGGGGTAAAATCCTTTAAAAACCCTCAACAACTTCAACCCTAAAAAAAAGCTCAAAAACTTCCAACCCTAAAAAAAGCTCAAGAACTTCAATCCTAAAAAAAAAACCTTTGGTCGGCCCTCATGACCCTTCACTTCATCAAATCTGGCCCTCTTTGAAAAAAGTTTGGACAACACTGTGCTAGAGCAACGTTAGCAACCAATGAAGGCCGCTCTGTTTGGATGAACGGGGCGCTGCCCCACCAATCTCAACCTGACAGCTGCCTGCCTTCTTGAAATCAAAGAGCTGCAGAGCTGGAAGGGACTCTGAGGGTCATCTAGTCCAGTCCCCTGGAATGCCGGAAGCACAGAATCCCTGACAGGTGGCCATCCAACCTCTGTTTAAAAAACTCCAACGAAGGAGAGCCCCCCACCTTCCGAGGGAATCCATTCTTTCTCACAACCAGTCCGGTGTGTGTGTGTGTGTGTGTGTGTGTGTGTGTGTGTGTGTGTCCTGCATGTTAGTTTCCTCCTCCTCCTCAATTGCCCCCTATAATACTCAGCAGGGAGGAGGATTGGGGCAAAACTAGAGCCAACTGCCTGTCTTTGGTTCCCCCTCCCGTAGGGCTCCCTGTCTTCTGCCTCACCAGTCCCTAATCGGCACCAGGCAGCCACCGCTGTCAATGATGACTCGAAAGAGTCAAGCCCGCCATTTGCAATTTGTTTCTGCTCAGCTGTCTCAAGAGGGAGTTTGAGTAATTCTGCTCAGGAGCTACTCCAAAAAGTTTTGAAAGCCACTTAGGCTGTATTACAGTAATTTTCATCATTTGAAGTTTTTGGGAGGGTTCTTTTCATTATTTACAATCTTTTGAGTTAGTTACATGTGTCTGAGCATTTCTGTTTGAAAGCAACTTTAAAAAATATTTTTTGAGATTAATTTAACACATTTTTTAAATACACATTTACCTCGTTCCAGGGGTTTTTCACGGGGTTATTTCCCTTCTTTTTGCTGTATCATTCCCGTGATTGTCCCTTTTTACCTAATACCGTGTTTCCCCTATTTTAAGACACCGTCTTATATATTTTCCCCCTCAAGAAAACGCACTATGGCTTATTTTGAGGGGATGTCTTATTTTTATTACGTAAGCCCAGCCCCGCGTTTTCCTTGGCGCCCTCCAGAACTGCACCTATAACTATGGCTTATTTTTGGGGTACGGCTTATATTTCGCAAATGCGAAAAAATCCTGCTATGGCTTATTTTATGACCACGTCTTAAAATAGGGGAAACAGGGTAGTCTCAACAGGGATGGCTGCCTTCATGCATGGAGGGAGCCGTGCAGACTGGGATGAAGCCGGGGCAAACGAAGGCATCGTGACACCCGGGGCGGGGCATTGCTTTGTAGGGCGCATGTGCGGCATCGCTACGTACGACACATGTGCCGTACGTAGCGATGCCGCACATGCGCTGTACATAGCGGTTTGGCGGCAGCCATGCTCCAGCACCGTACGGACGGGGCCAGGATCCTCTGCTCACGGCTGCAGCAACGAAAGGAGGATCCTCTACACGCGGCTGTAGCGGCGCCGGAGGGATCCCACTGCTGTCCGTACGGCGCTCGAGCGGCACCGGCGGCAAACCACTATGTACAGCGCATGTGCACCGTCATTACGTACAGCGGATGCATGCGACGCTGCACATGTGCTGTACATAGCGGTTTGCCGCCAGCGCTGGGATCTTCTGCTCGCGGCTGCAGCCTTGAACGGAGGATCTTCCACATGCGGCTGTTAAGGCGCGATGGCTGCTCGCGCCGCCGTGGGGTGCCTTCTTGTCACCCCCCCAGACATAGCACCCGGGTAGCACTGCACCCCCGCACCCCTGTTGCGACGCCACTGGGCAGAGCAGGTGGACATTACCTTTGAAACACGTGATGAAGTTCTTGACTTTGGCATCGTCCATGAAAAGCTGTGCAGGGTTGCCGGAGGAGGGATTGGGAGAAGGAGGAGAAAGAAACAGGATGATGAGCAGATAACCCATCTACAGTCTAGTAAAACATAACTATTCAAGGCAGGCGGGGGTGGGGGGGCTGTATGGGTGTAGCTGAAGGACCAGAGAGCTCCATCATTCAAGGAGGAACCAAAGACTCTCAGCCTGGGTCACACAGCCAAGCTGATGATACATGCTGAGTCCAGCAACATTCTGAATTGGCTTCACCTCGCACCTGACTTGCAACCTGAGCCACGTTTTGCCATCACTGAGCTGTCCAAAACTGGACTGAAGGTTGCAGCAGATGTGGGCTTCTTCTGAAACAGTCAGCATGGCAAGATCCGTACAGATCCACGCAATGCATCCTGCACAACTTAGTGGCTGCAACTGGTTCTGAGACTACAGCACTCAGCACCTTTAGTAGGAAAGTATTCCCACCCAACTCAAAACACATTTGGGGTGGGATTGTTGCGAGCAGGGCTTTTTTTCAGCCAGAACTCGCTGGAACTCAGTTCCGGCACCTCTCAGATGGGTGCCATCGCCATTACAGTGGTACCTTGGTTGTCGAACGGCTTGGCTCCCGAACAAATCGCCTCCCGAATGCCACAAACCTGGAAGTAAGTGTTCCGGTTAGCGAATGTTTTTTGGAAGCCAAACGTCCAACGTGGCTTCCGATTGAGTGCAGGAAGCTCCTGCGGCCAATCAGAAGCTGCGCTTTGGTTTTCGAGTGGTTCCAGGAGTCAAACAAGAGCCAGTGTGGTGTTGTGGTTAAGAGCAGTAGACTTGTAATCTGGTGAACCGGGTTCGCGTCCCCGCTCCTCCACATGCAGCTGCTGGGCGACCTTAGGCTAGTCCCACTTCTCTGAAGTCTCTCAGCCCCACTCACCTCACAGAGGGTTTGTTGTGAGGCAGGAAGGGAAAGGAGAATGTTAGCCGCTTGGAGACTCCTTCGGGTAGTGATAAAGCGGGATATCAAATCCAAACTCTTCTTCTTCTTCAAACAAACAAACTCTGGAACAGATTAAGTTTGACAACCAGGGTACCACTGTATAAGAGAACCAGGGAGGTGTTCATGGCGAGTTCTGGCACCTCTTTTTCTAGAAAAATAGCACTGGTTACGAGCCACACACTGGGACCGTCAAGAGCCCCAGACCCACACAGTTCACAGTTTGCCCAGGGCCACCTTTCTGTTCTCCCTCTGCTTCATTGTCAACTTGTAATTTGTTGAACAAACCCCAATTAAGACAAACCATGGCTTAGCATTATGAGAGAACTGGGTCACTGGATGCCGTGACGAGACAAAGGGCTTCAAAATAGCTCAGCCAACACCACTCCTGCCCCTTAACTTGGCTTCCACCATATTATCTAAAGCACGGTAATATTGGGCTCTGGATAGACACTGAGCAAAGGGTAAGGGGTCAACCAGCTTCCTAAATGGCTATTCACTGACTGGCGAATGCCAACAATGGAGCTGTTTGCAACTCAGATCTCCCACATTCTTGAGGACTGCTAATTTCCAGATCAGTCCAGAGCACCAGGGTGGTCACGAACTCCTCTTTTAACACTAATTACAACTCCTAATCTCCCCCATAATGATTCATTCAGCACTAATTCGATACACCATTAATGCAGTGGAGGCGACTACGTGAATCGGCAGTTAACGCTAATGGATTAAAAAGAGGCCCAAACAGCCCCAAGGCTTGGAGCAATGCCAAGCGGCAGTTCCCAGGAACACCATGCATCTGCCACTCAACCGGCAGAGATCTGCGCTAGAGGTAGCTATGAACATTGGGCTCCCGTAAAAAGGAGAGCCCCGCACCACAGCTGGGCGATATCTGGCTTTCAACATTGCGGTATTTCATCAGCTAAACATCAAGATACATCACGATGCCTGAAATAAGGATGGAACTATGCAGATGTGAACAGTAGGGCTGGGCGATATCTGGTTTGCAACACTGTGATAATTCCATCAGCTAAACATGATGATATACTGATATATCACAAGGTCTGAAATTGAGGATGGAGCTATGTAGAGGCAGAGGCTGGCTTTGCGGTTTTTCCTGCATCGTGATTTTTGCTTGGCACACATACGCATCATGATTTGCGATATATTGCCAGGTCAAATGTTTTGAAAACATTATCACGATATGGACTTCAAACCAATATATCGCCCAGCCCTACCCCTCACCATGGAAGGGATGAGCTGGGCTACCTTGGGTCCTTAGGAGCTAAAGCAACAAGGAAGCATAAATTAATATTAGTCTTTGGAAAAGAATAAGGTAAAGGGTAAAGGGACCCCTGACCATTAGGTCCAGTCATGGATGACTCTGGGGTTGCGGTGTTCATCTCGCTCTATAGGCCAAGGGAGCCGGTGTACAGCTTCCGGGTCATGTGGCCAGCATGACTAAGCCGCTTCTGGTGAACCAGAGCAGCGCACGGAAACGCCATTTACCTTCCCGCCAGAGCGGTACCTATTTATCTACTTGCACTTTGACGTGCTTTCGAACTGCTATGTTGGCAGGAGCAGGGACCGAGCAACGGGAGCTCACCCCGTCGCAGGGATTCGAACCGCCGACCTTCTGATCAGCAAGCCCTAGGCTCTGTGGTTTAACCCACAGCGCCACCATGCAATTAAACTAGTTACTCATAAGAACAGGAAAGGCTAGCATTGCCAGCCCAAACCATTTTGGTATCAGAAGCAGAGTCCAAATGCCCTCTCCTCACTAAGGCAAACATTTTAAAGAGCCTTTTCCCCCACACCATTCAGACACAAATGGCTGCCTTCCTCCATCCCTGCACGCTCCCCAGGTTCACAGGAAGGAGGTTACAGGACCAGCCCTAGCAGCTCTGTCTTTCCTGCAAGCATATATACAGGAAATCAGCCTGAGCCTGAGGAGGTGGATTTTGGGCTGCGCGCGAACGGGTGAGCGAAAGAGCGAGCGCATAGACGGCAGGCAGGCTGTCTGTCTGGTTGGACGTGAGGGTATGGCTGCACAAGGCATGCAAGCTCCGCCCCCAGTCGGTCTCAGACTCCTTATTGGCAGCTGAGCAACGCAGTTGAGGAGCCTCCCTGGCCGGCAGGGAGGGAGAGGAGCTGCTTCCTTTGAAATCCGGGAAATTTAAGGGATATCAACAATCCGGGATAGCAGCGGGAAACGGCATTGGAATAAGGGAGTTTCCCGCAAAAAGGGAGGGTTGACAGCTATGAGCCAGTGTGGTGTAGTACTATACTTGGATACACAACAGGGAGTGTAAACTTGTTCAAAGGGCTGCATTTCCCTGTGGAACAACCTTCCAGAGTCCTTACCGTATGTGCACATTATAGATTTGTACAAAGGCATTACAATACTGGCAGTTTTATTTTATCTTTCGTTCATAATGCCCGTTAGCATGGAATTCACAACGACCATTTCCTGGATCGGCATCTTCATTGAGCAATCCACGACAACCCCAGGATCTGTTTGCTGGTCAGTCACCGCCCGTTTAAACCTCATGAGTGTATATGTGAAATTAAGAATCGCCCTGCCTCAATGTGTGTTACTTTACATTTGACCTGCATTTGGCTGTTCACCCAAGTCTAGAGAGGTCCTTTCGGACGTCTCCACAAACTCTTGTATCGAAAACCCTGAATGATTTAGCGTCACCAGGAAACTTGGCCTGCTCACCCCTGACTCCAAATCATTCATGAACAAGTTAAAAAGCACAGTGTTGGATTGGGAACTGAGAGATCAGAGTGATATGAAGGTCACTCCATGCGACCTTGGGGCGTGGGAGTAGCCAGGATTTTTGTTTTGTTGAGTATTTTTATTGATGCGCCCCTGTCCCACCCTTGGCTACGCTCATGCCTTGGGGGCTAGTCAGTGCCTCTCACTCTAGCCTACCCCATAGGGCTGTTGAGAGGGTTAAATGAGGAGAGGGGAATGAGAACCTTATATGCCCCCCATGAGGTCCTTGGAGATAAAGGTGGGAAATATAGCCCAGTATACCTGAAGGAGCATCTCCACCCCCCATCGTCCATCCTGGACACTGAGGTCCTTCGCCGAGGGCCTTCTTGGCAGTGGTGACAGCCTTGTGGAGCGCCCTCCCAGCAGATGTCAAATAAATAAACAACTATATGACATTTAGAAGACATCTGAAGGCAGCCCTGTTTAGGGAAGTTTTTAATGACTGGTGTTTTAATGTATTTTTAATCTTTCGTTGGAAGCTGCCCAGAGTGGCTAGGGAAACCCAGCCAGATGGGCGGGGTACAAATAATAAATTAAGTGCAATCAAATAAATACACAAATACACACATCGATTCCTGGGAGACCTCCCTTCCTATATGCCCCCCCATTGCCATCCTTTTACATATATACGAAATAACGGGCCCCGACCGTCCTGTCGGGTTTGCTGGGCCGTGATAAGCCACAGCACCCTTCTAGGGGGCAGCCCGCAAACCTTCCTCTCCCTGCCCCCCCCCCGCACCCCATACCTGTCCCTGGTGGTCGATGTAATAGAAGTACTCTCGGGTGCGGGGCGTGGGGCTCTGGCCCTGCTGGTAGGCGGGCCGGTCGGGTCCGCGGCGGACCCCCGGCCTCAGCAGAAAACGAAGCCCGCCACGCAGCAGCCGCATCCCGGTTTCAGTACCAGACGACAAGGACGAGCGGGCCCCGGCTGCGACCGAGGCCTAGTCTAACCGGAAGTGCAATGGGGGACCGGCGCAGCAACGGACCTGCCTCCCCCACGCTCCGGATGCGCGTAGAAACGTTCCGCTCGCTGCATCGGCTGGGTGCCGAGTTTAATCCTTCTCTGGCTGCAACTGCCTTCCCCCGCCAAACAGTCCTTCGTACGGGCGGATCCCTTACTTGCTCAGTGCCTGTTTTACGTATAAGCTAAAGAAGCTATAGCTTAGGGCCCTACTCTCTTGGGGGCCTCCAAAAATTTCAAAGCAAAAAACAAACTGGATGTAAGGTAAAGGTAAAGGGACCCCTGACCATTAGGTCCAGTCGTGTCTGACTCTGGGGTTGCGGCGCTCATCTCGCTTTACTGGCCGATGGAGCCGGCGTACAGCTTCCGGGTCATGTGGCCAGCATGACAAAGCCGCTTCTGGCAAACCAGAGCAGCGCACAGAAACGCCGTTTTACCTTCCCGCCAGAGCGGTTCCTATTTATCTACTTGCACTTTGACATGCTTTCGAACTGCTAGGTAGGCAGGAGCACGGACTGAGCAACGGGAGCTCACCCCGTTGCAGGGATTCGAACCGCCGACCTTCTGATCAGCAAGCCCTAGGCTCTGTGGATGTACATTTCCAAAATATAAGATAAAAAACAACATAAAACCTACATACAGCAACAGTGTTTTGTGTTGATTAGGCTCCTATGATGTAAGTCATGGGCCCCGCCTGCTAGCCTGCTCCCTCAAATATCACTGATTTGCTCCTTTCTATATATAGGGTGCCTACATTCTGCATGGACTGGTTGCATGGCAACATTTGCACATGGCTTTAGATACCTATTAGGTCCATAATCATATAGCATCTATTCAACACACAAAAAACCAGCAACAATTTGTTGTTGACAAAGGACAGCTGGACATATAAAGGGTCCCGTTACCTTCAGTAGCTTAGGGCCTCAAACCTTAATCCGGCCCTGCTCTGACCCATGTTACAAACTCCTGTTCACGTTTCCATAATCCAAACTGGGTTGCCACATTTTCTTTCCTAAACTGCTCCTGTGTCTTTATTGAGGAAGGCTGGAAATGATGCTTGAGCTTTTTGGCTTTTCAAGGCAGAGGAACCAATGAGAACCATTACACACACACACACACACACACACACACACAGAGAGAGAGAGAGAGAGAGAGAGAGAGAGAGAGAGAGAGAGAGAGAGAGAGAGAGAGAGAGAGAGAGAGATCCCACCGAAGAAGACTTTCGGGCCAAACCCCCAGCATGCTTACTCGGATGTTAAGTCCCACTGAGTTCCATTATAGGACACTTCCAAATAGCATGCAGATCATTCAAGGCTCCTCCAGTTCCTTTCACTAACTTACGATCATGCACTTAACCGTCCCTCCAACCAGTTCACCCATTATGAAAGTGAAGAGAGAAAGTAGCTGCATTCAGATAATTTACCTACATGAATGCTAAAGGCAAACTTGCAGTGCAATCCTCTGGAACTCCCTGTCCATTGATATTAGGCAACCATCCAGTCTAAACGGAGTGTGTTACAATAAGGATGACTCGGTTTCCACCCTCACCCCCTTTTTTCTTGCAGTTTAATGATGTTGCAAAGCCATGGGAGAGGCCCCATCACTGCCACCTACTGACTATTATCGATAGCACACCTAATTACAATCTCATTAAAAAAAGCCAATTAAAGGTAGATAGCCGTGTTGGTCTGTCATAGTCAAAATAAAACAAAATAAAATAAAAAAATTCCTTCCAGTAGCACCTTAGAGACCAACTAAGTTCGTTCTTGGTATGAGCTTTCGTGTGGTATCTGAAGAAGTGTGCATGCACACGAAAGCTCATACCAAGAACAAACTTAGTTGGTCTCTAAGGTGCTACTGGAAGGAATTTTTTTATTTTATTTTGTTTTATTTTAAAAAAAGCCAAGTATCCTACAAAACCAGGCATAAAAATGGCCAGCATTAGATGGCAAAGGCTTTGACAGCTCCCAAAATCGACTCATTTTTAATGACTCGTGTGCCTTTAATAGCAGCCCCAAATGCCAGATTTTGGCAGGTGAGATTTCTTCCTCATCTTTTTATATTTCTAGGTCAGGGAGAGCATCTTCACGGGCTGAAAAATTGATGCCAACCAAGAAAGCATTAACAGCAAAGGCTAATAAAGCAAGACTGTCACCTGCTGACAGTTAAAAACATAACTGCATTTTGCTTTAGCAGCTTGAGCTGTGGCATGAAAAATTTCTTACACCTTGGAGGAAAACTTCAGAGCAGAAAACAGCAGAGAGTGCAAAAGAAATCACCTACCTGTAAATATAGTGCTTGATCAGAGGCTATTTTCACAGCAGCAAACATGATCACAAGGATGCCACATCTGCTTCAAGTTAAAAGAAGGAGGGAGAATGTAGGCCGGGAGACTTAAAGAGTTTTATCATATTTTATTCTTATTTAGGGATTAAAGGATATTTCACTTTTGGTTTTCTTAGTTTCTCATTTTCCAATTTTAAATTCACTTCTCCACATTGCTAGAGAAATATGTGAATATATATTTTTTTTAAATCCTGATGAAAATTAATCAGCGTTTTAGTGCAAATTTCTCCTAATAAGCACATTTTTGTATGCAGCTTTGCATTTGAACTTGCTGGCATCAGAAGTAACAAATGTACAATTTTGGCAAGCAGTTTTCCCTAACTTAATGCATTTTTGTACGTTATTCTGATTAATATATTGTCATGTACAATTTCCACAAATATATGCATTTTGGAAAATGCTGTGTATTTGGAGACCTGCATCACAAAATTTGGACAAGTGTGAATTTTGAAGGATGGCTGTGCTTTGGTTCTCATATTTTTTCCCCTGGAAAGCAAATGTTGTAATTTGTTTTAAAATGCAAACTGAATCAAATTTCCCCCCCAGCCTTATTCTTATTTATGTCCCAACCTTTTCACCAAGCTCAATAATGTCTGTTCCCTCCCCCTTCCAACAACCTTGTGAGGTTGATAGTGAGTGTTCCAAACAATGTCACCAAGCAAGTGGGGATTTGAATCCAGATCTTTCCACTTCCCAGTCCTAGTTTGGGTTTTTACTACTATGCTACATGGCCTCTCACAGATTTGTAAGAAATGGAAGCATAGGGAACAAAATGGACTCTGTGTGGTGTAGCGGTTAAGAGTGGTAGACTCGTAATCTGGGGAACTGGGTTCGCGTCTCCGCTCCTCCACATGCAGGCCCTTGCAGAGCCAGGCAGAGGCCCGGGCCAGGTAGATAATGTGGGGGCCCCTTTTTTTTTACCCTGGGGATCTCCGATAAGTGTTATAATTTTAAATACATTTTACAGTAAATACATTATTCATTTTAAAATGTATTATACAATTTTTAATAGTTCAAAAATGTATTTAAAAATCTATTTTTAAGTAGACAACTTTGACTATTATTTATTGACTTCTTATTGTACTCTTAAAAAAGATGTATGCTTGTGAGAAAGCCACTATTGCTCGTAAGCCACTATTTCTTTAAAAAACATGGTTTCCACCAAATTTTATCCTCATTGAGCTATATGTACTCCTCGGGTGTAAGTAATATTCCTGGCCTAGTCAACAAAATTTTAAACAAATGGCCACATCTTCATCAAATTTTCATCATTTTCAAAAAACAAATTAGCGATAAGAAAGCCAACACACTTATCTTTAAGTTACGCATGGTTTAAATTTTTGGCAAACAAGATTTCAAACAAAAACTCATCAACTTTTAACAGCATGAAAAACATGGCCCACCATCACAAACACTTGACTTGACTAAGACCTTACTTGCTTACCGAGGGCGTATTCACAATCCCTCACCTCTCCAACACAACCAGAGGGTGCTATTAGCAGGTTGGAACGCACCATCCTCCCGGCCTTCGCATTTTCTGTTTTTTTTCCTGATTTTTTACATTCACCTCAGGTGAGCGATTGTGAATATGCTGACTGAGGCCCCCTTTGGAATCGGAGGCCCGGGCCAAGTGGCCCATATGGCCCACCCTCTGTCTGGGCCTGTCCACATGCAGCTGCTGGGTGACCTTGGGCTAGTCACACTTCTCTGAAGTCTCTCAGCCCCACTCACCTCACAGAGTGTTTGTTGTGGGGGAGGAAGGGAAAGGAGAATGTTAGCCACTTTGAGACTCCTTAGGGTAGTGATAAAGCAGGATATCAAATCCAAACTCTTCTTCAAAATTTTAAAGTTGTCATTCCGATAGAGACAATTACACTGTCAGGTTGTCTACTACCTGATGAAATTGAATTTTTCCAGTTAAGGTCACCTGTGAATTTGGGAACACCAAGCAATCAAAAATACTTCCCCCACCAAAGCACAAGAACCAGACAAGAGGCAGTTCAGTAAAACTAATCAGGAGCATTGTGAGGAAAGATGCTGTGCGAGGAGGAAATTGCCTTGATGCCGACGGTTCTTCTGTTCCTTGGAGGCTGAAAATAATCAGGAAAGTTCAGCAGCCGACTTTGCTTTCAAAATCTTTCAGGGGGATTGGAGATTAGCCTGGTGAAATGAAAACAGACTTGCAAGCAAGCAGCTCTGAGCATGTAGTTCCCATTCCCTTCTCTCTGGAGCAGCCTTTGCCAACCTGGTGCCCTCCAGGTGTTTCGCAAAACAGCTCGCTCAACTTCCATCAGCTCCATCCAGTACAGCTCTCAATTTATCTCTGCCCCACCTATCCTGTTGAAGATAAGCCCGCTGGGGAAGGCGCTGAGTCTCTAGCACACCGCAGGTGCAAAATCAGGAATGAGGAACCTGTAGCCCTCCATATGTTGTTGGACTACAACTGCTGGCCATTGAGAGTGGGGCTAATAGGAGCTGGAGACCCACTACCTGGAGGGCAGCAGGCTCCCTCCCTTTCATTTTTTTTTTAAATCTTTACTGCTTTATTAGTTTTAACAAGAAAAATTATAATCAACCAAAAAGAACCAAAGATTACTACGATTTACAAAGGATAAATTACATTCTTAAAACGTAACTTCCATTGTGACTTCCATCAGGGGTCCCGGTTTTCTTTTATGTAACCCGCTTTTCATTATCTCTTCAAAGTTTTATTTTTGCAAAGTTTTCTATGTTCATACAGGAATCAGTCTAAGCCTGCCAGAGGACTCACATTTTTACAATGCTCTTCAAGAATCAACCCAAGGAAGGCCACAGGGCCAGATGGGGTAGCTGGAAGGGTACTGAGAGACTGTGCAGATCAACTAGCAGGAGTTTTCACTGGGATTTTAAATCGATCCCTAGCCCAGGCTACTGTTCCATCTTGCCTAAAGTCCTCTATGATTGTTCCAATACCCAAAAAATCTAACCCGGAAAATCTGAATGACTTTCGTCCAGTAGCACTCACACCTGTAATCATGAAGTGCTTTGAAAAGCTGGTACAAAATTATGTCATTGCCTGCCTACCAGAGGGACTAGACACATTCCAATTTGCTTATAAAACGAAAAGATTGACAGAGGATGCGGTGGCGATTGCCCTTCATGCTGTTCTAGCACATTTGGAGCAGCGGGGGGGCTATGCCAAACTGCTTTTTGTAGATTTCAGCTCGGCATTTAATACCATTCTACCACAACGTCTGATGTCTAAATTGGGAGATCTGGGGCTCCCGCCATCACTTTGTGGGTGGATACTGGACTTTTTGTCAGATCGCCCCCAGAGGGTTCGGTTGGGCCCTTATACCTCTAATATGCTCAGGACTAACACAGGAACACCACAGGGATGCGTTCTCAGTCCGCTCCTTTATATTCTCTATACGTACGATTGTGTCGCTGCTCACCCTAGTAATAGGGTTGTCAAATTTGCAGATGACACAACCGTGATTGGGCTCATCTCTGATAAGGAGGGTGAAACGAACTACAGAGATGAGGTGGAGCAGCTGACGAAGTGGTGTAGAGCTAACAACTTGCTCATAAATACAAAGAAAACAAAGGAGCTTGTGGTGGACTTCAGGAGAAAGAAGAACGATGTCCAACCACTTTTGATTGATGGAATCTGTGTGGAGAGGGTAACAATGTTCAGATTTCTGGGCATTGAATTACAGGAGGATCTGTCCTGGAGTGCAAACATAAGGGGGCTTGTGAAGAAGGCGCAGCAGAGACTGTACTTCTTGAGAGTTTTAAGGAAAAACCATCTTCCACAAAAGCTGCTGCTTGCCTTCTATCCCTGTGCCATTGAGAGCGTGCTCACTTATGGCTTATGTGTGTGGTACGGAAGCTGTACTACCAAGGACAGGATGGGGTTGGACAGAGTTGTTCAGGCAGCAGAGAGCATTGTTGGCTGCTCGCTCTCCACCTTAGAGCAGATTTATGCCATGAGGTGCCACAGGGGTCCCTTTACCTTTACCTAGCCAGGTGCTTAGAAACGCTGGGATGGGCTTTTAAAAAATCTGTTTTAACTTTCTGTGTGTTTTTAAAGCAGCGTTACAAGAAAAGAAAGATAACCAATGTTATTGTTTTATCCTATTTTGCAAACAGCTTTGAAGTAGGCTTTAAAAAACAACTTTTTAAATAAAAAAGATAAAAATTAAATTGAAATTTATGAGGTAAATAAATAAAACAAAGCTAAAAAAGGAGCCAAAATTTGATACCGGCAAGCGAGAGCTCTGGTAGGTTTGAGGTAGGTTTTTTCAAAACAGCAACACCACTTTGGTTAACTTTTATCTTTAAAAATAAAAGAAAATCAAGTGGTCTCTTGAATTTTATGAGGTAAATAAACAAAATAAACCAAAAAAGGAGCCAAAATTGGGGACCAGCAAGCGAGCGCTAAGGAAGCCCCTCAGCGAACTGCTCCGGCCCTGACGCACCTGTCAATGAGGATGAGATGATGCTGACGCTGATGGTATATATACCGACCCGCTGGGGCCAATGGGAATCCGGGGACGGAGGGCGCGCTTGACCAATCAGAGGGCGGCCCCCCCTTCTCCGAAGGTTCCGGGCCGTTAATGGCCGTTGGTCCAGGTGACGGCGGGCGGCGGCGAGTGCGCAGGCGCCGCTGATAACTCGCCTCCGCGGTGCCGCCGGCGACGCCTGAGGAAGATGGAGGAGGAAGGAAAGTTGAGGTAAATCGGAGGGGAGAGCGCGCTTGTTTCCGGCGGCGGGCGGGCGGGCGGGGTTGAGCGAGGGGGGGGCCCTTCCCTGCCCCACGGGTGGTGGGTTTGACGGGGGCTGAGGCGAGGCGAAGGTCCGGCGGCCGCCTCTCGTTTTAAACGGCTGCCGGGCGGGCGGTGCTCCTCTCCAGAAGTGGCTGCAACGACGACGACGACGACGACAACCCCCCGAAATACAGGGGAGGGAAGATATTACTATTACTATTACTACCGGTATTTATTTATTTATTTATTTTCAGTGCTGGATTTACGTATAAGCTAAACAAGCTCTAGCTTAGGGCCCCACTCTTTGGGGGGGGGCAAAAAAAGTTTTTTAAAAGGGGGAACTGGATGTACATTTCCAAAATATAAGATAAAAAAACAGCAACAACAAATAAAATAAAACCTACATACATACATACTGACGCAGTCGTTATTCTGTTTCTCTCTCTCTTTCTCTCTCTCTTTCTCTCTCTCTCTCTCTCTCTCGTGTGTGTGTATATATATGTAGGTTTTATTTTATATATATAATAAAATTGTCCAGTAGCACCTTAGAGACCAACTAAGTTTGTTCTTGGTATGAGCTTTCGTATGCATGCACACTTCTTCAGATACACTGAAACAGAAGTCACTACTAGACCCTTATATAAGTGTTTGGTGTTGTGTAGGCTCCTATGATGTAAGTACCGGTAATGTGCCCCTGATCATTTTAAGTTAGAGCTTAATAATGATTTTGTTATTAATATGTTTATGTTGTTAGACTACTTAATTGTATTTCAGTTCAACAGTTACTTTGGAAAATGCATGTTTTGTTATCTGCAAATGGCTTTAGATACCTATTAGGTCCATAAATCACCATATAGCATATATTCAACACAAAAAACAGCTGCAATTTGTTGTTGAGGAAGGACAGCTGGACATACCGGTAGAAAGGACCCCATTGCCTTCAGTAGCTTAGCCTTAGGGCCTCATCAAACCTAAATCTGGCCCTGGTTGTTGTTGTTGTTGTTATTATTATTATTATTATTTATTTTATTTTGCAAGCTGCTTTATCTTACCCGAAGCAACTTGCAACCCAAAGGTTAACTGCTTTGAGGGTTTTGGTTTTGTTTCTTTTTGCTTTCGTTTTAACAGTCAAAGTGCTCTTCAACTTCTATGGAATAAATAAATGAGAGGGGTAGCAGCCCTGTGGCTGTGGGGCAGTTGGCTCTGGACTCAAGATACTGCCCAGGGTGTGTGGAAGCGGGGTAGTAAGTGCTCTTTAAGAACAGGGCTTGGGCTTTCTGTCATTTCTGCAATGACGTTGAGGACACAGGTGTCCCCTTGGCACAAGGTTTGGGCTCGGTTAAACGGGCACAGAGGGGAACCGCATGGGCTTTAAAGAAATCTCTTGTTTTAATAAAGTGGCCTTGAAAAGTTTTAATGCAGAAAGATTGGGCATCTTTATATAAGCAATTGTATGATTTGTTGTTACTTTGTATTAGATGTTGCTGTTACTTTATTAGCTGTTTTTTTGTGGTTATCGTTTTGGTAGTATTATAAATTGTGGTAACCTGCCCTGGGACCTGAGGGTGAAGGGTGGGTAATTGTAAAATACTTTATAGCAGGCTATTGATTTTTAATGGAGAGCAAAGCTAAATAATAACTCTTCTATAGACCAGAAATGTTTGCTAAGTAGGAACCTGAGAGTTCTGTAATTGGCTTTCTTTAGCTGTCTTATTTGCTGAAATTTTACCTGTACAAACAACTAAATTCTAAAAGGTACCTTTTAAAAAGTCTATCTCTAATGTAGCTTTTTTCTTTTTTATTTACACAAAGGTTTTTCCAAATGAGTTGCTCTGAGTGTTTGAGAAAATATTGAACATAGTGACTTGGGCTAGGAATCTTAAATGAGGTAAGCTTCACTGAGAAATTATTTAACTGTGTTCAAGTTACGTTTATCTTGTGAACCACCCTGAGATATTGTGATGAATGGCACTATATAATCTAATAAATAATAATCATAATAATAATAATTACAGGGAGTGCTGCGGCTCAATCTGCTTTGTATGCAAAAGGGCAGTTGATGGCATCTTCAGGGTCTAAAACCCTGAAGAATCATTGGCAATGTGGACGATATTGAGCTAGATGGACCACTGGTTTGATTAGGTATAAGGTATATTCGGTATAAGGTAGCTTTCTGTTTAGGGAAGCTTTTAATGCATGGTGGATTACTGTATTTTAATATTTTGTTGGAAGCTGCCCAGAGTGGCTGGGGAAGCCCAGCCAGATGGGCGGGGTATAAATAAATTATTATTATTATTATTATTTATGAATACTAATTTAACTTAAGTTATGTTAACTTATGTTACTTATGCAAGTATTTATATAGCACAAATAATCGTATATAACAAGGTGGCATACAGCAATATATGCAATAAAATATCATTAAAACAGTATAAAATAATTACTAAAATGATTAAATTTGACTTGTTGAATAAGCCTTCATGAGAAATTAGACCCCTCAATCAATGGGTGTCTACCAAATTTCTGTTGAAAGAGTTCCACAGCATGAGACCAGCTACAGATATTTATTTGTAGTGCTGGGAATGAAGAACTAAGAGTATTTTTGTGGCATCAGATTTAAAACCAGGAAGTAGAACCTGGTCTAGCTGTTTAGTAAGTTGTACAGGCAAATAGAGAACTACACGAGTAAGATTGGGGGCGGAGCATTAAATGCATAAAATGAAGTATACTAGGTGCTGAGCTTTTTCTAAATTGTCATTTCTAAGTAATACAAATCAAAAAGTATTTTTAATTTTCTAGTATAGTAACGAATATATCCAAATTGTGTCCTCCTGGACCAGCTCCATGGGATGCGACTTGAATGCATATAGAGGTCCAGTCATCTCTATGTTCCTGAGATCAGACAGTAGCATTGGGAGTGCTGTTTGTGTCCCTGCCAGTTATGGTGTGAGGTAAAACAGGGTGCTATTTTATCCCTAATGGTGGGGATTCTGGACAATAGTTGCCTTAAATAGAATATAAACTGGGTTTTGTAGGAAATTTAATTGAGATGGAGTAATTTAGATTCACTTTAAATGACAACTATGTTTAATTGATGTTCTTAGTGACACTTTCTAATCACTTTCTTCTAGGTATATCTTCCACATCCTTATAAAGTTTTGAAACCTTTTCCACAATGCATTTAATACTGGTATTCTTCTTTTATGGAATAATTTGTTGCTCTGGTAGTCATTCTGCTTCTGCACCAATGCCCAGATTACTACTGGTTTCTTTTGATGGCTTCAGGGCTGATTATCTGAAGAAATATGAATTTCCACATCTCCAGGATTTTATTAAGGATGGTGTATTAGTGGAAGACATTACCAATGCTTTCATCACAAAAACCTTCCCAAATCATTACAGTATAGTCACAGGGCTGTATGAGGAAAGCCATGGTATTGTGGCAAATGAGATGTTTGATTCTGCTACCAAAAAAAGATTTTCACAATTCAGCGACAAAGACCCATTTTGGTGGAATGAGGCAGTTCCTATTTGGGTGACCAACCAGTTGCAGGGAAACAGAACGAGTGCTTCTGCAATGTGGCCTGGCACAGATGTAAAAATTCACAATACTACCCCTCATTTTTTTATGAACTATGATTCTGCAATAGGTTTCAGTGAACGGGTGGAAAACATCATTGCTTGGCTGAATAGTTCTAACCCCCTAGTCAGTTTTGCTACTCTTTATTGGGAAGAACCAGATGCAAGTGGGCACAAGTATGGGCCAGAAGATTGGAAAAACATGACTGGAGTATTAAAAGAAGTGGATAATTTGATTGGCTTGCTTGTTGAGAAGCTAAAGTCTTCCAAATTGTGGGAGGAAATTAATGTTATAATTACAAGTGATCATGGCATGGCACAGTGTTCCCCGGACAGGCTGATCAAACTGGATGAGTGCATTGACCCTAATAGCTACACTCTAGTAGACAAGAGCCCAGTTGCTGCAATACTGCCAAAAAGTAAGTATGTTCTTAATATATGTTGATGTTGTTTTTAAAAAGCATAATTTTGATGCTTTAACGTGAGACTTAAGACCAAATCAGTCAAGATATGAGAGATTAGAGATCAAATCTCTGAACTTTGGGTGTGGTGCTGGTGTTTGCATGTACTCTACTACACACAAGTGGTATGGGGTGTGCAGCACCCCACCCCTTGCATCACAGTGTCCATCACCTTACATAGGTGGGAAACCTCCTATGGAAACTCCCTGCACATTTTAAGCCCCTATGCTATGGGGGAGATTCCAAGGCTTCCCAGTTTAGACTTCACCTTCCAATTTGTGGAGATGATAGACATAGCAGTGTTGTGGAGTAGAGCTTAGTATGCTCATCTCTGCCCGTGCAAAGCATTTACACATGAGTAGCATGCCTGCATAGGGCAGTGGTTGACATTATAACTTACTAACTTTAAAGGCTAAAATGTGGATTTCACTTTACCTTCAATAAGTTATAGAACCTGGGAGACCAGGGTTCAAATTCCCACTTGGTTTTGAAGCTCACTGGGTGACCTTGGGTCAGCTGTTGTAGCCTAATTGACCTCACATGCTTGTTGTGAGGATAAAGTGGGGAGCATATGCCACCTCAAGCTCTTTGGAGGAAAGGTGGGTTGTAAATGTAATAGTTAAATATAAATAAAGGCCCAGAACAAAGTACTGTGCCAGATAAATACTGCAGTAGGATTAAACATGTGATCCGCATTGAACTTGCAGCTTGGATGATGGTGGGGAATGCATTTCAAATGGCAAATGTTCAGACTTTACAAAAGATAATAGAGTATGTGTCCTTGCTTTATACTTTTCAGATGAAACATATGTATATAACTTACTGAAAAATTGCAGTACTCACATGAAGATTTATCTTAAAGAAGAGATTCCAGACCATTACCACTACCATCACAATAAACGCATTCAGCCCATAATTTTGGTTGCTGATGAAGGCTGGACAATTGTACAGAATGAGTCTCTTTCAAGGTGTAAGTGTATTCCTCTTGAATGTTTTCTCTTTGTCTGATTTGGAGCAAGTTACTCCCTTTCATGTGGAAGGTGCATAGTTATGCAGAGTGCAAAACTCCCCACCTAAACTGGAGCGGTCTAGAAACACCTGCAGCCATGAAAGCTGAGTTTCATCGCCAAGGCATGCAGCAAATATTAGTGCCGCTTATCACACCTTAGTTTAGGCTAACACTAGTAGCTCCAAAGTCACCTTCTGACTTCCTAAACACAGACTGTATACATACTACAACTTTAAAGCACACTTGAAACATGTTTTCCCTCAAAGAATTCTGGACATTGTAGTTTATCCTTTAGGGTTGCAGTTCCCAGCAGCCCTTAACAAACTACAGTGCCAAGAATTCTCTGAGGGAAAGAATGCACTTTGAATGTGCTTTAACCAAATAGTCTTAGTCATGCTGGACACCTGTTGTTGTCCAATGGTTGGGGTGATGGGAGTTATAATCCAGCATCATCTGGAGGGCACCATGTTGGCTTTCCCAGCTACAGGGAGATAAAGGCATACCCAGAACTAAACCTGCTCCTGGTATTCCCAGTGTGTGGAGTAACAAGCAGGGTTTGCCTTCTTTCACCTGCAAAAACAAAGTAACTTTATTCCTGTGGTATATTTTTAGACATCTTGGTGAAGAATAAAGGTTATGCAGGTCAATGTAATTCAAAGGCATAGCTAACTCCATTACATAATATTTGGAAATTTGCATGGAGGATAACCATATTGTGGATGGTTGATTTGGAAAGGGCAATACCTTGTACTGAACAATAGTATCATACCAATCTTATTGGGGTGGGGAGTGGGAATACTTTGAAGAACCTGCACTTTTATAGTTCCAGGATTTAGGGGGGAAATAACTGTTCAGGTTGAAGCTTAGCACATTAACAACTCTTGCATTCCCTTTTTCCAGTAGGAGACCATGGCTATGATAACTCCCTTCCAAGTATGCATCCATTTTTGGCAGCTCATGGGCCTGCTTTTCGCAAAGGTTACAGGCAAAATAGCATTTATACGGTTGATATTTATCCAATGATGTGTCACATCCTGGGCTTGATGCCTCAGCCCAATAATGGCACCTTGAGCCATGCCAAGTGCTTATTAGCTGACCAGTGGTGTATAAATGTCCCTGAGGCCATTGGAATAGTCATTGGTGTCTTCATTGTGTTAACGACACTTACGTGCCTTATAATAATCATGAAGAGCAGAACGGCTTCTGTGCATCCATTTTCCCGACTTCAGCTTCAGGAAGACGACGACGATCCCTTAATTGGATAATATACACTGATTTGTTTTGAAAACTGGATATGATACGAAACTTACACTGGATAACATCTTATGCACTTTAATAAATACCAACCCAGAAGACTGCAGAAGACCATTGCCTCTCTGAAAAAGAAACTCCGAATACAGACCTGGTTTTGTAATGGAAAAGGCATTGCATCGCTGTTAAACTTTCAGTTAATAAAGTATCTGCTAGAGTAGTAAGATGAGGACTGTGAGATTTAAATGTTTGTAAATGATGCTGCTTTCAGGCATTTCTTATGTAACTCTGGAGATACCCTGGCAACTCCTGAAGTCTGGTGGGGGCAGGATCTGTTTCTGCTAGCTGATGGAGATGATTATTGCACTTTCTTGTATTCAGCACAATGCTGAAAGGGTAAATTATTTAAGTTAGAGGCAACTTAGCAACAGAAACCCTTAGTGCTATGTAGATCACATCAGCCCTGTAAGCTAGAAATACCTTATTGGGGAAATGTGAATATAAAAGCATTTTAAAAGTTACTTCCTGCTCTGTGGATTGCAGGCACAGAGGGCTTTTTAGTTGCAAACATGGTGAAGCAACATTTAAATATGCTATGACTTATTTTATGTGTTTATGTGCATATGGTAACTTCAGAATTTTGGAAATAGGTATTTTTTAGTTTATTTTATGAACTTTCAAAACTGACAGTACTTTAAATTAGCAATCCTCCCTTCTAATAGACCAAAGCAGCTCCCAAGTTCTGCTTCTACTTTGTGGCTGTGTGTACCTCTGATTGATTTCTGTCTCTGGACAAGATTAACAATTTTTTGTTACCTAAATATAGACCCAAGTAGTTGAGATTCCTTTCTGCTTTTAAGCGAGGAGTAAAATGGGCATACACATACCTTGATTTGAGCTAAGAAGTTACTATGAATATTCAGGATTGTTGTTTTTTTTAACTTCCTAGAATCATCCAACCTACATGCAGACTATTTGTAATTTGAACAAATTACAGGTACTATACAGTGGAATGTATGTCAGTCTGAAGGTTAGAGGCTCAGGGAGAAATGACTACTCGGTGTACAAAGTGGCCATATGTTTAATCATTAGTATTTCAAGCATGGCTAGATTTGTACAGACCCTTTGCTCATAGTTACAGCAATGGGGTTAGAAGTCCTTTGGTTACACTCCAAAGAGACCAGTTATATTTCCATTTACTTTTTTTGAGCTGCTGTAAGGAACACAAACAAACCTATGTAGTAGCAATAGTGGAAGGTGACATGCTTTCAGAGTAACAGTGCAAAAGTTGGTGAAGATGCAGGTCCTGAGTCATTGCCTCTTTTCGAGTCATAGGCACCCTTGGGTAACCCTGCTTGAGCTTCTGACACAAGCAAAGCTTGTGTGCAGACAAATTAACTTCGGATTTGAGAGTGGTCTATAATCGTAGGAGTGGTGGTTTGCTAAAGGCAATTGGAATTGTGGGGTAAACGGGGGTTACCAGGATTCTTTGGGGGAAGTATTGTGGCTTAAATGTACAGCGTGTGCAGCCTTTGAAGTCCATCTTTATGTAGTATTATGGGGGAGGATCTTGTCTCGACTGCTGCTGGTGTTCTGTTTGAAGCTCTTTGTGAGAAACAAGTCAAGATTATCAGAATAGTGTTGGGAGATGCAATGTAATACCATGACTCATAGGAAATGATGCTAAATGATTCCCACCCACCCCCCACCCTTACAATATGGCTGTGCTGTACAAGCCTGATAATGCTTCAGTAGTTCCTGGGAGCTTTAACCCTTGCAATATAGCTACTTGAAAATTGGTAGCAATCAGTCAAAGTGAAAAAGCACACACAATCTTGCAAATCCATACTCTTGTTTAATATGCACCAGGTAAGAAAACAGTCTACTAAATAAAACAGCAATTATGAATGGTGATCCACTTCACGGGCCTGTGGAATACTGTTACTGAAAAGTTATGTCTTTCCTGGAGATGTGTAGCTGGGTTACATGTCCAGGCAGGAAGGATAAACCCAAGCTGATGAAGTGGAAAAGCAATACCAAATATGAGCTATATTTTGAATGTTAAAGGGGTGGTGCCTTAACTAGATATTTATGTTTGCATTACTTGGTGGTTTTATGGAAAAGCTTTGTCCTTATGAATTAAAAAAAATGGTTCTGGTTTAACTTTTGGCTACAAGGCTCTTTGACTATATTCATTCTAGAATTTGTACCTGCAGAGGTAACCAGCCTGCCTTTCGGGTTTGTTCTTGTTTGCCCTCTTCTGTAGCCAATGCAGGACTTAACCCTGTCCTACCCATCGGTTGATGTCACAAGTCATACTTATTTAAATTGCAACAATCCACATAATAGGAAAACCCTGTTCACCTTTTTCAGCATGTCAATAGTTCATTGTATTCCTCTCCTGCCAAATACTTTGAAACCAAAAGTTCTCTTTGGGGAAATTCTGTTATTTTAGTTTTGTACTACTGGAAAAATTCCAGCATAGAAATGGTAGAGAATTTATGCAAATGCCCTCTGCATCATAGCTGGATTAGTTCTGCTTTATCCTGTGGGGAATAAAATCCAAAAGGTGTTTTCTTAGCTGTCATGAGTCAGTTTTAAACAATTTGCAAATTTTCATCTAGACTTGATAAAACAAGACTTTCCATATCAATGCGCAAACCCACAATTGAAATTAGAATAAGCCATGAAACAGTCTGTTAAAACTAAAAGACAATTCATGTAATTAAGATTCCTGAGGGGATTTTGTAATTAGTTATGGTTTATGCGCATAAATGCAGTTTGGATGCCACTTGTTCAAGGAAGTTGCTTCCTTTATTATACCTAATTGCTTCATTTGTCCCAGTCAGATCTATATTAACTTCACAAGAGGAAACTTTCTAACCCTAATAGTTGTGCTGTTTCCTTAGAAAGTTACATATGATACCTTAAAAATCCCATCCATTGAAAAAACCTCTGAGGTTTCTCTTCATATCCTTAATCGGACATTTTAAATGTGGATTTCCCTGTAGCTGCTTAGAAAAGTTGTCATTACTGAAAGAGAATTCAAAATGTTTTATAACATGCTCACTTTTAAACATTTATAAGAACATTTATTTTTGTATAGATATTAATGGGCTGGTTTTAAAAAAATTGGTTTTTTACGAAATATGAAAGTGTTGATCATATTTAAATAAATATAAAAAGTGGCTACTATCGTGCCATGTTAAGGGTATTTCACAGCTGTTTGTTCAAATAACAGCTTGCTGTGCATTTGCTCATTTCTCTAAAATTGATTTGAAAATGGCAGGATCTAGTTAAAAATGTGGCATACACACAAATGCCGGCAAAAGCATTGTTAGCACCCAAACTAGTAAGTTTAATGCTGATGCAGAAGGGGCCCTTGTCCAAAAGGGTGACGGATTGACATTGGAGGAAGACCTCAGAGAAGGTGTAGCAGGACCCTTAGTCTCGGAAGTGCAAACTTTCCTTCTCATTCCTTAGCAGCAAGGTGCTCTGGCAGTTTTGTGTACATTGTTATCCAGTGGGGGGGGGGGGGAACCTTGTGCAAGTAACTCATGGTTACATCTACCCATACATTTAAGGCACATGGCTTCCCTAAAGAAAATGGGCTTTCCCTTTTTTAGGCCTCTGGGTGGAAGGTGCCCCCCCTTGTTTGTTTCCTAGTTTGCAGGGAGATGGAGACAGTTGTATTTTGATTTCCTTCCCCAATGGGAAAGCGTGATAGCCTAGAGTGCTAGGAAATGTGGGTCTTAGATAATAGATAATTTATTGTCATTGCACAAGTACAAGCACAACGCTATACAAGTGCAACGAAATTGCATGCCATCCCGTAAAAACCAGAAAGAAAAAGAAAAAAACAGCACAAAACACCCCCCCCCCAAAAAAGCCACACATGCACACACATACACCCATCACAGCTCTCCAAGGTCATATGAAGAGCCTTTGGATGCCTGTATGAGGTTCAACTGGGTTGATTTATCTCTGTTTTGTTAAATTTACTTCAGTGGCCTAGAAGGGTTGGGGCTCTGGAGGAGAGGAGGCTGTGGGCCTGGACAGAAGGCACTGTAGGCCAGTTTTGGGTTTCCCATCCTTGATGCACGTAAAGCGCTTCCGAGTACAAAAAAAGGTCTGGTATAAATGAAAATTATAATAAATAACAGCAACAACATAAATGTGAAATGCCCCAGTTCCTCATCTATTCCTTACTATTGTATCTTCCATATCCAAGAGAGAAACTTCTATCTGTGCTTAATGCTTTTTGTCAATGATAAGCCATTTACTCATGTCAGATTCGGAGCATCCTGAAGAGCCTTATTCAAAGGCAGTGCCACAAGATGGCACTATCAACATATGGAATTGGTATTTATCCTATCTGCTCTAAAACATTTTCCAGGACGGCAGACACACCAGCCCCTTGCAGTAAAAACAACAAAGACGTGGTACCTTAAATATTATAGCATATTAATACTATTAATATTTTATATAGCTGTATATCAATATTTTTCTGGATGGTTTCTAAGCAAAACTTCAATAAAAATGCAGCATAACAACTGAAATAAACAGTGTTCGAACCAAGCTAATGTTTATGGAAGACAAGACTCGGTTTCTCCGGAGACCTCAATATGAAGAAAATCCCAGCTGCCTTTCTAAAATGCCTTAAGGGAGCATGCATGCTCAGTCTTTCAGCTTGGAAAGGCACAGATGGTATCTAGGGTATCCATCCAGAAGCCAATCGCTGATCAGCATTATCAGATTGCAGAAGGCGATCTATGGATGCCATAACACCGGTATAACTTGTTCCTGAGCGGTTGGAAGGTGGTTGTTGCTTGCTGGCATCCGTCTGTCTCCGGAGGCAGTGGAGGAGTGCGCCTTTACGGGTGAAGTCAAAGCACTGGGGCACTGGAGTGCCTGCTTTGGCTGTGGAGACCAATACAGGAGAGACATGTTTTGCTGGAGCTGGGACGGATGAAGGTGTCTGGCGATGCTGCTGCAGATGCACATCGCATCATTTCTTCTCAAAAAGATGTTGCCCTGTAATGATGGATGACAATGAAATAAAAACTGGGTGCAGAAATCTTTTATTTTTATTTTTTTAAAAAATAATATTTATTGGTTTTATAATTTTATAGGCATCTTAACATAGATCTTAGTCAGGTAACATTCCTGACCGTACATATTGCCCTTTACATTGCCAGTGGCTGGCCCCGATTCAGGCCGGGTCACTTCTAACATAAACAATACCAAATGACTTCCTCTCGCCCCCCCCTATTGATTTCATCTGTTTGCAAATATCAATCTTAACAGGTTCTAAATTCAATATCAAATATATCATCTTCAAATTAAATTATATTTCCTTCTTCTCACATCTGTAGCACACTTATATTCAATTACAAGTACAACCCTCTTCCCTCCCCTAGCCCCAGGGTATGTAGCTTTGATATTAACTTCACTTAAGGTGCAGAAATCTTTTAAGCAATGGACACTATCTTTTCTAAACTTCCTTTCCTAAGTGCTGACAGACCGACTACTTAATTATCTGTTCCTACTGCAAAGTGCTGCCTTGAGGGGGGGGGGCACTAGCCACTGTTCCTACCTGTTGGAAGGAGACATTGCTGCTGCTTTGGCCTACTTGCTTGCCCCTTAGCTGTGGGCAGCAGAGAAGGAGGTCTGGAGAAAATGGACTGACTAGCCACATACATTGCCACCATTATTTTACCTTCACCCTCGGGTCAGATGATAGCCGCTGCAGGGTAGTGCTTAGAGTAGGACCTGGGAGAGAGCTGGGTTCAAATCTCCACTCAGCCACAAGCTCACTGGGTACAACCTTGGGCCAGTTACTTCCTCTCAGCCCAACCTACCGTACTTTTCCGTCTATTAAGATGCCCCCTTGTATAATGACACCCCCCCCATTTTGGGGGACTCAATTTTAAGAAAATGAGGGGAGGTGGCCCAAAGTTGTTGAGCCTCTCCCCTGACGCAACTGCGGACAGGAAACACTCCCTAGATCGTTTCCCATGTGCAGCGGCAGCAGGTGAATTTGTGTTCCCATCAAAGAGCTGGCTGGAAGCGCGCAGCTTCTCCCCACCACGCAGCTGCGGGCAGGAAACACTCCCCAGATCGCTCACTGCGGCATCGGAGTAAGGTGCGCTCCCGCCAACCGAATGGCTGGCGCCACGCCGCTTCTCTCCCCCCACCATGCTACTATTCGGGTATTGGACGACCCCCGTTTTTTGACGTAATTTTTGTGTCAAAAAGCCTCGTCCGATACACGGAAAAATACGGTACTTTGTCATTTCTTTTCTCTTCCAATACATTAAAGATTGGCAGGAGAAATTATTTAGCTTTCTAGATTTAGCTAAATTAACGGATGCAATCAGAGGCCGCAGTAACCAAAAATTTAAACAAAGCTGGGAAAAAATTGGAGAATATTTAAAGAAACAATGCCCCACTATGAGGACTTGGATCCATTTCTAAATATTGTGTGTTGGGTTTATTTAACAACTGGAATGAGTAAAGGAAAATAAAAGGGAATACAAATAGGGAAATAAAGTAGCAACAAAAGATCGTTAAACAACCTGAGAAATAGACAAGCGGAAGTCAAAGGGGGGAGGGGGGAAGAGAAAGAAGAAAGATTGGGAATAATGTAGTAAAACTTGTAAGATAAGGGAACAAAAGAAATAGTCGAAGAAAGAAGGGATGAGTGGGAAAAGGTAATGAGATATAAAGGGCAAGGTAACTATACGCGAATAGATTATATCAAGTTATTTGTTATTAGTTAAACTGTTTTTGGAGTTAATGAGGTATGTATGTATGTATGTATGTATGATTGAATGTCATATTTGGGTTTTTTTGCTGATTTATTTCTAATGTATAATATGGATTTGTTTTTTAAATTGATTTCAATAAAGGTTTTAAAATTAAAATAAAAATAAAATACGGTACTTTGTAGGATTATTGTAGGGATTAAAAGAGGAGGGAGGAAGAACCATACATGCCATCTTGCAGACCCTCCAGGAACAGTCCTAGATTTACAGAAGCCGCCCCAGTTTCTGATCTGATCCCAGAATGCCTCGCTTTTCCTTAGGATGTGCCTATTGGAGAAATGTTGGGTGGTATAGGGTTATTTGACCCCTGAACCATCTAAAGCCAGCCCTCTATAGGGAAGTTTTAAAAAATGTTTAATGTTTAATAGTTTTTTAAAGATATGTTGGAAGCAGCTCTGAGTGGCTGGGGCAACCCAGTCAGAGAGGTGGGGTATCAATAGTAAAATTATTATGTAATAGGACGTCCCTGTTTTCATCAGAAAAATGTTGAAGAGTACGATCTTGAAGAAAAAGGTGGGATGTAAACTATTTACTTGGCAGTTTTGCACTCCACTCTCTCCAGCCAAAAAAAGCTCCTCAGAATGGCAATATAGACAGCCAGAACAAGATTGCTGAGTTTTGGAATATGGTGTTTGCTGGGATCTTGCTGATAACTGAGCAAACGATTACTCCATCTTTTTATCTGGCACTTTTGAACCTGTATGTGGGAACAAGAATGGGATTTGAAAAGTAAATAACATTTCTCACCTCTTAGCAGCAGCCCAGGGCTGCATTGCCAATCACTGGAAGACTCTCGATAACCTGGATTGTGCAACTGTCTGGCTCATTGAAGACTATAAATAAACTTTATTCCCAGTAATGATAGAACTCACAGGCAGAGAGCACTTTTATTTTTATACGTATTTATTGTTTGCAAAGGGAATCTTAGTATGAGTTAATACTCTTATTATCCCTTTGGAGCTGCCTTGTATCTTTGCACATTTGTCATTCTAGGCTGTGACGCCTTGTGATTCTTCATATTTTTTAAATTCTTTGTTTTCTTTTGTAACGTTTGCATTTTTCTTTCTTTTTGTAACATATCAAATTTAAAAAATATTTTTTTAAAAACTACACAAGGGAAAAGGGGCAGGGAGGGAAGAGGAAAAATCTGAGATACTGGTTTCTAAACATAAATGCAATAAAATGAAGGTGAAGGCCTTCTTGTTCCGACAGGCTTTTGGGAATGGATTGCATTTAATATGGGGGCTGGTGCAGTGCTGCCCCCCTGAGAGGTGCTGGAACTGAGTTCTGGTAAGTTCTGGCTGGCAATGGGGAAAAAGGTATTTGCCTTCGTTTCATTGCATTTATATAGAAATCAGTGCCTGAGTTTCGCTGTTGATTTTTCCTCTTCCCTCCCCACCCCTTTCCCCTTGTGTCATTGATTTTTTTTTTGTTTACTATATATTCATATATATAGTATATATATAAACAATATATATATATGTGTGTGTGTCTGTGTATAAAAAAATTAAACATTATTCGTTTCCCCGCCCCATGATTTTTAGCTGCTCTTATCCTATCTGTAATCCGCCTTGAGTCCCTGTCAGGGGGAAAAGGCGGGGAAATTTTAAATAATATTCAAATTCATGGGCGGAGCTGCCCCCCTCCCCGCCCAGATCAAGTAAAACAATAGAAATACTAAACTGACCAATCACGTCGGTTCTTCTCCCGTCTCCCCCCAACAAAAATTCTGGCCACGCCCATGTTTAAATGTATTAAATTAATATATCCAGCTGAATAAATATTAAATGTGTGTTAATGTGTACATGCCGCCGGTGCGCTTTCTCACTCGGCTTCCCCTCCGTGAGGAGAAGCGGTCGCCTGGCGGGGTACAAACACATATTTTGAATAACATTTAAATGCATTAAATCGATATCCTATCAAAGTGAATAAATATTAAAGGTGTAAAAATGTATAAATAAAAATTATTATTATTATTATTATTATTAAAACTGGGTTCCGCTGCGCTGAGGAAAGAGCGCCACTTTCGGCCTTGCCTTCTTTCCCTCCGTGAGGTAAACGGGGCGGCGCTGTGTGGCGCGCGGCCTCCTTCGCTTTCCCCTCGGCCTCTCTCCTCGCTCGCTCTCGGCGGCGGAGGCGGAGGAAACTCCTCCCTCGTTACGCCGCTTCCTTCCCTCCCGCTTCTCCCGGCCTCCGCCTCTCTCTCTCTCTCTCCCGCCCGGGCCATTTCCACAGATGAGGACGAGTCACCTGGCCGAGAAGGCGGCGGCGGTGGCGGCGGCGGCAGCCGGGCTGAGGTAACCGGGCTGAGGTAAGCGCGGGGTTCCCGGGCCGGCTTGGCTCTTTCCGCCTGCCCTCCCTCCCTCCCTCAATCGCAATTGCGGCCATGGCTTCCGCCTCGCCTCCTCGCAGTCCCCACAGCCGAGGAACGAGAGACCCGGCCCAGGCGGGCGGTGGGGCGGCCCGGCCGAGTCCTCGCCTGACAAGGCCTCGTTCTTCGGGGTCCAGGGCGGGAGGCGAGCCCGGCGGGTTTGTCCACGTCGCTCGTGGGCTTCGCTTCTCCTCCTCCTCGGGAGGTTTCGATTCCGTCGCGCCTCCTTCTTCGCCGACCTGTTTTGCGCCGGCTTTCAGGATCTCTCTGCGCCCTTTTTCGTGCGCGTGGACGCGGAGGAGGCCCGTTTCTCTGTTCCCAGCAAGGGGCCATGTTACTTTCTAAAATGTTGCGGGACATAAAACGTGTGTGGAAGGAGCAATCGGGGGTCTCTTGGCGAGGGAATGTGGGTGTAAACCTTTTTTATAATTTTATTTTTTTATTTTTTGGCTTTTGGCCTTTTCTCAAATTTGCTTTCCCTCCTCGTAGATCAGGGATGGCCAGACTTGGCCCGCCAGCGTTTTTGGGACTACAATTCCCATCATCCCTGACCACCGGTCCTGTTAGCTAGGGATGATGGGAGTTGTAGTCCCAGTTTGGCCATCGCTGCTGTCGATGCATTGGGTGGGTGTGGTGAGTCGTGTTTTGTTCTCCTTCTTGCACAAACCAAGCTGGATGACTATAGCTGAGCAACTGCTGGGGAAAACGTTTGTAGGGTGAGCCCTGAGAAACTCTTTTTAAAAAAACACCCAACCTGGTCCAGCTCATAGTTATCAAGGCAGTTTTATCTGTTTCCGCCCTGTTCCCATCCTAGGGGTTGGATGGGTCGAAAAGGGTTCTGAACCCTTTTCAGGCAGAAGTACTGCTGGTATACGCTCCTTGTCAGTGGCAGTCTACTGAAATTCCCAAAATGGGGAGGGGGAGGCACTGAGATGTTCCATGATCCACTGGATCTCAAGCCAACTCCACTCCTGTGCAACCATTAGGCCTGCTAATGTGACTCCACCAGTACTCAGCCAGGATTTGTATGCTCTGCTAAGGTTTTAAAAGACCTAGATCAATACTAAATATTGTTGTACCATTATATGTACTTAAGCCATCAATGATTTGACCGGTAATATAAAATGTGCATTGTTTTGAGGTTAAAGAAAGAACTTTTAGACACCTTTTGTGAACACAATCTATTATGAAAAAACAAAAAATAAAAAAAATTCTTCCAGTAGCACCTTATAGACCAACTCAGTTTGTTCTTGGTATGAGCTTTCGTGTGCATGCACACGTCTTCAGATACACTGAAACAGAAGTCACCAGACCCTTATATATAGTGAGAGGGTGGGAGGGGTATTACTCAGAAGGGTGGTGGGAATGAATGGGTGATAGGCTGATAGCTGTGGTAAACCTGTTTACCTGTAAACTTCTGTTTCAGTGTATCTGAAGAAGTGTGCATGCACACGAAAGCTCATACCAAGAACAAACTTACGGTAGTTGGTCTCTAAGGTGCTACTGGAAGGAATTTTTTTATTTTTTATTTTGTTTTGACTATGACAGACCAACACGGCTACCTACCTGTAACAATCTATTATGGTTTCTTGTTGAAGAACAGGGTGCCGGTAGACTTCCATCACATAAAATTGTAAAATGAAAGGGGTTTTTTAATGCAGAAAACATATCTGGTGTTTGCTTTTTGGCTCAATGACAGAATAAATATAGGTTATTAAATATGTAAATATTAGTGAGGCCAGGATAGTAATACAAATCTTTGAAGGGACATGAAGTAACTTTATAAAGGCAAATATGAATGTAAATTGGGTTCAAGGATGCTGACATTCTCCCTGAAACTCTTTATGAAGTGGCGTGCTCCTGGTAGAGAGAAACATGTTGTGGCTTGGCTGCTTTGTAGGTCTGATTTCTCAATGGGGAACTCTTAATTTGTAATCTTGGGCCTTACAATAAGTATTTTATGAAAGTATATTTCCTTCTTGAGAAACTTCTTCACAGAAGTTCACAAACCTTACAAATGTAGTGTAAATTATTTGTCAACCTGTGGTAGCTGATATCCTATGCACCGTAGATGAGGAAAATGCAAAGAGCAAGTGTGTCTGAAATCTTTAAGACTCAAGAATAAGTTCATAATGTATTTATGTGTAGGCAGGCACATCCTTTACTGTAGGAGATTCTTGTAATGGATGTTATGTAGACGCTCTGTGTATTTTAGAAAGCAATAGTTTGATTGTCTTCTAAAAAATAGTAACTGGCTTTGAAGTGGACCAAAGGCTAGTAAATGCAGCTGTGTCTTTAATTTTAACCAATATAAGAACTTTCAATAGTTTCTGGTATAAATAAAGGGTTGTGGACCTTTTTCATCTTGTGAGCAACCTTTTGGGAGCCGCATGCAGGGCCAGAGACGAAAGTAGGCAGAGAAACAGATACGGTTCTTTGTACCAAAGGCTATATCCCTATTCCCAACCATACATCATCATCTCTCAATCCTCTGCCCAAGCAAGGAAGAGGCATCCTCTCAGTTCAAGGACACATTCCAGAGGAAAAAGCATTCAATGGGTGAAGGGGTGTGGCCTATGAAAGGGCCTGAGGGCCTTACAGTTGGGCCATATTCCCCTGGTATAAATGCTCTTTAGAAGAGGAGATTCATCCCCACTCTTTCTAGTAATAGACCTATAACGCTTAAAAGTGGTTATTCAAGTCAGGGATGAGAATTCTGTGACTTACGGATCTCCCTAAGCCCACCAGCCTCTCCATTTTGCCCAGCAGGCCATTTCAGCCAGGCCATGTTCACTTGCTGTGCAGGTACAGGTGGAGCTTGGATGAAAGGCGCTTGCACAGTGCTTCCCAAGAACCCAACAACTGGCACTTGCAAGCACTTAAGAAGCCACTAAGAACAGGGCTTGCAAAAGCAATCAGCTGATTATTAGGTGGTTTGGAAGCTTCCAGTTCTTAAAGGAGCTTTTTAAAATGGAACATTTTTTCCTTTCCAAAGGAAGCAATTTATAGTCAAAAGTGCTTCCCCCAGTTCTTTGAATGCACACTGCTTTCTCAGCAGAGGGAAAGAGTATATTCCCTCAGCAGAGGCTTCAAAAAGTCTCCCTCTGACTGATGATCAGCACCCAGTAGACAATTAGGCCATGGTGAAGATAAGGTTCTGGCTCGTTGACCAGATCTAGTTCCCCATCCCAGGTCAAAGTGGGCAGAATTATTTGGAGGACATCTGTTTGGTACTCAGGATATCAGATAACTAATGAATGAAATGCTCTATCCATTTGTTCCTTTTTAATTAATGTTGGTAACAAAGAAGATATCTGGAATTAGGATATTTAATTTTCTTGATTCCTTTTCTTTCAGATTTGAACTCTGCCTTACAGTTTCTTTATAAATCATATTGTGTATGCAGCTTTCATGAATTAACCTGATAAGAGATGTTTGTTTACTGGCTTAGATTAGTATATGAATACTGAAATGGAAAGCAACAAACTAAACAGACCATAATCCCTGAAACATTTTACATACATTAGGCAGAAGACCTACATACAAAAAGCTGTATTCAGTTTCTTTGTTTATCTGAAACACAAACTGAAACTTGCCTAACACTTTCAGGTGCTTCTTAAACAAAGCTGGGGATTTCCCTCATTGGTAATAACCACAAACATAAATTAAAACTAATCATACTGACTTTCCGGTACACTGCTGTGTATTTAGGACTCTGCCTGGGCGCTCTTATCTACCATCTTGTAGAATGAGGGCTGCTTCATCTACTGTGTATTTTGGACAATGTTTTGTCCCTTGGTTTTTCCTCTATGAGTTTGGATGTCTTTCGAGGTATCATTGGCAGACTCTGCATGAGGGTTCCTGAGATGGGGGTGGTGGTTCTCGTTGATGTTGGGTTACCAGCTCCCATTTTGAATCAAGATGGCGGACCTAATCGCCACTTTGGTGTAACTTTGCCTTCGTAGGTTTGGCAGCCTCTTCAGATATCATCACCAAGGTTGGCATGAGGGTTCCTGAGATGAAGGTGGCAATATTTGTTGACGTTTGGACACAACACCATTTTGAATCAAGATGGCAAACTAAAAACTTGACTTCGATGTGACGTTACCCAGGTCCAACCTGAAAAATTATACTGTCCATTTAAAAATAACAGTATGTATTTGGTTTCTAAAAAATTTTGGGCAGTGCTGGGCAGTCTTCCTTAGTGTAACAGTAGGTTATTCTTGAGACCTTTCAACATTTCACAGTGGTAGATTAAGATTGCTTCTGTGCACAAGGGGCTTTGCAGTCCACTAGTGTGGCCTGATGGACAGTGGTGGGCCAATACAATCTAGTCTCAAATATAAGAGTGGGTGGTGCTGTGGTCTAAACCATTGAGCCTTTTGGGCTTGCCGATCGGAAGGTTGGCAGTTCGAAACCACTCGACAGTGGTAAGCTCCTGTTGCTCTGTCCCAGCTCCTGCCAACCTAGCAGTTCGAAAGCATACCAGTGCGAGTAGATAAATAGGTACCGCTGTGGCAGGAAGGAAAACGGTATTTCCGTGCGTTCTGGCACTCGTCACGGTGTCCCATTACACCAGAAGCGGTTTAGTCATGCTGGACACATGACCCAGGAAAGCTGTCTGTGGACAAACGCTGCCTCCCTTTGCCTGAAGCGAGATGAGCACCACAACCCCATAGTTGCCTTTGACTGGAGTTAACTGTCCAGGGATCCTTTACCGTTACCTTTTTTACCTACCGTAAGTCTCAAATACACCACAAGGAGTAAGAAACTGAAAGCTGTCTCCAGATGACAAGAGGAGGGAGGCAGGGTACTTGCTGCCAGTGTTCGAAATTAGCAGGCGTGAGGTGCATTTTGCTTCTGGCTTTTGATCACTTGCAACCAAGTGAACATGCCTGGGCACCAGAATGGCGCTTGACATCTCCACCATCTTGAGGTGCATGCCTGGGGATCATTGGCTGAAGACTGTTTTCACACACTAGCACCCCATCCTGTAGAATTTGATCAGTTAAATTTGATCGAACCGGTTTGCTTTTTCTGTGCAGCCTGAGCAAGAGTAGTCACCACTAGGAAAAAGAGCTCGGGGTAGGCCAGGTATGTGGACTGTCCCTGGATCAAGAGACTTTTCAAGGTTTTCATCTGAACTGAGAATCAATCGCAGTCAGTCCAAAATTAGAAAAATAAGACTTTAGTCCTGCCCCAAAATGGCAACTAGATATTCCGTTTTGGCGACTGTAACCTTGGTTTAGGGAGCCATTTATATCTGAGTTTGTAACACTGCTTGCTGCATGGTAAGGGATGCGAAAAAGGCACCTGTATATGCAGTATATTGTGTTTATACCATTTGTTTGTTTGTTTGTTTGTTTGTTTGTTGGTCGCCTTCTACACAATTGTCTTGAGGCAATGTACAGTGGTACCCCAGGTTACGTACCCCCCGTGTTGCGGATGTTTGAGTTGAGAACGCCCGCAACCCGGAAGCGTTTCCGGAGCGCGTGCGACCTGTGCACGACCCCTGGATGCGCAGAAGCGTTCTGCACATTTTGCGCATGCGTAGAAGCGCTCAAATCACACTTCCGGGTTTTGGGGTGTTTTTTTTGTGCGTTCGTGATACGCACTCCCGCGTTACGTACCGCGACCCGGAACGGATCGCGTACGTAACACGGGGTACCACTGTACAATAAAACAGCAAAATAAAGTTAAGAAATCACACCCACACACACCAGCTGATACATTTTAAACAAAACGCCCTTCCAGCAGAGGTCAAGGAAATAAGCAGCTATCCTATTTTTAAAAGACATCTGAAGGCAGCCCTGTTTAGGGAAGTTTTTAATATTGAATGCTGTATTATTTGTAACACTTGATTGGGAGCTGCCCAGAGTGGCTGGGGAAACTCAGCCAGATGGGCGGGGTACAAATAAAAATTATTATTATTATTATTATTATTATTATTATAACTCAAGTAATAGAAGAACATATTTGGCTAATATTGCACATTGGAGTCTAAATGTTTTTATGATAGTTTTTCTGAACTGAAGACAGTACCTTAAAAGCAGTAGAAAGTTTTGCCGACTTTGAGCAAGATTGAGCACACAAAACTTAATGCATCTGATGAAATGAACGTTGCCTCTCAAATCAGGGTGTATTGACAGGAAAAGCCTATGTGTGTTGTAGTGGCTTTATCAAAATACTGAATAAAATTAATCATGAAGACAAAATCCCCACCATTTCAAGTAAAGCTAGAACTCCCTGTTCAGGAAACTCCCACAAAGAAAAGCATTTGTGTGCAATGCTAGTAACTGAAGCTCCAATGGTGGTTTTACAAAGCAATTGTTGCTGTTTGATTTTCTCTTTAAACATTAACCTTCTTGTGCTAGAAAGTAATTGCTGCTATTGATTGGCAATTCTCAGGTTCAGAAATATCGATACTGTTGTCTCGGGTAGGTGCTTGGAAAGGTTTTCTTATTGTTAACAGAATGCAGTCCTGAGTTTTCCCTCTTTTTTATTTTATGCCCTCCAGTCCACTTGTATTGTTTTCCTGTTGGTATATTACCTTCTGTTGAGAACATGAAGCTGTCTAGTTTTGTTGCAGATAATCCCTCTTATACTCAAGGTGGTAACGGAATGGAGGTGCTGCTGACAGGAGGCTACATAATGGGCAGCTGGTGCTATAATCACTACAATTTAGTATTGTTGTTATTATATTATTTATTACATTTCCATACAGTCCTTCATTCGGAGGATCATAGGGCGGTTTACAATATAAAAACAAAAAAATGCATACCATAATAATAAACAAACAAACAAACAAACAGTAACCCCACACATAGTTTATAAAGCCATAGATTGTTTCAGTAGCCAAAAGCCTGGGAGAAGAAGGTATGTAAAGATGTGTAACGAAGGTGCCAGGCAAGCCTCCATGGGGAGAGCATTGCACAAACGGGGAGCCACCACAGAAAAGGCCTCTTCTCGTGTTCCCACTCTTTGGACCGCTCATTGAGGGATACGAAGAAGATGATGATTATGGGGCCAGTTCATATGGTATACAAAGTAGTATGCAAAGTAATTCTCTTTTCACTCACCACTTTTTCTCACAAAAAATTAGTTCTGTGTTGGTAAATGACATCAGGGGCAAACTTTTTTAAACAGGTGTTTTGTTCTTGTTGTTGTTCAGTCGTTCAGTCATGTCCGACTCTTTGTGACCCCCTGGACCAGAGCACGCCAGGCACGCCTATCCTTCACTGCCTCTCGCAGTTTGGCCAAACTCGTGTTAGTAGCTTCGAGAACACTGTCCAACCATCTCGTCCTCTGCCGTCCCCTTCTCCTTGTGCCCTCAATCTTTCCCAACATCAGGGTCTTTTCTAGGGAGTCTTCTCTTCTCATGAGGTGGCCAAAGTACTGGAGCCTCAACTTCAGGATCTGTCCTTCTAGTGAGCATTCAGGGGTGATTTCTTTAAGAATGGATAGGTTTTGTTCTACTGTATCTCAAATGAAATGGTTTTTTTTTTGGGGGGGGTGACATATTCTTGAGCTTTATCAGGGTACAAGGAACCTCATGAAGGTGACTCAGAGCCTCTAATGAGCTTTCATTCTGGTGCATGAGCTCAGCTTGCCAGTTTTTCCTGATCTCATGTTCCAGCACATGGTGACCCAGTGCTGCTGGGCTGCCTGTAGGGAGTCTCATACTTTGCATGTTCTTCGCACAGATACATGATCTCAGCTTCAGTAAAACATTGCCAAGCTTTCTGTTTCTCATGATCTAGCAAGGGTCCAGGCGGGCAGAAACATGTCTGACCTTAAAGCAGAAATTTGGGCCTGCTTAAAACATGGGCCAGGGGTTTATTGACTACCGTTTGCTTCCTTTCTACCCCACGGCTTCTAGGGTGGTCCTCTTTACCATGCATACAATTCCCCCCCCCCATATGCCTCAAGTAACAGTTTGGTGTTTAGTATGGCAGTACCTGCACTTTGGAACTACCTGCCTCCTGAGATCAAACAGGTCCCTTCACTGTACTCTTGCAGGGGCCTGCTAAAAATCAAAACCCCAAATTTTCTGAGCTGGCACCCACCCCTCTTCCATAACTTAGGGCAGTGTTTCTCAACCCTGTGCCTCCAGCTGTTTTTGGCCTACAACTCCCATCATCTCTGACCACTGGTCTTGCTAGCGAGGGATGATGGGAGTTGTAGGCCAAAAACATCTGGTTGCACAGGGTTGAGAAACACTGACTTAGGGTGCAGAAATGCCTGCGCTCGAATGCACAAAGTTCACCTAGCCAGCCCACTAGCAGCTGTTTGCTAGCCCAGTCTTGGGACTCCAGCTGCTTGCTACACTAAATGCTGTTGGTTCGACATCTTCGCCTGTGCCTAGCCATGCCTTTGACCTCCCATGTAACTGCAGATCCTTGGAACCTGTGACTTGCCTTATGTACTGTTCACATTTGAAAAGAAAAGACTTCTGCAAAACCAGAGCCATGAGTTCCAGTTCCTCATCAGACAGGGAGAGCCAGGACGGTAGATACTGACAGGTGGTCTGGACTTTTAAAGAGAGGGGGAGGCAGATTGAAAAGATGTTCTTGTGTGGTTGTGAAAGCAGCTGGGAAGATGGCACTTGTAGGAAGTACCAGTGTTAGCAATCTTAAAAATATAGAAGTAGAATCAGAACATAAGCGGAGCCCTGCTGGATCAGGCCAGTGGCCCATGTAGTCCAGATCCCTGTTCTCATAGCGGCCAATGAGATGCCTCTTCTGGGAAACTGGCAAGCGGGATCTGAGCACACTCTCCACTTGTGATTCCCAGCAATTCAGGATCATTACTCTCCCCGAACCTGGAGGCAGGGCATAGCCATCATGGCTAGTAACCATTGATAAGCCTTATCTTCTGTGAATTTCTCTGATCCTCTTGAGCCATCCAAGTTGGCCGCCTTTGCCTTCTGTGGAATTGAGTTCCATAGCTTTAACTGTGTGAAGAATTATTTTATCTGTCCTGAATCCTGCCCCTGACACTATAATTTTACTCATAAGAGGAGTTTCTCCATCCCCTTGGATCACTTTGATTCTCCCTTTTATGAACCTTTTCCAACTCTTCAATATCATTTTTGAGGTGAGGCAACCAGAAGTTTACACAGTGTTCCAAATGCGGTCACGCCATAGATTAGTGGTGGTGTTGTTTAGTCGTTTAGTTGTGTCCGACTCTTCGTGACCCCCTGGACCAGAGCACGCCAGGCACTCCTGTCTTCCACTGCCTCCCGCAGTTTGGTCAGACTCATGTTGGTAGCTTCAAGAACACTGTCCAACCATCTTGTCCACGGCATTATTGGTGGCACAGGGATTGTGATTGCTCAGGCTATATGTGGTATTTGAAACAACTAATTAATTGTTTTCTCTCTCTCTGTCTCTTGCCCACAGAGTACTCTCTGGTCCGCTACCTGTTACTATGAGTCTGCTACACAGTGACAGCAGCTTTGAGGCCAGTGGTCAGGATAGCGGCTGCTGTGCAGCTATGGCCAGCAGTTGCAGCGCTGGAGCCAAAGAGAAGAGCATCAACACCAGTGTCAGCAATGGCACTGGGGGGACACTTTCAAACTCCTTCATGGAAGAAATCCAGGGCTATGATGTGGAGTTTGACCCTCCACTGGAAAGTAAATATGAATGCCCAATCTGTCTGATGGCTCTCCGGGAGGCAGTGCAGACACCATGCGGACACCGTTTCTGCAAAGCTTGCATTGTCAAATCCATAAGGTAAAGGAGCAGTAGACTTCCGGCAGTAGTTAAAGTCATTGTCTGTAACGAAGGGCAAATCATAGCGCTCGCCGTTGCACATGTTTCTGAGATACTGGGTTCGTGATTACGTTTCCATGTCAGCTCTGAGTTTGCAAGTAAACAGAGTTTGTAGCCCATTTCCAAGGCGTTGGTTGAACAGTTTTTCTCATGTGTGCCTAAAGTGTCAGATGGAGTGCAGTTTTAAGCAAGAGGAGGCTCCCAATTATACTTGGGATTTCAAAAGAAATGAAGTGTAAGGTCTAGGTACAGATGGACCAGGTTGCAAGCCGGCTAGAAAGATAGTGTGCCTTTCACTGATGCTGCATAAATCTGAGGTCGCAAATTTCCTGTGTAAACCTCTTAAAATTTATGTATTTTTTTAAAAGCTAAAAGTATCAGAGAAGATGGAAAGGGTGGTTTGGGGTGAGAGGGCTACCTTATTATTGGAAGATCCAGCATTTCCCTTGACTAGTAACCCAAATGGTCAGTTTATCACCCTTGATGTGTTCCATCTTGCGAATGGGGTGTTGGGATATCGCCCTATCTCAGCTACAGATGCCTTCAATGGGTTGAATCCAGGAAAATGTGAGCAGAACTCTGTCTGTACAATGGGAGGTTTCTGGATTCTTCCCCCCCCCAAAAAAAAGCTGTTATTGAGTCCACTGGAATGGTGTGGGATGAGCCTGGGGTGGGGTGTATGCAGCAGGAGCCAAGCCAGAGCCGGAGAATATGATGACTGCAAGCATAATTTTATTTGTTATTTATTTTATTTCAAGATTTGGAAATCACTCTACATTCAGAGAATATACCAGCAGTGTACAGAAAAAAATGTTTTTATGTTGCTTTCCGCTGCCCTTATGTTTTGCAAGTAGGCGGTATATAAATACTTTTATTAACAAATAAATAAAAATATATAATGTAACGTGGCACATAAAATGTTACAAAACTGGCAAGAATAAATAAAACACAGAATTTGCTTTAATAGATATACAGTAAACCCGCAAATTATGCAAGGGTTACGTTCTGGGGATCACTCTTAAAGCCAAAATAGTGTATAGTTAAAACACATTGGTTGCAATAGTGGGTAGGATTGCCCAAAAAAATTCCCCTGGACGCCCACCCCCTTTTATTTATTTATTTTAATTTGCCAAGTGTGTAAAGCTGATTGTGCACAAGTAACTTGCAAGCTTACTGTAGGCCGAATATTCTGTTTACCTCTCTATGATGTATATTATTGCTCTTTTTGATAGAGACGCTGGTCATAAATGTCCAATCGACAATGAAATTTTACTCGAAACTCAACTCTTTCCTGACAACTTTGCAAAACGGGAAATCCTATCGCTGACGGTGAAGTGTCCCAACAAGGGCTGTCATCAGAAGATGGAACTCAGGCATTTAGAGGTGGGCTTTCAGGGTTTCTTTTTTGCAGAATTGCCGCCCAGTCCTGAGCAGTGTCAGCATACTGTAAGACCTTTTGGAATAGCTCAAAGGACACCTTGTCCCCATTCCCTCTCTTAGGACGGTGGTAGTTATGGCTGCTACACCTGTGGTCCAGTGAAGTTGTGACATCCAGGTGACTTCAGGAAGGTCCGTCGATCAAATTTTTCCCTCCAGTAACATCAGATTAAAGAAGTGAAGAGGGTTTGGGACATTCTTTAGCTGTTATTGCAGAAGCACCTGTCCGTGCTGTAATGTAGCATGTTTGATTCGTGTTAAGCATACTGTTGATTTTGCAAAGTCTGTTCCTCTTAAAATATAATAAACAGATCTGTGCCCTATTGCAAAAGTGCCACATTTTCTAAAGTACTTTCATTGAGGAAGCTGTGAAATCTGTGCAGATCATTGTTGCATGAATCTTGAGAAGTTGTGTATACCTGTATTCTCATGTAAGAAATCTGAATTTTTGAGGCAGCCCTTGATTTAGGAGCAGTTATGGACTGAATTTGGAAATCCAGAAATTGAAGGGGGGAACCCACTTCCCTCCATATAAACAATAAAATTAATAATTTATCTTCCCTGGCAGTAAAACACAACAATAAGAAATTAAACAACTAACCATTTGCTGCCCTTTCATGACCCTAAAATGGATAGTTGAGGCAGCTACCTCAGTCTGTATAGCCTCATACAACTTTGCAAAACAGAAAATCTAGAAAAGTTACTAGCTTGAAAGTCCACTTATCCTGTGCAAAGTTATTTGTAGCTTCCATGAAAAACCAGGTTGAAGGGGCCCTTTCTTTTCGGCTCTTGAAAGCTTTCCAGTCTGCTCACCCAGAATTGCTTGATCTCACCAAGTGGCTATTTACAAGTCAGTGTGGTGAGAGCCAGTGTGGTGTAGTGGTTAAGAGCGGTAGACTCGTAATCTGGTGAACCGGGTTTGCGTCTCCGCTCCTCCACATGCAGCTGCTGGGTGACCTTGGGCTAGTCCCACTTCTCTGAAGTCTCTCAGCCCCACTCACCTCACAGAGTGTTTGTTGTGGGGGAGGAAGGGAAAGGAGAATGTGAGCCGCTTGGAGACTCCTTCAGGTAGTGATAAAGCGGGATATCAAATCCAAACTCTTCTTCTTCTTAGCTGAATGCAACTTGAACATACTTTTTTATTTCTTTTGCACCCCCAAACCATGGGAGTAATTGACATGAAGACATTTGCCTCAGATTGGCTACCATGATCTTCAGTCTATATTTTAAGTCTGCTTAGGAATCATTTTGTGTAAGCTTTAAGTTATTTATAGGCGAAATTGCTATTTGATCTCATTTTCTTCCACAGGACCATGAGCTGCATTGTGGCTTTGCTCCAGAGAAATGTCCCCAGTGCCATGGGATTTTCCAAAAGAATCAGATACAGGATCATATAAAGCAAGAATGCCCTCGACGACAAACCTCCTGTCCAAACTGTGCCATGTGGATGCCTTATGAAGAAAAAGAGGTAAGTTTCAAAATATGCAGCTTAATCAGAACAGTTGTGTTTGTTTATTTAAATGAAGCATATGTAACAAAAGCTTGCTAAAATTAGAAATATTTTTTCTTCCTGTGTTATGTGATAAGAGTGTCAGTATTTCACAGTTGTGAGAACACCCTTTTATATGATATTCACAAAGATTTCACCAAGTGATTTTCTTTTTACTTATTCCCTCCGCCCCTCACAAGCAGCTGGATTTTTAATTTTATATATAAATCTGTTTTGTTTTTGTTTTTTGCCTTAAAAAAAATAAATCCACACATCCCAGTTTCATTAATTCTAAGTATTGAAATTATTAATCTATTTGCAGTTGGTTATTACTATCTTTCTCCCTGTCTTGACCATCCCTTCGAGGCTATATTTATATTTATAATTCTCCAATTTGGTTTGCCTATTTACTTAACCGGCCTGGAACAACCTACCAGAGAAAAGGACGCTGCCCATGGGACAGAGGGTTATTGATGAATGATAATGCAGCTTCTACCTGAGGTTCCAATAGGTCATAAGATTTTATGGCAACCATATTTGTAATGTTTTTTAGTCGGTATCTGTCTTTTTGATGCGATGGCCTATCGGCTACGCAAATAAAGTTTATTCTATTCTATTCCCAGTTCCATCTCTCAAGCACTTTATTCTCTTAGTTTGAAACTGAACCTCACACCTGGACTTCAGGCATTTTGGACTTCCTTTTTTGCCATGTGTTTTCCTCTGGTGGTCTGCGATCAAGTCTGGCCCCTGAAAAAATTAATAAAAGTGTGAAAAAATGCTCTCCATTGCTTTCCTTTTGTTAGAAAAGTAGGTTTCTAAGGGTTGTTTTTTTTTTTTTTTTTTTTGGTCTTTTTAATCTTCCTTTTGTGCTTTCTACATAATATCCTCCATAGATTAGCTAGAGTACAGTACATGTGAAGTCCTTCCTTGTTGGATTATGCAACTGCTCTTATAGGCTTAAGTCACTCATGACTATGAGGCAAAATAGACTTCTGGACCACTAACTAGACACTACCAAGAAAACATAGATTTAAAACACCAAGGACCTGCTGGTCTTAATATCATTTAAACATATTCTACAAAGGTCTGCTGACTAGATACGTGTGCACCTCCTGAATTAATATCTCAGTGCTCTTTTATGAAATGAACTCAAAGTTGCTCACTGGTACTTATTGTTTTCTCTAATGCAAAGATGGGATTTGTGAGAGAGGAGTCACATTCTAGATGGCATTACATCAAACAATGTTAGTGATCTATTAGTCCCCTTTCAGTGCAATTAATTATTGTTTACTTTCTGGTTTTGCTGAAATGAAGGTTCATGACCAGATGTGCCTTTTAGCAAATGTCTGCTGTGAATACTGCAATACAGTGCTAATCAGAGAACAGGTAAGAAGCTTCCTTTCTTGTCTGATAGCAAGGTAGTCTTGTTGTTTTGATGTGGTTTGACTTGTGTCAGTAAGTTAATTTCTTTATTTTAATAGGTTGTCATTTATGAGCCCTTCGTGACATAGAAATACGGACAGGCAGATAATAATTTTGAAATAATATGGAGAACTGAATGTAGGAATGCCAAATAGCAAGAAAACTTTGTTGCATTTACCATCAACTTATGAAAACAAGTAGACGAATTTTATTTATTTTAATTTTTTTTATTTTAAAATTTTCTATACTGCCCTTCATCCAAATACCACAGGGCAATTTACAATATAACGAAAATATTATTAGCATAATAACAAACACAGTAACTCCTCCTCTCAGTTTAAAATGCCATAGATTGTTTATTTAGCCAACCTTTTTATACCTATCACCCACTAATGCATCTTTCTTGGTGGTAAAATTTCCTTACCGCCCACCAGTGCTCAACGAAAGGAGGATTCAGCTTGTGCCGTAGAACCCCCTACTGCCCGCCTAGAATCCTGAAACCCCCACTGGTGTGGGCGGTAGGGACCAGGTTGACAACCCCTGATTTAGCCAAAGGCCAGGAAGAATATTATTTTTGCCTCATGCCTAAAGATATGTAACAAAGGCGCCAGGGAAGCCTCCCTTGGGGAGAGCATTCCACAAGCAAGGAGCCACTGCAGAAACGGCCCATTCTTGTGTTGCTGCCCTCCGTACCTGTCACAGGAGACCCATGAAGAGGGGCCTCAGATGATGATTGCAGGGTTTGGGTTGGTTTATATGGGAAAGGTGGTCCTTGAGGTATTGTGACCCTGAGCCGTTGAAGGCTTTATAGGTGAAAACCATCACATTGAATTGGGCCTGGAAAGCGAGTGGCAGCCAGAAATGGTATTACCGGTATATGCTCAAACCGTCTTACCCTGGTGAACAATCTCTCCACTGAATTCTGCACCAACTGAAGTTTATTATTATTATTATTATTATTATTATTATTATTTATACCGTGCCAGTCTGGCTGGGTTTCTCCAGCCACTCTGGGGAACTGTCTTCTGAGTTTCTGCCTTCTTCAGAGGCAGCCCCATTTTTTTTTATTTTTATTAAATTTAATTTTGATTCACTGTAGGATTACAACAGTCCAAATCTGTGTATGTCAACTCCGGAGTAAGTCTCATTGGTTTCAGTGGGCCTTGCTCCCAAATAAGCCGGTGTAAGATTTGCAACCTTAAATTACCTTTTGCATTGTATTGCTTTGTTAATTGCCTTGGAAATTTCAGCTTGGGAATCTTAAGTAAATAAAACAACCCATAGCATATGCTATAAACTAGCAAGCAGATTTTTCTCAGCATAAAGCTTTGTGGGCCAAAATGTCAATGTGCAATTACACACTGGTGGTGGTGGTGTTGTGCAGTGCTGTGGAGAAGATCCCATATTAGTCGCACTCTGAGTGTTGAAATCAATGGACGTCAGTGGGTCTGCTCTGAGCATGACTTAGTTGGCTATCACCCTATATACTCTATATGTAGGCCACTGATTACTGTTTCTTATAATTGTTGATTTCTGCACTTTACAAACTGAAAATTAGTGTCATCTCTCCATCCATCTTTAGCTTCCTAATCACTATGATAACGACTGCCCAACTGCTCCAGTACCGTGTACATACAGCCCCTTTGGATGTCCAGAAAAAGTAAGCCAACACTTCTATTTGCTTCTTATTTGGTTGAATTTTCTATTGCTACTTTATTGCCCAAAAAGCCTCTTTCCCCCTTTGGTGTACCAGAGGCCTCTGAGCAATGAAATGGGCTGGATTATGGGTAGAGCACAAGTGGCAAAAGACACGTTGCAAACCCAACCAAGCACAAGGGAGAACACGTAATCATGCCTCCTGCAATGGTGATGAAGGCAGGGAAGGTATCATTCACCATAACGTCTTTCTGAACCAGTCCTGTGAGATGGGCATTTGGGGCACTGTTCTGCAGTGGTTGTGGTCCTATTTCCGGGTTTAGTTTCCAATAGTAATACTGGGTGATTATTTTGTGGTTCTTTGGGCGTGCCACAGGGTACCATCCTGTCCTCAATGCTATTTAGCATCTCTATTGAAGCTGTTGAGAGTGGTCATTGGAATATTGTAGCCGAGGGAGGTGTCATTGATGCACTTATGATACCCACCTCTGTTTCTCTGTAACATCTAAATCTGAACACGTGAGCCCTGTTGAAAAGGGTATGGGAGGCCACATATTCCCCATCTCTGAAAAATGCCAACATGGTAGCTTTCTGCATGGTGTTCATCATCCCCTGTTGTAATAATTGATAACACATAAAATTAAGCTCGCAGTATGAGAACCTTCCAAATGTGCTGTGAAGTAAGATGATCTGTCTGAACTTGGAAGCAGGTACCGGTAGCATATGTATAATCCTGATCTCACCATTCATTTAGATCAGAGCAGTGACACAGGTTTGTGCAGAAAATCTGTATTGAGAATTTTTTTCTCCAAAGCCTTAAATTGCTTTCCAATAAAGGCATCTGAACAGTGCAGTAGTAACACTTGCATTCTGTTCAGTTTTTCAAATAATAATATTTCTCTTTGTTCAGTTTTTCAATTCCTGTTTCAGACAATCACTGGAAGATTAAGCCAGTTCTGCTTTTAAATACAGTACAGTGGTTTTTTCCTTGTCCATTAAGGCTCAGTGCTCAGTCAAAGGAAATGCTTATGGAACTATGTCCCTTTATTTAATTACAGATGCAGAGAAATGAGTTGGCACGGCATATGCAGGAGTTCACCCCAGTCCATATGAGAATGATGGCTCAGACTCTCCTGAATATCACTAATTTCCATGGCGCTATCCCATATGACCCGTCACCTTCCTGTGAATGTAGCCCAGAGGTCCAAAACTTCAAGGAGACGATTCAACAACTGGAAGGTCGCTTGGTAAGGCAAGATCACCAGATCCGAGAACTCATAGCAAAAATGCAGACACAAAACACCCAGATGGGCGATCTCAAAAGCACTATCCGAAATCTGGAGGAAAAAATTGCAGAAATGGAATCACAGCAGTGCAATGGTATTTTCCTGTGGAAGATTGAGAATTTCAGTGTTTACTTGAGAGCGCAAGAAGAAAGGCCTGTTGTAATCCACAGCCCAGGCTTCTACACAGGGAAACCCGGCTACAAACTTTGCTTGCGGCTGCATATCCAGGCGCCGAATGCACAGCGCTGTGCCAACTATATTTCCCTTTTTGTGCATACGATGCAAGGGCACTATGACAGCCACCTGCCTTGGCCCTTCCAAGGCACCATACGGCTTTCTATCCTGGATCAGTCAGAAGGATCGTCAAGGCACAACCATGAGGAAGTGATGGATACCAAGCCCGAGCTGCTCGCTTTCCAGCGTCCCACGGTTGAACGCAACCCAAAAGGCTTTGGATATGTGACGTTTATGCAGTTGCAGGCGCTAAAACAAAAAACATATATAAAGGAGGATACTATCCTAGTGCGCTGTGAGGTCATAACACGCTTAGACTTAAACAGTCTCCGAAGGGAGGGTTTTCAGCCTCGTAGTACTGATGGGATGGCATAAGCCACCATGCTTCAGGCTTGAGCTTTTGCTGGTCAACTGTGGTAAGGGCTGCAGATGAATAAAGAGATTCATCAGAATGGCCGATCCTTGAAGCAGAACCAAAACTGCCATTCTGAGATGCTTTTCAGAGCATGGAAAGTGTTTCCTCTCTGAGTTATTTGTATTCGAAGTGGTAAAGACGGCATCCTGATGGTCTAAATAAGTAAGCTAAATAACTATGCTATGACTGGTATGTTATCAAAAGTTAATAAAAACTATGCAGTACCATTTTTAGGATAGCGGAGGCTTGGTCAGATTCTACTTTTTATTTGATGGTTGCAAGACCTGTGTTTAAAGCCATTCATTACCTTGGTGTATACATCTCAAAGGAGCTGAATTATTTGACTGCCTAACCTGGTAGCTTGCTGAGGACTTTCAGCCAAGACTAGATTTTGAACCAGGACAAACCTACTAAAATGCCTTGGGAGTATCATAGCAGAAAGCAAGCACACCTATAACTTCATTGATACGCTGTAAATAAGCCTAGGCAGGAATGTTGGTTCTGTTTGCCACGCACCTTTTTGCAAACCACAATGAGCTTGAGCTGTAAATTGGTTGTCTTCACTTCATCACTTCCCTTCCCATGGAATTTTGTATTGAGAATCCATTCTCAACAGCTGCTAGTATGGTGGAATGTGTAGAAGTTTTTGATCTATCAAAAAGCTCAGTGTGGCACTGCCCTAGAGAAGCTTAATGATTTCAGTCTGGTTAACTCACTGATGAGATCTCCAGGCAACTTTGTCTTCAGCCTTTTGCCTTCCCATTGTGTCTTCTTTTTGTCATCTCTCTGATCCAGCTGTATTTTTGCCCTTGTAGTGGTGACAGAAAATTCTATATGTGCAAACATGTCTTGTTTTGTACTTGAAAATATCTTCTTTGGCGATCACTCGTAGATGAGTAAGATTGTCTTCCATGAACACGGTCTTAACAGAGAATCTATAAGTGACTGTGGAGGCCAATTCTGGATCTACATGTCCTTCCACAGTGGGGACATTGGTTTCCGGGTGGGAGTTGATCATGGTGAGGGTTTGCCAAATGTGCCTTCCTCTTACCTCATTTTTCTTATCTGCTCTGAGTTCATGCTTCTTCAAAGTCCATGACACCTTTGGTAAAGGCTGTTCTCCACAGCTACATATCAGCTGATCAGATTAGGGTCAAGAGTGTTGTATCTGAGCCTAAAATTGAAGAGTGTTAGGGAAGTTTTCTGTCCAGTTCTGACCTGTGCATAGTAATCAAAATAGAATGGGGCTAAGCTGGTGCACAGTCTCCTTGTCAATGTTATTTGACCGGTATATCCTGTGAAAGTTGTCTTCTGTAAGAAGCCTGTGAACAAAATTCATTGGTGCTGATAGAAAAGGTTGTGGGTAATTGTAGCACTCTCAACAATAGCTATGTGACATTAACACAGTGATGTCTAGAAATGTGCCACTTTGGTCATAAATGAGGGATTCATTGTAAAGGCATCCTCAGTATTGCCCACTCAAGAATTCAAAGCCCTCTACAAATGTGTATATAGCCATACTATGATAAGAATCTGCTGGTTCAGACCAGTGGCCCATGTAGTCCAACATCCTCTACTCAGTGGCCAAACAGATGCCTGTGGGAAACACGCAAGCAGGATTCAGACAGAAGTGCATTCTCTCTTCCTGGGGTTTCCAGGAACTGATGTTCAGCAGCATTGCTGCCTCCAACTGTGGTGTCAGAGCATAGTCATTGTGGCTAGTAGCCATTGATTGCCCTCTTCTCTTTTAAAACCACCCAAGTTGGTGGCCATCACTGTGACAGCTTGGCCTTTCATTGGCTCTCAGCCCTATAAGATGTGCATCCTGAATGAGTAAAGTGGGGGTTTTTTTAACAGCAAAGAGGATTTACTGTCAGTAGGAAGGCACTGGCAAATTTTGAGGATGTGTGTGAAAGAGAGAGCACAGTTCTCAAAATGCATGTCGGCACTAGGATTCCTTTGGGATCGATATAAACATGATGTCATGAAAGGAAGCATTTTAAAGCTTCCTTTGTGTAAATTGAGGTAAACAGTTAAGATTGGTCCATTGGCTGGTATATCAGATCCCCTTCATCTTCTACTTTCTGCTTAACTTATTTATTGTAGAAGAGATGCATCTTTCGGAAAAAAATAAATTTTTGCCTATACTGAAGATTCAAAGAGCCGTTTGAGCACAAACATAAACTAGATATTGCTATGTACTGCCTCTTTTTCTTGTGAAAAGGAAGTGTAGATTTCCAGATTTTTAATATTTAAATGTTGCATTACCGTAGTTTGTGTTCCCTGCTTACAACCAGAGTTCAAGTTAGTTGTAGAGTTTTTTTGGTAAATAAATTACTACCCCTATAGCTGTAAACCCTAGATGCTGGGAATATAGGAACAAGCCCCTTTCAACTCAGTGGGACTTGATGCCTTCCTTTTATTTCATGTTTATTTTGATTGTTAAGTCAGGGAGCAGGACTCTCTTGTTCAGTGTTTTATATGTGCATTGCTTTGGAGTTCCTTTTAAGAATTCATTTGATGCCCACCAAAGAAAATGAAGTAGTGTGAAGACTGCAGGCAGTACACAGTGACATCTATATGCCTCTGTACTAGTTTCCTTACTAGAGGTGGCAAGTAGGGTGAGTGGAAGTTGGAGTACAACAGACTCTAACCAGAAACCCTGCATGTTCAAACAGGGTTTCCTGTACTTGCTGTGGCAGGAAAAATGAGGGCATGAGACACTTTCCTTTGCCCTAGAAGGCAAATGCAGAGCTCTGCTTGCGAGTGCCAAGCTAGATCAATGGCCTTGGTGCTTCTCCGGCATTGTGACAGCTCCTCTCTTTGTAAAAGATACTCGTCCCACATCATAATATAAGCAGATATATTTGAAAAGGGTATGTTGCCTTTGAGAACTGAAACGTATTAAATTCAGTCACTTTAGTATGCTTTCTTCTTTTTTGGCGATCCCTCGTAGCTGAGTAAGATTGTCTTCCATGAACACAGTCTTAACAATGAGTCCGTAAGTGACTGTGGAGGCCAATTCTGGATCCACACATCCTTCCACAGTGGGGACATTGGTTTCCGGGCGGGAGTTGATCACGGTGAGGGTTTGCCCAAAGTGCCTTCCTCTTAGCACATTTCTCCCTTTCGTCCTGAGTTCGAGCACACATGATGGCTACTTCCTACATTTTTGGTGGGGTGCAAGAGCTTAAGGGTTTGGAAAGAGGCTTTCTATACTGCTGAGGGTTTGGGTTTTGTTTTACCTGATGAGATATTGGAGCAGCCAGTTGGGGGCAGACGCACATTCCATGAAACACTGGCAGCTGGAGCCTTTTCCATTGAGAGATGGTTTCTCTTTGCCGTAACTGGCCTAACAGTGATATAGCACAACAGATCTGAGTTACGGGTGATAAGGATGCACTAAAATATTATCAAATAGTGTCAATTCTACTAGCTTCTCAGAAGAATACTTAATATATTTTGTAACTCATGCAGAAGCCTGTATATAGTATTAATAAACTAATAAAGCCATTATACTGTTCACTTTACATTGTACTAGGCTATTGTTTGCCATAATCATACCAAGACAAGGACCACCTGACTATAAAAAAGCCCAGAAATATCGCTGAGTTTGCCATGCTTCAAGAACTTGTATTTTGACCTTATTTAGTAGCCCACCCATCTCAACAGGGAAGGAAAGTGTTTGTTTAGTGATAGCTAATAGCAGAGTTTCTGTGTGCTGCTTTGGTTCACCAGAAGTGGCTTAGTCATGCTGGCCACATGACCCGGAAGCTGTACGCCGGCTCCATCGGCCAATAAAGCGAGATGAGCGCGCAACCCCAGAGTCGTCCACGACTGGACCTAATGGTCAGGGGTCCCTTTACCTTTAATAGCAGGCAATTTGTGTCATTCCAGTGCAGACAGCTCTGGTCTGGTGCCCTCCAGAGCTACAACTACAACAGAGACTACAACTCTCCTCAGCCCCAGCTAACATGGCCTGTGGTCAGGGATGATAAGAGTTCCAACCAAAAACATTAGGAGGGGGACCACATTTGTGGAAAGTTGTTGCAGAGGTTGGATGGCCATCTGTCATGGATGCTTTAGTTGATATTGCTGCATTGCAGGGGGTTGGACTAGATGACCCTCAGGGACCTCTTCGAACTATGATTCTTTTAGTTTGGCTTTTTACAACAATAAAGAATCATGTTTAATGGGCTAAAAAAAAATCATTTTTTTCAGTATACCTGTTGAAAGGTTTGTTATAATGGGTGTGATGTTAACGTCATTTTCCCTGGATAGTTGTCCTATGGCAGTTTTTAAAGGATGACATCTTTTTGACTTCCCTGTTTGCATCCTGCTTTGAACACACAATGGAATCCTAGAGAAACTGGGGCATTTCCTGCTTTCTTCCAGTAAGGTGCATGGTGGGTTCAAGCTACACTTCAGTGTCTTGTCACTTAAACCAAAATGCAATACAACCAATTTGAATTAGTAGAGTGGCCAACACAGAGCTGTGAAACTGAAAATATCTGGTTAAAGGTAGATAGCCGTGTTGGTCTGTCATAGTCAAAACAAAACAAAATAAAATAAAAAAATTCCTTCCAGCAGCACCTTAGAGACCAACTAAGTTTGTTCTTGGTATGAGCTTTCGTGTGCATGCATCTGAAGAAGTATCTGAAGAAGTGTGCATGCACACGAAAGCTCATACCAAGAACAAACTTAGTTGGTCTCTAAGGTGCTGCTGGAAGGAATTTTTTTTATTTTATTTTGTTTTGAAAATATCTGGTTCAGATTTTAAGTCAGACATGTGTGTTTTGTGGGGAAAACAGTGGCCAATAAACCATGTAACTGTGCAGAGAAAGAGACTTAAAACACCTGTTTCTGTTTTAAGTCCATGATGTGCAGTGTGAAGATTAGAGAACAGTGTGAAATTAATTATCTAGGCTTAGACGGCTTATATTCCATGCTGGGGGCGGAGGATAAGAATCTGAGTTTGCTTTTGCAACAGCATATGAATCTCTCTGGCTTTAGCAGTTAAATTAGTTCACTCCTTAATTCATGAAAACTCCTTGTATCATAAGTGATATGAGTCAGAGCCTGGTAGGCAAAGACCCAGCAGGTGCATTTGAGTATTACATTAAAAGCTGGGAAAATAAACAGCCTTGCAAATTAATCCACAAACCTGTTAGCTCATGCACCTTTCTGTACCTGCAGTCAAGAGTGGCACAGCAGCTTTTCTCGTTCCTCAGTCTCCCATTGAGGCATGCACATGCACTTACAAATCTTAGGATGGCTTGAATTATAACTCCCTGGCAAGAGCTGGAGAATGTTCCTAAGCTGTTCTGTGCAGGCCCCCATCCATGCACAAACAGCAGCACAAATATACTAGCCCACATGTTCCCACACAGTGATGTTAGGTCATAGATGGCATATTTATGGCCCAAAATGCGGAATGAGGGGTAGAGCTCTAACTGACCTAGTTTCCTGGAGAGCGTAAGAGCCCTGTTGGATCAGACCAGGCATCCCGAAACTTGGCCCTCCAGGGATGATGGGAATTGTAGTCCCAAAACATCTGGAGGGCCGAGTTTGGGGATGCCTGGTATATGCAGACTGCATAGAGGCACTGTTTGTTTGTGTGTGTGACTTTACCCTAGTTTCCATGTGTTTAACGTAGGTAGATATTGGAGCACAGAGTTAAAACTTTAGGGAAATAATGGGGAAGGCAACTTGAGGAACACACATCACCTGCTGCTCTGGCAGAAACAAGCCTGTCTGTGCCTGAATTTGAAATTCACCTATAGTGGTTTTCTATTTAAAGAGAAGGCATAACAGTAAAAATATTAGTAAACAATTCTTTTAAACTGAGTTTTTCAACATGCAGGGAGTTGGGGTTTTTTTAGCAGCACAGATTTCCTAAAATCTTGACTATTTATAGAATACCCTGGTTCCAGCATGTGTATGCACCTACTGAATATGAAGCTAATATGCCAGGGGATAGTGCTGTTTCATTAAACCCAGAGCAGCTGTGCCTGCAAGTTGGAAAGCTTTGTGTGATGCTGATTTCTCATCTTGAGGTTTTTGTGTTTTTTTAATAAGGAGTTCTGCTCAGTAAATTAACTAAATTAACACATAAACCATGACATTTCCCTTCCTTCAGCACTAGGCAAAGAGTTGGCAAGTAGTTAGAATTTTCATGTTTTCCTTTCCCATTTAAGATTGCACGTTTTTAACCTTATGGTAGATGGCAAATCGAAACCCAGATAGTGAGAATAGATAGGAGGCATCACAGTCAGGTGGAAGCAATCTTTAAATACATTCTGAAGGAAACCAGATCATATAGCGAGAGACTGCAGCCAGGACCGCAATACCTCAAGGACTGCTTTCGCCCATATGAATGGACCCAGACCCTGCGACCCTCATCCGAGGCTCTTCTTTGTGTGCCCATGAGAGGTCCAGAGGCCGAGGGGCCTTTTCTGTGGTGGCCCCTTGTTTGTGGGATGCTCTCCCCAGGGAGGCTCTTCTGGCACCTTCATTATGTATTTTTAGCAAAAATAATTCCTCTTCAACCAGGCCTTTCCCCGATTAATATTCCACATCCTTTTAAACTTGGTTATGGGAGGGTTGTGTATTTGTTTTGTATTGCTCTTGTCTTAACTATTTTCATTTGTGCTCCTACTTTAATTTTTTTATCTAGTGAACCGCCCTGAGATATTGGGGCGAAGGACAAATTTGATTTAAATATATTTATGTATTTGTCTTTTGTACCCAGGGCTGGATCGAGGCCCTAAGCTCCTGAAGGTAATGGGGCCCTTTATATGTCCAGCTGTCCTTTGTCAATAACAAATTGCTCCTGTTTTTTGTGTTGAATAGATGCTACATGGTAATTTATGGACCAAATAAGTATCTAAAGCCATTTGCACATAACGAATAGGCGCCCACACAACACAAAACACTGCAGTTGTATGTAGGTTTTATTTTATTTGTTTTTTATCTCACATTTTGGAAATGTACATCCAGTTTTTTTCCCCATTAATTTTTTTGGGGGGCCCCCCAAGAGAGCGCAGCCCTAAGCTAGAGCTTGTTTCGCTTATACGTGAATCCGGCACTGGCTCCGGGGAGCCGAATGGCCGGCTGCGGGTTTTTGGCCACGGAACCGGGGGCCGCACAGGAGGCCAACCGCACCACCGCCCAGGGGCGGGCGGAGCAGAGCGCGGGGCCGAGGGGACCCGCCGGCGCCTCAGGCCTCTCCTCGCAGGAAACACCCCGGAGGAGCGCCGTCCTTCGCGGGGCGGGGAGGCCATGGCTTTCCTGAGGCGCGCGAGGCGGCCCCTCATGGCGGCGGCCCTTTCCTTGCTGGCGCTCTTCGCCTCAGCGCGGGCCGAAGGAGGCGTCGGCGCCGGCTGCGCCTCGGGGCTGTGGCATCAGTCCGAGGCCTCGGAGGCCTGCCCGGCGGAGCTCTCCCCTCACGAGGCGGCGGCGGCGGCCTCCTTCCTCGCCCCCTCGCCCCAGCCGGGCTTCGTGGTGGCGTCTGTGGCGGCGTCGGCGTCCTTCCGCGGCCCGGGCAACTCGGACCGGCGGCCCAACCGCGAGCTGCCCATCCTGCTGTGGTGGAGCGGCGGCCTGTTCCCGCACTTCCCGGGCTCGACGGCGCGGCTCGAGTGCGGCGGAGGCTCGTGCCTGGCCACCAAGGAGCGGCGGGCGAGGCTCCGGCGCCGCACGCGGGCGCTGCTCTTCTACGGGACGGACTTCCGCGCCTACGAGGCGCCGCTGCCTCGCCCCGAGCACCAGGCCTGGGCGCTGCTCCACGAGGAGTCGCCCATGAACAACTACCTGCTCTCGCACGGCGCCGGCGCGCGGCTCTTCAACTACACCGCCACCTTCCGCCGAGAGTCCGGCTACCCGCTCAGCCTGCAGTGGCTGCCCGACCTCGCCTATCTCCGCAGGCCGCCGGCGCTCGGCCTGGCCGACAAGGAGCGCGCCCGGCGGAGGGAAGGCCTGGCCGCCGTCCTCTACATCCAGTCCCACTGCGACGTCCCCTCCGACCGGGACAGGTACGTCCGGGAGCTCGCCAAGCACCTCCAGGTATTTAGCATCGCTCCGCCTCGTTATCAGAATTTCAAGGTCTTACATACAGGTGAAACTCGGAAAATTGGAATATCGTGGAAAGGGTCATTTCTTTCAGTAATTCAACTTGAAAGGTGAAACTAATAATAATAATAATTTATTATTTGTACCCCGCCCATCTGGCCGGGTCCCCCCAGCCACTCTGGGCGGCTTCCAACACACACTAAAATACATTAAAATAAAATTAATATATGAGATAGACTCATGACATGCCAAGCGAGAGATGTCAAGCCTTTATCCTATATAATAATTCCCTAATGTCCCTGCGTCCGTGTCCGTCCGTCAGTGGAAATTTCCACTGCGCATGTCGGAGACGGACGCAGGGATTGGAGCAGGGATTGGAGAGGGGGGCGTGTCCGAGAGGCGGTGGCGGCGCATACGCGTCGTCAGTTGCCTCACTGCCGCCGCCTCGCATGGAGCTGAGCGCGCTGCCGGGGTGCCCCTGTCCGCCTGCGCTCACCCGCTGCCGCCGCCTCCGAGACTGCCGAGGCCCCCGCCCGGCCCGGACACTCTTGGCCTCGGCTGGTGGCGGCGGCGGCGGTTCTGGAGCTCCCCTGGCCGCCGCGAGGGTCCCGCTCCGCTCTCGGCCGCCGCTGCCGCCGCCCCTCCAACAAATGCAGGCCGATCGCTCTCCCCTCCCCCTTCGCCCCCCCACCTCTTCCAGGAGGACGGCCGGCCCGGCTTGGAGGTAGCAGGGGCGGCGAGGAGGACGAGGAGCCCGGCCCAGGCCGACCACCGGGGAGGGGAGAAGCGGGAGGCGCCCCGAGAAACATGGGACTCCGTCTGCCCCGCGGCGCAGCCGGTGAGGGAGGAGCGGCGGCGGGGCACTGCAGCCTTCCTGCCTTTGGAGCGGAGCGCAGCTTTCCGCTGTGCCCATCAGCGCAGCGGCGGCGGCTCCTGCTGCCTTGCCGCCTTGGGCCACAGGCGCAAAGCGCCGTGGCCCCAAGACCTCCTGCTGCCGTCCACCTGCAGCGGGCGGTTGGCCACCCCTGTGTGTGTGGGAGGGGGAGGGAGAGGGAGGGAGACAGAGCCAAACTGTTTGTGGCGGTCTGGGAAGTGGGGTGTGTGTGTGTGTGTGTGTGTGTGAGAGAGAGAGAGAGAGAGAGAGAGAGAGAGCTTTCTAGCGCCTGTTTTTGTTAACAGGCTTAATTTACTAGTTTGTTATAATTGTGATGATTGTGGCGTACAGCTGATGAGAGCCCCAAAGTAACAATTTCAACTTTGGGGTTTTCATCAGCTGCACGCCATAATCATCACAATTATAACAAACAAAGGCTTGACATATCTTGCTTTGCATGTCATGAGTCTATCTCATATACTGTATTATGTATTAAAGTCCAGTAGCTAATGAAAACAGTTGCTTACATACAGGGGCGTACCCAGGATCAAAACTAGGGGGGGGGGGCAAGCCATGGTCGTTCAGGTTTGCTTTGAATGGACGCTGATCATTTTTGCTTCTAGGGCTGCCTTCGGGGGGGGCAGCTGCCCCCCTCTGCCCTCCCCTGGGTACGCCCATGCTTACATAAATGGACTTTTCCACGATATTCTAATTTTTCGAGTTTCACCTGTATATATTAAAAAAATGTTCATAAATGTACCAAGCAAGCGCATACAAAAATAAAAAAAATCCTTCCAGTGGCACCTTAGAGACCAACTAAGTTTCTTCTTGGTATGAGCTTTCGTGTGCATGCACACTTCTTCAGTGTGTGTGCATGCACATGAAATGCATGAAGAAGTGTGCATGCACACAAAAGCTCATACCAAGAACTAACTTAGTTGGTCTCTAAGGTGCTACTGGAAGGAATTTATTTATTTTGTTTCAACTACAGACCAACACGGCTACCTACCTGTAACTAAAACATACAAATATAGTCAAAACAAAATAAAAAAATAAAAAAATTCCTTCCAGTAGCACCTTAGAAACCAACTATCGGTAAGTTAGTTCTAGGTATGAGCTTTCGTGTGCATGCACACTTCTTCAAATATAGTTCTAGTTACAGGTAGGTAGTTACAGCAGTCACAAAGTTAGAAGATTCCTGCTTCTTGGGAGAAAAGCAATGACAAACCTAGACAGCATCTTAAAAAGCAGAGACGTCACCTTGCCGACAAAGGTCCGTATAGTTATAGCTATGGTTTTCCCAGTAGTTATGTATGTAAGTGAGAGCTGGACCATCAAGAAGGCTGATCGCTGAAGAATGGATGCTTTTGAATTCTGGTGCTGGAGGAGACTCTTGAGAGTCCCATGGACTGCAAGAAGATCAAACCTATCCATTCTTAAAGAAATCAGCCCTGAGTGCTCACTAGAAGGACAGATCCTGAAGTTGAGGCTCCAAGACTTTGGCCACCTCATGAGAAGAGAAGACTCCCTGGAAAAGACCCTGATGTTGGGAAAGATGGAAGGCACAAGGAGAAGGGGACGGCAGAGGATGAGATGGTTGGACAGTGTTCTTGAAGCGACCAACATGAGTTTGACCAAACTGCAGGAGGCAGTGGAAGACAGTGCCTGGCGTGCTCTGGTCCATGGGGACATGAAGAGTCGGACACGACTGAACAACAACAAAGCTGTGTTTGTCTGCTGTAGTCGAAACAAAATAATAATAATAATAATTCCTTCCAGTAGTACCTTAGAGATCAACTAAGTTTGTTCTTCGTATGAGCTTTCGTGTACATTCACACTTCTTCAGATACTTTCTCACCCTGTCTTTCTATCCCTACCCCTCCTGCTTTTCCTCTCAGCGATCCATGTCTGCTTGTGACATCACAGAAACTTTGACTACACCGTAACCATTACACTTTGACATCATCATAGCCATTGGCAACAACTACAGAAACAGCTGCACAACCCCCCTTTGGGAGGGGGCAAGAAAGAACACTACTTTAAACATGTATGCATTTAGAATAATAATAATAATTTATTATTTCTACCCCGCCCATCTGGCTGGGTTTCCCCAGCCACTCTGGGTGGCTTCCAACAGAATATTAAAATACAATAATCTATTAAACATTAAAAGCTTCCCTAAACAGGGCTGCCTTCAGATGTCTTCTAAAAGTCTGCTAAGCATTGCATTTGTTTTATATGAAACCAGTCAGACACAGTTTTGCTTTGTTTTAAAAAAAGGCATTTATTTAGGAATATAAACTGCCTTGCTTCCGTCCTGCTGTTCTCTTCATTACTTTCACGATTGGTCTTGAGAAAAACCTCACCGGCTTCCTGAAAGGCAAACAACAGGGTGAGTGGGATGGCCTCTGTCCAGCAGCCTCAGCCAGACCCTCCACTGGCTGCTGCCTGGCAACTTCACCCCGGCCAGACGTCCTTGTCAACTTCCACTGGTTTCTACCCATGAATATCCACTGGTTCCATTCACCCTGCGCCCAGAGGGTGGCATCTGCCACCCCCTGAGCACGTATTTCCCAGCCACAAGCACTACTTACCTGGACCATGTCCAAACGCTCCCATTCACACACGCAGACACACACCATTCGAAACCTCCCATTCACACACGCAGACACACGCCATCCCATGAAGAATGTCTGTGGACGCATTCACTCACCAGCCGTTCTGCATTCACACTCTCTCTCTCTCTCTCACACACACACACACACGCACACACACACACACACACACACACACGCACCAGCTTCAAGTCATGAATATCCACACAGCTTCTGTCAACTGACTTCCAAAGGTGACCTTCAGCCAGCTGACATCTGCAGCACCTTATGGCACCCACTGGCTTCTGAATGCCAACTCCACCTGCCAGCTTCTGCTGGGTCCGTTACCAGACACCAGCCAGCTTCTGACTGTGGAAATTAGCTGCCTTCAAGCTGCGATCCCACCCAGCAAGCAAACTTGCCTTCTCCCTGTTCCTCAGCATCCCACTGTGTGATGAGTGCCTCCTTCCTGCTGCCATTTTGCCTCCCTGAGGAAGGAGACCCCCCAGAGCTGGGTACCACAGCTGCTGCCCACTGAGGTCTGTGCTGGGAAGAGGGAGAGGCCCACCTTTATAGCCCTGCAACTGACAGGTGCCTTTGTGACATCATAGACAGCTCACAGCCAATGGGAGCGGCTGTGGACGCATCACCATAACCTCTTCGAGCATCACAACGGTGGCTGCACCTCCGCACCAGTGGACCATTTGTTCACTTACTAATAAAAAGTCATATAGCCCACTTCTTATCCATACCAAGGCCAGGGAAGGGCACACCTTAACACTGAGGAGGGGGTGCATTTTTCAGCCTAAGGATCGTATCCCCTTACGGTCAGGCAGTGCAGGCCAGAGGTGGATGGCGCTAGAAGCAAAAATGAGCAGAGCACTGAATGCAGCTCTCATCTTTGTACAGGAGGCTCCATTCCAGAAGTTTAAGAACATAAGAAGAGTGTGCTGGATCAGGCCAGTGGCCCAGCATCCTGATCTCACAGGGTCCCTCTCTCCTCCCATGGTTTCAGCAACTGGTATTCAGAAGCATTTCCTCCTCCAACTGTGGAGGCAGAGCATAGCCACCAGGGCTAGTTGCCATCAGTAGCCCTCTCTTCCATGAATTTGTTCGGTCCTTTTTTAAAGCCATCACTGCCTCCTGTGGGAGTGAGTTCCACAGATTAACTGCTTGAAGTCTTATCTGTCCTGAATCATCCCAACACTCATCTTCGTCAGATGTACACAAGTTCTAGCGTCATGAGAGTGGGTAGAAAAACACTTTCTATGGCATGCATAATTTTGTAAACTTACGTCACCTCTTACACGTCTTTCTTTGAAAGTAATGTTGGCTGACCCTAACTCATCCTTGCTGCAGCCCTGCAGATAATTGCAAAAAAAGGTTTGGCGTGTTCATTGTCTTCTAGAGCAATCTGACTCATGGGCCTCAAGTGACTTGCTCAGTGAAGTCTTAAGTGAAAGCGTAGATTTTGTGTGCATTATTTTCTTGTAGTCTTTATCCATTAAAAAAAAACAAAACTGCTGGGCTTCAACTGTAGGTTAAATATCTGAGTCAGAGGGTTGTAGCCAGCCCTGTGCCAATGTGCCGTTCCTCTGGTTTAGCAGCAGCACAAAACATTTCACCCCCAAAGTCTGCACCAGGGGGTCCCCTACCCTCCCCCCCGAGCTGATTTTGAGGGTGCAAGTGGGGAGGGGTTGAAGGCAAGGGGAAAGTTCCCTTGTGCAAGCACAGCAAGTCTTGAATACTGCCCAGAATACATGCCTCCTGGGGATTTATATGATTCTGAGCCAGATGGGTGGGGTATAGATAACGTTCATCTAACTGTCATGTAACAGACCAAATAGGAGAAAATGAGTTTGAGGAGAGAGAGAAATGGCAACAGAATGGAGAGCCCTGTTTATTACAGCAAAGTGTCTGTGTACACGGCCTATATTTAAAGCACTTGTCTTCCCCACATAAATCCTGGGTGCTGTAGTTTGCCCCTCAGGCTCTCCTTCATTGGACGCTTTTAAGCAGAGGTTGGACATCCGTCCATCGGGGATTCCTTAGTTGTGATTCTTGCTTTGCAGGGGCTTGGACTAGATGGCCCTTTGGATCCCTTTCGGCTCTATGATCTACAATTCTTGGAACCCTTAACAAACTACAGTTCCCAGGTTCTCTCTTGATGTGTGTTTAGCCCTTGGAAACATATTTGGATTGGAGTGAGGAGGTGGGGCCAAAACCCAGCTTTTTCTTTTTCAGGATGATTTTTTTCTGTTGTAGGTGGACTCTTACGGTGCATGCCTGAACAACCGAGAGCTTCCCAACACGAGGCTGAAGGACACTTCTACAGCCACCACAGAGGACTCTGAATTCATGGCTCTTATATCCAAGTACAAGTTCCACCTGGCGATGGAGAATGCCATCTGCCGCGACTACATGACGGAGAAGCTTTGGCGGCCGATGCACGTCGGAGCCGTTCCTATATATCGAGGCTCCCCATCGGTACGTGACTGGATGCCGGACAATCATTCCATCATCCTCATTGATGACTTTGGGAGCCCCAAAGAGCTAGCAGAATACATTGATTTTCTGGACAGGAATCCAGAGAAATATTTGGAATACCTGAAGTACAAGAGTCCCGGCGGCATTACGAACCGGTTCTTGGTGGAGAGCATGGAGAGGCGGGAATGGGGAGTGAATGATATGACACTGCCCAATTATTTGAACGGGTTCGAGTGCTATGTCTGCGACAAGGTAAATGCCAGAATGAAGGCGGAGGAGGAGCATAGGAAGTCTAATGGGAAAGTGCCAGCCCCGGAGCCTGAAATCGCCCAGTTCTCACACATGGGCTGCCCGCCACCAGCACCCGGGTATGGAAATATTGAAGACATTCCTGATGGAGACAGGTACTAGCCGTTGTCGTGGAATTTGCAGCTGTCCTTAAGAAAGCTGAGGGTTATGCGGTGCTAAGTTGAAGTCACTTGTTCTGCTGGTGTTTTGCACCAGCAGGATGCTGATGGGTTGATTACATTTCTGAGCTGCGCGTTTCGTTCAAATGAACCCTATAGCAGCTCACAAACAGTAAATAACAAGAACATGACAGAGCATAAAACAGCATCACAAATACAGCATAAACCATACAGAATAATTAACAAATCATCCGTGAAACAACTGCAACCTATCAAACACTGGGAACAAAGCGACAGCTGAAAAATAAGCTAAACGTCGCAATTAAAGCAAAAGTCATAACCTATAAAGCATTTATGACCTATAAAGCAAAATAAACCACCTTAAAATAGCAGCCAAAAAATGAACTAAGCACACACACATTCTCCACACCCGCATGACTCATAATTTTCCACTCTATTCAGCTCATTAAAATATACATCCACATAATGTTTTTAATATTTAATGTTGTACAGTGGTACCTCGGGTTACATACGCTTCAGGTTACAGACTCTGCTGCTAACCCAGAAATATTACATTGGGTGAAGAACTTTGCTTCAGGATGAGAACAGAAATCGGGCAGCGGGAGGCCCCATTAGCTAAAGTGGTGCTTCAGGTTAAGAATGGACCTCCAGAACGAATTAAGTACGTAACCAGAGGTACCACTGTATTGTTTTTAACATTTGATTGGGAGCTGCCCAGAGTGGCTGGGGAAACTCAGCTAGATGGGCGGGGTATAAATAATTTATTATTATTATTATTATTATTATTATTATTATTATTATTATTATTCAGCAACTCCCTTCTGAAGGTTCCTTGGGCTGGAGGTGGGGGCAGTACGGGTGAAACCAGCCACCCCGATGGCAAACGAACTTTTCCTCCCCTCACAATTCTCCCTCTGAAACAGCTCCCTTATGAAGGGAGGGTGGGGCGAGGCAGGTGGGAAAAGCCATTACCTGCTGGCCAACACAGAAAGTTGTGCAAGAGAATGTGTTAGAACCCTGAAGTGACTCGGAAACATCATTAAGATGTCCCTAAAACCTCACTAAAAGTGCATTTGCAGGCTTTTCCAGTGGGTTTCAGATTATACTCATTTTATTCATTTGCTTTTTAGCTGGAAGGAGATGTGGCTGCAGGATTACTGGCAGAGCCTCGATCAGGCTGAAGCCCTCACGGCCATGATTCACCACAACGAGTCGCATCAGGGGAGATTCTGGGACTACATGCACCAAGTCTTCATGAAGAGAACCCGGCAAAACTAACCAGACTTGTTATTCAAGCTTCTTCAGGGCTATGAGAGGCAAGCAGGGGATCCACAGATTTACCAGCACCAAAATTGCTGTTCCGGGACAACTTGGAAATCATCTTTTATATATGGTATTCTCACTTTGGAGATTACTTTTTTTTAAAAAATCTTGCTTCCAAGAAAAGGCCAATTTCAGACCAGCTTTTGGTATTGGTTCATTGGTTCCAAGACGAGGAAGCCTCCCTGATCTGTGGGGCAAAGAAAAGTATTCAGCATTTCTGCTGCTTCAGCGTCTCTCAGAAAGTACTTTTTGGTGTGTATGTGCCAAATTCCTTAACACGGACTGTTGGGCTTACTATAAAAGTCCTGAATGGTTGCACTTCAGGGATTACCTCCATAAGTATTACGTATTCAACATACATTGGACTCTTTATTATTTTTGATATATTTCATTTAATATGAAAGATAACAGAACAAGAGTTTACATAAGCTCAGCTATGCAGTATACAAATAACCACCTCTATATGGGCTGAAATATGTTATGAACTGTGCACCTTATTGTAGTGCATTTCCTCAATTTGTAGAGACTACACACCATGGGTAGGCAAACTAAGGTCCGGGGGCCAGATCCGGCCCAGTCGCCTTCTAAATCCGGCCCGCGAATCTGTGTTTTTACATGAGTAGAATGTGTCCTTTTATTTAAAATGCATCTCTGGGTTATTTGTGGGGCATAGGAATTTGTTCACCCCCCCAATATAGTCCGGCCCCTCACAAGGTCTGAGGGACAGTGGACCGGCCCCCTGCTGAAAAGGTTTGCTGACCCCTGGACTACACAGTTGCTCACTGTTCCCCCAGTAATGTGACGGGTGCGAGCCAGCAGTAAATCACACTGAGCAAATTGGAGTTAACTCTTTATTAGCCAAAGCAGGTTCTGCTTAGGAGTGTCAGGCCTAGTGAGCAAAGCAACACATCTCCGGTAGACCTTGCCCCATGGATCAGTTGCTGAAACTGAAAGTCCCCGCCTCCTCACAGCTGCCTCTGTTAGAAACTGATATATGAAAGCTAGGAGCTAAATGGCACCCTAAGCCTAGGTTATGGGCGCCACAACGGAATGTCTAGGCGCACCATTTTTATAACAAAGCTGAAAATGAATTGCAGCTAAAATCATATGTTCATTTTTCACATGGTCTAGTCCTCATCTGAAGACAGCAAAAAACAAAGCCATGCTTCTCCCGCCCGCCCCCCTAATAGTCGTATGAGGGTCCCTCAAAACGCTGCCTTTCTGTAAGGCCAGCTGAGAGGCAGAACCTATCAGCTTGCCTGACGCTGCAATGAATTCTTGGAAGTTGAGCAGGCAGGAATTTCTCCTCCCATGCCCTCTGCGCCAGCAGTGGCAGTTTTAATCTGAAATCTTGGGTGCAGTACTGCGCCCAGAGCTCAGAAATTGCTTGCACTAATGAAATTCCCAGTTGCAAAATGTGCCTAGAACAATGGGAGTTTTGAACACTGAGCTGCCCACGTCTCCTCCTTTTCAGTGTTTCCCCCAAGCAATCAGACTGTGCCTGCATGAAGCCAATTTCTTTGTCCTTTTCATGCCTCCTGGTTCTGGGAGACCGGCAGGAAGGGAGCTTGTTGCAGCAGGAGGGGGAGACACCTGTGCCTCTTCACCAGCCAGACTCCTCTCTCCTTCTTGGCCTCTGTCCTCTTCTGCCTATGATGCTGGACTTCTCTCTGCCACAGACTCTTCCTGCTCACCAAGCCCTGTCACCTCTTCAGTTTCTGACGCCTCCTCCTTCCATTCCTTTCCCTCCCCTCCCTCTCACCACTCATTGTCACCCCACCACCAATCCCTGGGCTATGAGCCTTCTTTCCTTGGGGTTCCCCAGCCAGTTCCATCATTTCTCTGTGTCCATAACATGATGGTTTTATTAAGGTGATAATGACAGATTACTTGATGCGAGAAAGGAATTGGAGTTAGGAACAATGGACAATTTGTGCTGACTTCCGTCAGTTGTTTTTGACATAAACGCATACAGAATACAATAAAAATGATGGATACGGCTAACAGCAAGAAGTGTGAAAGGAGAAAAATAAAACACAGATGCAGAGGAGAGGTAAAAAGCCAAGAAACTACTGAGAATACGGTGCCACATTCAGTTGTTGCATATGAGAAGAAAAAAGTGGGTTAATTCAGTTCTCAGCCTCTCCACAAACTTGTCTGAAGAGCAGGGGGGGTTAGTTCAGTTGAGCTCGCATAGGAGAGAAACTTCAACCATATTAAGTAAAAAAGACCCATTCTCGATGAACCATTGGTGACTCTGTTAATATGCCAGGTGTTCTAACAATACAATGTCCCATACTTTCGCTCTGGGCAGCCCCTGTCAATCTGGCTGCAGCAAGAACGCTTCATCCTTCAGTTTAATAAGAGTATTGCCCCCCCCCCCAAAAAAACACATTTTTTCTGTTCATAGAGGTACATTTCTGTTTACAGAATTCAAAAGGCTACGCATTGGATTGTTGGAAGTATATTCAAGTTGAGTTTTTGTACTTGTATGGGTCAAGATGTGTTGCAACACTTGTTTGAACCAAGTCTGTTCTTCCTTTACCCATAAAACTCACGCTGTGTGCAAACTTAGCTCTTCAATAAGAGGCATACAAACGTGATATTTATTCTTTATCCAGATACTTGGGATCCTGCACAATTTTCTGTCTCCAGGTAGTAGAGAACAGATGCTGTATGTCATAGGTATTCCTAGTCACCTGCTGGACAGAAGTCATGGGGGTGCATGTGGCACAATGAGCCCCTGGCCTTCAGCGAACAGGTTCATTCCCTGGAGACCAAGGTGGCTGGCTGACCTGTCCTGGCTGGCTCCCAGGCCCTTGCCCTGTCTAATGCCATCCCATCAGATGTCAAAGAGATGAGTAACAATATAACCTTTAGAGGTCATCTGAAGGCAGCCCTGAATTGCGAATCTTTTTAATGTGTACTTTTTTATTATGTTTTTATATACCGGTATGTTGGAAGCCACCCAGAGTGGCTGGGGCAACCAGTCTGATGGGGTGTGTGTGTTACAAATAATAAATTGTTATTGTTCTGAAAGGAATAACCCAAAGGGGGAAATGATGGTGATTGTTCAGTACCATAGGCTGGGTTTCCACTGCCCCCTCCCCAACGGAATAAACAAAAGCATTTCTTTTTCTGAACATAAAATCATGCTCAGTGCACATTTTTGTTATCGCAGTCTAATGCAAATTGGGGCTCCAAAAATGAAAGATGAGTAACTGCGGTACTTTGCCGTGTCGCCAGAGTGGTGCATGCTCTAGTTATCTCCCACCTGGACTACTGCAATGCGCTCTACGTGGGGCTACCTTTGAAGGTGACCCGGAAACTACAACTAATCCAGAATGCGGCAGCTAGACTGGTGACTGGGAGCAGCCGCCGAGACCACATAACACCGGTCTTGAAAGACCTACACTGGCTCCCAGTACGTTTCTGAGCACAATTCAAAGTGTTGGTGCTGACCTTTAAAGCCCTAAATGTCTTCGGTCCAGTAAACCTGAAGGAGCGTCTCCACCCCCATCGGTCAGCCCAGACGCTGAGGTCCAGCGCCGAGGGCCTTCTGGCGGTTCCCTCGCTGCGTGAAGCCAAGTTACAGGGAACCAGGCAGAGGGCCTTCTCGGTAGTGGCACCCGCCGTGTGGAACGCCCTCCCTTCAGATGTCAAAGAGAACAACAATTACCAGACCTTTAGAAGACATCTGAAGGCAGCCCTGTTTAGGGAGGCTTTTAATGCTTTATAGATTATTGTATTTTAATGCTCTGTTGAAAGCCGCCCAGAGTGGCTGGGGAAACCCAGCCAGATGGGCGGGGTATAAATAATAAATTATTATTACGGTCCATAGCCTTGCATGTTGATGGTCTGAAGAGCCACCTCTCTTCTCTGCATCAAGGTAGCCTCACCTTAGCTAGGCCACCCATTTGGGTTTAACCCTGGAATCCCCCCTCCCAAAGTATCCTGTGCAGCAGGTCCCTCTGCTGTTTCCTAACCAAGAATTCTGCACCACAACATACCTGTACTCCATGTGGAGGGCCTGTGTGTTGTCAAGAGCAAGCAACAGTGCCCACATGCAACCAATGCCATGCGCTCTTAAGTTTCCCTTTTGGAATGGCTGCACCACAGCTGCTCCTGGCGAGACCCAGTGTTTCCTAGCATTTCCAGGTTACACCACAACCACTGGGTGAAGTGGGATTGCTAACTGGCTGCGCGGCCTTTTTTTCACATTGTTAAGATTAAGGTGCCGGGGACAAAAGAACTGGAAGACAAATAATCCCAAAGGGCAGGTAGGAAGTGAGAAGTAGAAAGTGGGATGCTCCTCCAGGTGTTGACATCACCCATATCCCTGCAAGAAGGCTGGAAGTTTCCCACGGCAGTCTGTACACACCAGGGCTGAAGCACAAGTTGAATTTGGCTCAAGTTCTCAATTCAGGTCAAAGCTGGTTTGGGCACAAGCGTGAACACCATCGGTAGTGTTTCTTGGGAGAATTGGAATTCCTTACATTTTTTTTTTTAATGCATGGAATAAACAGCCATCCATGTTCCCCTCTAAAATCACTGCCAACAAGAAAGGAATGTGCAGTGAGGCCCCACACTAGTGACTCTTCAGGGAAAAGGAGGATCTACCTAGGTGGAAATTCAATCTAGATGGAGAACGTTAAATGGAAGTCTTACTATCCCTTCGTTTTAGAAGTTGCAAGGATATGTTATCTACCACAGTTGACACAGAGGTTTCTAACTACTAACACCAGGTGGCACAAGCGAGCTATTTTTGGAAACTATAGAGCCAGAGATTTGTTGCACAAATCAAGACTCCCAATTGGCCAATAAAGAGTAATTGCAAGAGGAAGGAATAAGGAAACCACACCTGGTCTTGAGACTTTGTGACTAGTCTCAAGGCCATACAGGGATCTGAACCCAGGTCTCCATCTGACGCTCTAACCACATCACACTGTTAAAACACAAATGCAAGAGGTCTAAGAAAGAGTGAAGCTTGGAATATCTTCATTGGAAATCTATGGGTTGTAGTTGGCTAACTTTTTCTCAGAGCGGACCCACTGAACCTAAATTAGTCATGGCCATTAATTTAAATGCTTTTACTCTTGAGTAAAAGGTAGTTTAATGCAACCTTAACTTGTCCCATCATATATGTAAAAAAAAAATCAGTTAAAACCACCCCCAACTCTGGCTCATGAGGACAGAGGAGCTGTACATTTCAGTGTAAGGAAAAACTGCTTTGGACAAGGCTTGGCCTCCTCTCCTCCTTACCAGTGCAAAAAAGCGCCAGTACATGCATTCGGCTGCTAAAGATGCTGTGAGTCTCTTCTCATAAATGGAAAGCAGGTGTGCAGAGCTGCTCTGAGGCTCTCAGGAGTCATTGCCCGAGAAATCGACAGGGTTAAGCAGATTGCCACCATGCAGATTAATACCTTCATCGATCTGAGCACAGCATGTTAGAAAAAGTGGCAGGTGGAACTTAATAGGGTTTTGATTGTGTAAATGATGTTTTTCAGCATTCCTGCCTAGGGAGAGGACTTTGCCTTATGCAGCAGAGTCTACCTCCTCTCCCAGAAGGGAAGGGAGAATCTGGTTACCTACAGAAGTGTGATCTGCAGAACTGGTGCACATGCACCACTATTATTGGGATTTATTAACTTTTAATATTTAAAAATAATCTTTATTTAAATCACATTAATACACCATATTAAGTGTACAACATACATCTCACATTTTCACCCTCCATACATCTTGCCCCATCTACATATACTCCAACCAAGCCTTCAATCTAACCCATTCTATATTACTTACAATCCTCAAATACTGTATACCTACCGATCCTGTCCCCCTCCCTCCCTACCCATCCCACCCTCTCTCTACTTTCATACTAATGCATTCCTTATTCTTACATACCCTCTTCTTAATCAATCAATCCTTATATATTCCTTACATTCATTTCAATCATATTCCTGACATTCCTAACATTCATTCCCTTTCATACCCCTTCACTCACCTACCTGCACTTTCCATGCTTACCAAATAAAATTGACTTCTTGCTGAGTGTGCTTCGTTCCTTATTTTGTTGCGTGATTTTGCTATTACTATTAACTACTGTATTTCCTTTTATATGCTAAAATGTATCTACTTCTATTTTCTTGCTCCGACATAATTCACATTTCATCCCCCTATTGTTTTCAATCTAAGCAATTCACCAACTCTATTTTTAAACCTTTTTTGTTAAAGTATTCCTCCACACACCTCCATTCCTCCCTTGTCCTTTGCTTCAGTATATTTCTAATTGCCGCGGTTATTTTTGCTAAATTCAAATATATTAGTTTTATATGCCACTCTTGAATTGATGGTATTTCCTTTTCCTTCCATTTCTGTGCTATCAACAATCTCGCTGCTGCACAGGCGTACAGGAGAACATTTGGGATTTATTAACTTTCTATACTACCTTCATCTGATGATCAACAGGGCAGTAGCCAAGTGTCCCTTTCCCTTGCAAAGTCCTGGGACTTGACCTCTGCAGTTGGTGCATAGATTCTGGTGTCATTGGTTGCTCTCGCAGATAAATCAAAGTAGCAGATAGAAACCCCCGCCCCCAGTGAATAATATTTCCCCGGTATAGGAAGGGCGCTGGTCCACTGTGGCCACGATGCAAGGTAATCAGGAAGTGCTTTAGAAATGAAGGGCTGGGAATTCAAAAGTGACTGGAGAGCCACACCATCATGTTCTGCAATGCTTGGTGTGCTACTGGCACACACTGCTTAAAAACTGAAGAATAAAGTCTGAACTGCTCCAAACCTAAGAGCAAAAGGCAATGCTTCATGAATGTACAGCAAAAAATATCCAAGGATACAAGCTGCACGGCGTACTTTCAAAACACGTTCTTGTACAATATTCACATCATAAAAATAAAAACCTTTATTGATAGTATGAACGTTTAAGGTTTAATGCTGCCAGCTATAAAAATGGTAAAAAGACTTCTGCTTCAGACATTTGACTTTACAAATATACAGATGTTAATGACAATTAATACTAGATTATGCAGTCTGAACTTCATTAAATTCCCATTAGCCAGTGACAAACCTCTCTAGCAACACACGATTCAGAGAAGATTAAACATTATATTCCCATACACACAAGTCTATAGAGAACTTCAAATACTAACCCTAGAAGTCTCACTGGATTAGCTGGAACCATTTTAATAGTTGTGCTTTGTTTAATCTCAGAAGATAGGCTACTAGCAAAAATACATTATTTCCTCTTGCATTCTCCCTTCCTATAATCCATTGTTGAATACAGTACTCAGTGCATTTCCTAATAAAATTATTGTATATAAATCTCTATCATATCGTAAAGAAAGGATACAAGTTAGTGTAAACACAAGGGAATATTTAAAGGGCTGCTACAAAACCCTCCTGTTTAAGATTAGAAGAGACACGGGAAAGAAACCATTCACCCCATTTTCAGCTGCACAGCCCACATCCAGGCGCCCGGACAGCACAAGTGAGCTGTTCTGTGTGCTTGTCAGAGTTGTTTCCTATCTGCCTGTAAGCAACCAGCAATTACAATTGGCCAGAAAAGTGGGAATTGCAGCACACGGATCAAAATTTAAGAGGGATATGATCATGTGGCAGGACCTCCTATGTCCTCATATGCCTGAGAGCCTGCCCTCATAAATAACAGTCAATTGGCTAAAATGCTTCCAACATAGCAATAGACCAACTTGCAAGACCAGAGAGTGGCATTTTGAAGCAGCACCAATATATTTTTTAAAAAAACAAGTATTCAAGAGCTTTGGTCCAGTGAAGGAATAGGACAACCTTCTCCCCCCCTCCAAGGGCCGCATTCCCTCAGAGGAAACTGACGGAGGGCCACATGCCCATGGGGGCTAGACACAGGGTTGGAGAGAGCCAGAACTGCAGGTCCTCAGCACACCCCATGCTGTTTCTCTCGCCCCAAAGATTGGAGAGTGAACATTGATGTGCGAGATGGCTGTGAAACAAAACAGTGACCGCCTCTCCCCTCGAAACACACAGACACGCCCCTTTGGAAAGTGCTTTTCTCGTCCTCCCTGCCAACAGAGGGAAAGGCTTTTGCAGGTACAAATGGGGCAGGATCTGCACCTGCAAAGCTCCCCCTAGTCAGGTGGGGAGCGTGTCCCAAGGTGGAGGCTGTAAGGAGCAGGAAGAGGGGGGCCACTCTCGTCTCGCCATATGACAAAGAAGACCGGTCCTCATGTAAAAAGAGCAACATTATATTACATTTTAAAAATGTTTACTGTATTTGTGCAGATTGATTCTGGGGGAAATGGTGAAATGTGTTAAGGTCAGTGTGTTCTGAATCTTGACCACATACTCCTGCAATATCTTAGGGCCAAGCAGCCTGGCACCATTTCAGACAGGAGCCAAACACATGGCTTGCGAGGGTCAGAGGCGTAAGACATGTACAGCACGGGGAGCTTCTTCATTACAACAAAGGCTTCTTCAGTCCTGTATCTGCCCCCTGTCACTAACCATCTTTCCTAGGGGAAAAGTTCTCAGACGGAGGGGATATAAAGCTTAAGAACAGCTTCCTCGTTGGGTTGAATCCAACGCCGTGTTGCTGTGTAAGTGGGACACACTTCACTCCCCCCCCCCCAGTGCACTCCATGCACTCTCAAAGCCTGAAGAGTTTGCAGCCCTTGGGGATAAATTCTGGGGATGCACAGGGAACAGAGAAAGGTCGGATCCCAGTGTGCAAGCGGTGTTGGATTTAACCCCGTAAGTGTAGTTCCTCATTTTTTTTATTTTTTTTTGAGATATGAAGAATTTCAATGATATCATCACAACAAGATTAAATGAGTTGTGTGCACCACCTGAAGACTCCTCTCTTTCCCCACATATATATGCATCTCTACGTGAAACATAATAATAATGATTTGGTTTCCACAGCGCTGCCAGGGAGGCTGGTCTGCCTTCTCTCAGCAAGCGCCCCTTAGGCAGCAAGACCGATGTCAGCTCGACATACAGGATTACTGTGGCAGGAGCACGTTTTAAGTTATTGCTTTGGATCGTCTAGTATGGATCCCTATCCTTCCAATGCAAAAACCTGTATAGAATTGACTAACCATTTCTCATTTCAAGTAACGTTAAAGATCTTGATCAAATAACAAGATCCTGCTCTCAGAGGTTACACACACACACACACACACACACCCCAGTAGACTATGTGAAGAATATTAAAAGCTAGCTTTCAAGATTTCATCTCGCCTATTTTATCTCCCTGCGTAAGAGAAAAAAAATGCAAGGAATGGATACTTGACTGGAAAAAAGAAAACCCAAACAAACTGGCACCCTGATTGTTTAAAGCTCCCAAAGTGTTTTTAAAGAACGGTTATGCCGTCAGAAAGGCCTGGGTTGCCTAAAGCTCAGCAACAGGGGCCAAAGTGCACCTGACACAGCAGCTACGTTGACTGACTTGGTTCATAGCAGGGAAACAACTGACCGACTCTAGCGGTCACCTTTGGAACATTCCCCTTCTGTAGTGTACTGCGAACTGGAAAGGATTAAGAACTGTGCTGATTTCAACATTCATGATTCAGAGAGGAAACTGCTTTCTGCACTTGGACAATCCCTTCTGGGATTTGCAGAGAATCACATTCATATCTGCAGGCTTAAGCTCAGGCACTTCTTAGAAAATGTCTGTCTGGAATGGAAGTTTGCATGGAGTGTTGTTGTTTTTTCTGCATAATTTAAAAATGAGTGTTTCGTGGTCATAGTCCGCTGGTCAGCTCCCAGCATCAGGAATTCACCGCATCTCTCCGTCTCTCTTTCTCTCTCTGTTTGATGTGCCTGCTGCTATGAGAGACCTTGAGGCTCTAAGTGTTTAAGAAAGGTCTGTACACAAGTCGTGCTATTTTCTACACGCTATAAAATAAAAGGAAAAGTACACTAAATGTGTTATACAAACAGATTTTTGTTACTACCCAAATAATAAATAACATGGAGTGGCTAAGACATTGTTTCAGCTCTAGGAATTGCAAACGCTCAGAATGCTGCTCTTTCTGGAGACTAGCTGTTGGCTGGCAGCAAGATCTCCATTTCTTTCCCATTGGCCACCACGGCATTGATTGAGCAGCTGCTCGCCAAGTCCGCAGGGGAACCCAGAGAAGGTGCCTGAGAGGAGGTCTTCGTCGGTGGAGCGTGGGTGGCTGGAGAAGGAGCCAGCCCAGGTTTCTTTGGAGGAATCGGCGGAGGGTTCCCTCTTTCTGCTCTGGGTATGGTTGGCGATTTAATGCCAGGCGACAGTGGGCTCAGTGGGCTGGAGACTTTGCCTGGGCTAGACTCACTTTTGGGGCTCATGGCGCTGGCCAGGGTTCGGTAGTCTGTGCCAAAGGGGGAGCTGTTAGGCGAGACGGGCTTGATAGGACCCTGCTGGCTGGTGAACCTGGAGAGAACCTGAGTGACAGTGTTGCGGGCAAGCTGCTTGGCGGCAGAGTTGTCAACGAGGGTGGGCGACAGGTCCCTGGACGGAGGGCTTTGGAGACCGCTCGACGGGTGGTCCTGATCAGCTTGGGACTGGAATTTGTGGCGAGCGGCGTGGAAGCGCTGGTTGATCCCCACCTGGTAAGAAGACTGGTAACTGGGGCTGCTGGCCGAGGCTCCAACCAAGCGCTTAGTCATCACTGGGGAGGAGCACGGGGAGGATGTCAGTGAAGAAGAGGCCGTGTTGCTCGGAGATAAGGAGATCCCACTGGAAGGCAGTGGCGGGATGGATGGGGAAAGAGACTCGGTCCTCCCCGGGGAGCTGCTGTTTTCGGTGGGACCCTCAGGAGTGGACCCAGCAGGCTTGCTCTTCTCCAGATTCTCCAGGCTGGGCTGGGCAGGCTCCACGCTCGCTTGGGCATCAGCCTCGCAGTGCCCATTCGCCTTGGCGTAAGAGTGGGGGGCCGTGGCAGTGACGGGCGATAGGGCACGTGCCGGGTTGATGGTGCTTCCCTGGCTCTCCTTCAAGGGGCTTTCTGTCTGGCAAGCGACGGACCGACTTGGGTCTTCCGTGACTGTCGCAATGGACACCTTGGAGACCCTCGGTGGAGGGTTCTCCGCTTTGCAGGAAGCCTCCAGCTCCTTGAGGGTCTGCTTCAGATGCTCCACTTCTCCCTTCAGGGCCTTGGTGCGGTTCTCTTCCCGGTTCAGCTTGGCTCTCAGCTGCTCCCGTTCAATGTCGAACTCGGAAAGCTGCTTCTCCACCTGGGCCTCCATCTGCAAGCCCCTCTTCTTCTTGGCTGCCAGCTCCTCCTCCAGCTGGCTCACTTTGCTCCTCTCCTTCTCCAGCTTCCCGCTCAGCTCCCCCAGCTTCTGCCCCTCCTCCGCAGCCTTGGCGGCGGCTTTCTTGCACTCCAGCACCAGCATGGAGGAGAGCTGCTTGTGATGGGCGTGCTCCTCCTCCAGCTGACTCGAGAGCTTCTTCTGCTCCCTTTCAAACTTCTTCACCTGGGACTTCTCAAATTCCAGCTAGAAGGGAAGAGAAAGACGCTTAGGGGAAGGAGGGGACCATGTCTGGCTTCTCAAACACTCCACACAAACAGAAAGATCCTCAAAGTCAGTTGTGCCCGTTAACGGGGGGAGAATGAAAAACAAAGGCTCATGAAAATTCTGTCCTCCCAGGATGACAGGTGTCCAAATCAACACAAGATTATGGACCACATACATAATTGTTGAGTATATAATGTAGGTCAGGAGTGGGAACTTCCTGCAAACTGAGGGCCACATTCCCTTGGGTTAACAGTGTAAGAGACCTGCTATTTGCAGTGGGTAGGAGGGAAGCCAAACCTGTCCCCACTGTGTGACTGCCATTTGAAATTGGGGTGGGTGGGTGGGGATAATCCTCTCCCCTCCATGCAAACGGTAGGCATTGGGCCTCTGGTTCAGAATGGGACCAGGGGTGGGCTTTTGAACTTTGCTCCCACTGCGGTCCTGATCTTGACTGCCACTGGCATTGGGGGAAACTCGACTGACCCCCGTTTCTTCCCATGTGCAAACAGAAGAGGGGAGAGAAGACAATCATATTTTCACTACCACTAAAATGCACACCGCAGAGCCACAGGGTGTATCAGATTTCATAAGCTGCATTTCCGTTTATCCTCAAATGTTATTACATCTCTTTGCTTCTTTATGTCTGCCAGAGAAGCGGACACGGAGCAATGGATTCAAACTACAAGAAAGAAGATTCCACCTAAACATTAGGAGGAACTTCCTGGCAGTAAGAGCTGTTCGACAGTGGGATTTGCTGCCAAGGAGTGTGGTGGAGTCTCCTTCTTTGGAGGTCTTTAAGAAGAGGCTTGACAGCCATCTGTCAAGAATGCTTTGATGTGTTTCCTGCTTGGCAGGGGGTTGGACTGGATGGCCCTTGGGGGTCTCTTCCAACTCTAGGATTCTAGGATCTATGTGTTCCTGCAAAGACCAAAACTGACTGGCCTCTGCAACGGAGGAAAAACTCTCCCTCTAGTAAGTCTCCTTCCATGCTTGCAGGGGGAGAGTCAACTCTCGGAAACAGAAACACTGGTGCTAGCTACCAGTCTCCTCACCCACGCAAGGCATGTTCCCTGCGTTAAACAGCAATTAATCACTCCTCCCTGAGCGCTGAGTAAGGAGTGAGAGGGCATACCTGCTGGGTGAGCCGCTCTCGCTCCTTTTCCAGCATGTACGTGACATCATCCCCTTCAGCAGTATCTTGGGCGTGCCTCTGTCTCTCTTCCTCAAGATCCAAGATTACCTTTCAAAAGAGAAAAGAACACCATCCATCACCCTGAAAGACAGTAATAATTACAAGTGTATCCAGATGTGCAGGCCAGGTCCCTTTTTGCCAAAAGCAAAAATGAAAGCTCTAATGAAGGCATGCAGAACCCCTGACCTTTACTTACGTGTAAGGGTTCTGAGAAACTACACTATCAACCCACCCCCCCCCCCCCCGTCCATTTTCGGCAATTTTCAAGGTTTGTCCTATTTCGGCTTGTGAAAGAAATGACAAAAACATGCAGAAAGAGCAGCAACAGACACACACATAGTGACACTTTGTTGAAATAATTTGCTGAACAATTCTGAAAACCTGAATCAGTTGTTATATGAATTTGAGCCCAGCAGAAGAAAACCTAAACAGATGGACAAAAACAGACACTCAGAAGAATGAAAGTCTTCAGGATGCTGACTGGGTCAAAAATGAAATTTGTACAAATATAGTTATGTTTTCTCTTGATTTAGAGAGACAACTGTTTCCGTCACTAGCAGCACAAAGCCAGGGAGAGAAAAGGAGGAATCTTGTAGCACTTCACACAAATCTACCCCTGGAGATTGTTTCCAGCCCATTCCGAGAGAATCATGGTGCATGAAAGAGCTTTGGCCGCTAGAGTCAGTCAGTTGTTTCCCTGCTATGAACCAAGTCCGTGTGGCTGAGGAGCCTTTGGCCCGCAGGCTGAGCTTCCCCACCCCTGAGCTAGATCGTCTTTAATCAATTCTGAGAAGTTCCCTACAGTTCCAATAGCAGCATCAATCATAAAAATCACAGCACATTTGTGTTTTATTATCTGAAGAGTGCTAGTTAGAGGCATCATATAGCGAATGTTAGCCCTGCAACGTGATTTTACTGAACATAGGCAACATTTGAGACACAGAATGTGCAAAACAACATTGAAATTATAAAAGTGGTCCAATATGTAATGTTAACCTGTTATGCAGTATCAAATGCGAAGCAGGAGCAGTTTTACTGTCTTGCTTCGAAGTGGGAAGGGCTCAAAAACCCCTTTTTTCTCTCCCCCCTTCCCTCCCTCCCACCTCATGAAACCCACCTTTCGGTGCCTGCTCTCTGCAGCTGCGAGTTGGGACAACATTTTTTCCTGCATATTCTTGCAGTGTTTCATCACAACCTTCAGGATGGACAAGGGATTGGCACAAACGGGCTGCTTATCGCCATGATTCTCTTCCTTCAGTGCCTCAAAATCCCTCTGAAGAGCCATCAGCGGGTCACTAATGTTGTATTTTCCATAGCGCTCTTCAATGAAAGCATCTCTGTGCTGGGCCTGAAACACATTATCAAGTTTTTCACGCTGTTAGCTACCAAAGAAAAGGAAAAAGAGAACCCTCAAGATAAAAATCCTCATGGAAACAGGAGTTACGAAAGACTGGTCAGAATAAAAAAAACCAGCATTTGTGCTGAGATGCACAAATGGGGGACAAAGGAGACATTTTAGAGGCCCTGACAAACAATGGGGGGACTTTAACCCCCCAAAAGAGAGTCACTTATGACAACATTGCAATGTTTATGGTAGTTATCACAGGAGCCAACTCCTAGGGGCCGAGGGGTGTTTGCCCCCCCCAAAAAATATTTGAGTCCCCCCCCCAAGTTAATAGACATTATTATTATTCAAATGGTGTGTGTGCAGTGCGTCATGTGATTATTTGGTGCGGGGATCACCTGCCCCGCCCAATATTTTATTCAAGTTGGCAGCCCTGGTAGTTATCGCTTTTAATAACAACATATTTTTAAAAGTAGGCGCTATCTTCTATTAGGATAGACCATGGGTAGGCAAACTAAGGCCCGGGGGCTGGATCTGGCCCAACTGCCTTCTAAATGCGGCCCCGCGGACGGTCCGGGAATCAGTGTGTTTTTACATGAGTAGAATGTGTCCTTTTATTTAAAACGCATCTCTGGGTTATTTGTGGGGCATAGGAATTCGCTCATTATTTCCCCAAAAAAATATAGTCCGGCCCCCACAAGGTCTGAGGGACAGTGGACCCTGCTGAAAAAGTTTGCTGACCCCTGGGATAGACTGAATGGGTCCGAAGAGGGGAGGGAAGCTGTAAAGGAGCACCAGGGACTGCCACCCCTTTTGTGCAGAGGCAGGATCAGGGCCTCAGTCAGTAGGGCTTGCTGCCGGAGAATGGCTGGGGAGGTAAGCCTGCAGTCAGACAAGACCTGCTATTCCTCCTCCCTGTCATGGGGCCCTGATACAACAGATAAGGAAGAGTTGGGAAGAAGCACAACTGTTGAAAACAGAGTTCCTTTGGTGCTGGCATTAAACTTTTTCTTTTTCTTCTTTTTAAGCACTGCGTCTAGTCCATCTGACAAACCACAATGCACAGGGGCTCACGCCTCAGAACACAATGTTATGTGTGATACTGAAATTAATACCTTATTACAAGCCACAAACGACAGCAGAAACCTGATAAGTATCCTTCCCTCCGGCCATGATTTGCACCATCATTAACTGCAGCTATCAATTTACATCATCACTTTTCTCAGCAGGAAATCATTTGCAGGAAAAGGAAGCCCAGCTTCCAAATGCGGGGGTCTGTGGTTGTTTTAATTACTGCCAAAATGAAATTCCCAAGATCAACACAAAGGAACCCTTTCAACAGAAGAACCAAGGGTCACACACATCCCTATGACCCCTTTGTGTTAGCTTACGATGACTGATGAACACATCAAGGCTGGGCAGTTGCTGGCTGGACAGCCTGCTTCCTCTTCCATTGTTGCCAGCCCTGGGCCAACAGATTACAAATGCACACATGGATCTATTTATAAACTACAATGCAGTAAAGCGGACTTGATAATGGGTCACAAAGGAGTCCAGGATTTGCTTAAGATCTGGGCATTTGAAAGGGATTAAATTTCTCCAAGCAGTGGGGTTCAGCAATTTTACAAACAAGAGTGGCTGGGTAAACGCAGCCAGATGGGCAGGATATAAATAATAAATAAATTATTATTATTATTATTATTATTATTATTATTATTATTATTATTACTACAGTACAATAATAATAATAATAATAATAATAATAATAATAATAATAATTTATTATTTATACCCTGCCCATCTGGCTGGGTTTCCCCAGCCACTCTGGGCGGCTTTCAACAGAGCATTAAAATACAATAATCTATAAAACATTAAAATCCTCCCTAAACAGGGCTGCCTTCAGATGTCTTCTAAAGGTGTGGTAATTGTTGTTCTCTTTGACATCTGAAGGGAGGGCGTTCCACAGGGCAGGTGCCACTACTGAGAAGGCCCTCTGCCTGGTTCCCTGTAACTTGGCTTCACACAGCGAGGGAACCGCCAGAAGGCCCTCGGAGCTGGATCTCAGTGTCCGGGCTGACCGATGGGGGTGGAGACGCTCCTTCAGGTATACTGGACCGAAGCCATTTAGGGCTTTAAAGGTCAGCACCAACACTTTGAATTGTGCTCGGAAACGTACTGGGAGCCAGTGTAGGTCTTTCCTCTCGTAGTATCTCCTCTCGTGATGTAAGAAGGCATCACTTTTCGTTCTGCCCTGCATTTGCCACTTACAGCCCTGTTTCCATTCCACTACAATGCGTCTTCCACCAAAAATGGCATTATTTGCCTCACTGTCCACTGTGGTGAATTCTGTAACTTCCATAATTCACATTAAGTAATGGTGCAAATTACACTGTCATCACAGTTTCCCACCCAGGTTATATCAATGCAAAGGGAATGCAATGCAAATGAAGGGTAGGACCATGATCAACTACGTCTTGTCTGTGGACTGAACGCAACAACAAATAATCTTATTCACTGGGTTGATTTCCCTTCTAGATATGGGACAAAAAAATGAACAGCAGTTTCTGCTCCTATTTCCATTTCTTTGTCTCCCCTAATTTCTCCCAAACACTCACAACCGGCAGGGGTAGACAGTAGGAAGCTACAGGGCAGGGTAGTTGGGTTTGAGAACTCAAGTCTTCATTTTATGGTAATTACAAATACAGTATATTGTATTTTAGAAATCAAGCCACCCCTAGAAACTCATCAGACCACTATGCTAGCTCACATAGAATGGACCACTCCTCCCTACAGGAACTCAAACAGAGCTGATGGAAATCCTGACTTCTGTGTGACCTGTTTTTGTGCATTTCCTTTTCAAATTGCTCCTGAACCCTGCCTCTCACTTTAGAGATCCTGGAGTTAGTCTGCAGGAAAAGTTAAGCCTTGTGGCTGGCATAACTGGGGGTAAAGTAGGCTGAAACTTTTTGGAGAGAGGCTGGGAGGTGACTTCGACCCCCGCTTGAAACCCCGGAGAGCACTACCAGTCAGAGTAGACATTACTAGGCAGATCAGTGGTCTAACTTGGTATAAGGCAGCTTTTTATGTTCTGCTCCTGCTATCTGATGGCACGACAAAAGACTGCCACTTACATAAAGGTTTTCTGACTTGGCAAGGCATATTTGACAGGTCAGCCTTTGCTCTCTCGACTCCATATGCAAAACAATTATAGACTCGGGGGGATTGTCTTTTACGTCACTTTGCTCAACAATATCACCCCACTGGCATTGTATGTTCCAGCTCAAGGCTGCTTCGTACATTTACTGGTACACGTCAGACAGTTCCACTTCTGGCATTTTAGCTGCAGTGGATACACAACGCGGATCTGTCAAGAATGTGCTAAAACGAAACAGTGAAGCAGCCCTCCGTCTCAAGGCTAATGGAAAATTTTTGCTCTCTTGACTGTTCTGGGAAATCCATCCCAGAGTCTCCTTCCTTGTTCAAGGCACATAAAAGCTCTCCGCGCACAAAACAAGTCCCAGTTTACCGACTGAATCACATGTTCTGAACCACAGACACCACCACTGTCCCACTCTGGGATGAGAACACTGATACCCATTGAGAACTACTGAGCAGAGAACAACAAGGCATTTCATGAATCGCTTCTACAACCGGAGAGGAAAAACACCCCAGGAAATTTAAGAAGTGGAATGGTGCTAGCCTAATCTCAGTCCACACAAATACTAAATGAAAGAGCAGCGCCGCTTCACTTAACGACTGTTCAGTAAATGTAACGCCAGTCTGGATAGCGAGACTGCTGATCTACCACATATTCATCATTGTGAGGACTGAAGCATGCAGAAGAGTAATCCTACATAGAATCCGAGATTAATTTATACAAAAGCAGCCAAGTAATTCTCTCATGTTACTATTTGTCTCTTCAAAATCTGTTCTTAACTAGCTTAAGAAGAGCGCCAAACCGGTATGGTTTGCATACTCCCAACGCAGCTTATAATGTCATTTCAAATAAGCCTGACCTGATTAAGTTTTGACTGCAGTAAACCTAATGAGTAGGGGCAAAGCTATTCAGAAAAGAACGGCCCTCCAAAGGTAAGCTTCTGGGATCCAGAAAGACCAGAGACTGTATTCTGTTCAAAACCTCTAGTCACTTGCACAAGATCTCACCCCCCACAATGTTTCTCATGGTGTACTTACTGTACAGGGGCTCTCCCCATGATGAGCAGATTGCTAAAAGCCTGATCAAGTACAGAGGTTATTTGCATTAGAAAAAGACTTCACAAACAGCATTTATGGCAGGGAAACGAAAACATTTGGAAATAGTCATGTTTTTCCAGCTGTTTAGGATTACTGTAAACATCAAAAAGGAAATAGGAAAAAGAACAGTAAACAAAAATACTGAAATATATACAGGGGCTGAAGTTAAAAGGACACCAAGGTAACAACAACAAAATTACAGGTACCGGTAGATTTCTGAATGACTCCAACAAGGGTTTGTATTATTTACTTGCTTTCAGGTAAGAAGGCACAACAGTTCTCAAAATTGAAGGGTAAATGTTTAACAACCTGGTCATCAGTCTTTCATCCTTTCTAGGTGGGAGTTAGCAAAGACCTCCTGCAATGAAAATTCCCCAAATAGTTTCAGACCCACTTCTGAAATGTCAGTAATCTTGAGACACATTTTCTTAAGAAAACAGGGCACTTCTGAGAAGTACTACAACCCCAGAAGAAGCTGCATAGCCAGATACATGTGAAGAGAATTAAGAGTAGAACTGAAGCAGGGATGAAACATTTTTCTTCTACCACCAAATAGCAAGAGCAGCTCCTTTAAGCAAAACTATTCCTAATGTTTATTGTTCACAAAGCACCTTGGGGTTCATGTGGTTAAAAAAATGTAGCCGTTCTTGACAGAGCAATCTTGTCTCCTGCAAGACTAACAACGGAGCTGGGCTGGGCTTGCACACGCACTAGACATCTGGGGATCTTTATGACCACAAACACATGGTTAAGCCATACCAAATTAAGTACAGTAGCCCTTTCAGCATCAATAAAGACTTTAATTTTAAACAGTAGCCCTATAAAGCAATAGCTCTGCGGAGTCTGTTAAACAACATACAGCTGTCAAAACTAGCAAGCTAACCATTTGTATTATAGAAGGCAATTATGTCCTTTCTACAATCTGTAACAGATTGTTTCAGGGGCCATTTCACAGAATGAGCCACTGTTGGGCAGAAATGATTCAGGGATGCCCCAAGATATTTGTTTATTGTCATAAAATGTATACACCAGTAGGCTGAGTTTTTTTTACAAAGTGATTTACAATAAAGATAAAACTATAAAATTATCACTTAGAAAATTAACAACAATAATTTAAGACTTTCAAAAAGTTAAAACAACAATAGACAAAAGCAGATTAAAACTTGCATCAATTTTCTGAACATCTGGGTAGGATCTGGTCCGAACGCCCATGAAGCCAACAGCCTGGATTCCATGATGGTCTAAAACAGGCATAGGCAACCTTGGCTCTCCAGATGTTTTGGAACTACAACTCCCATGATCCCTAGCTAACAGGGCCAGTGGTCAGGGATGATGGGAATTGTAGTCCCAAAACATCTGGACAGTCAAGGTTGCCTATGCCTGGTCTAAAAGGTGGGGTAGAAATGTAATACATCATAAATACATATTGGCTGAGATTTTGAAGAAATTATGAGAATTTCCAGCTTGTAAGCATTTTGGACAGGCACTAAGGATATGGCTTTTCCTCCCTATATATTTTCAAGATAGCCGTGTTTTGTTATAAGTCCTGCAAGCAATCTCAAAAGTCAAAGACACAAATATAGACTTATGAATAGCCATTGTCCCAGAGCCAGTAGAAAGTCAAAATTACTGTGTGTGTATGTTCATTTTTAACTTTGTCTAGAATTGAAAGAACAACTGTTGACAATGAAAAACTTTTTAATTCATGGGTAGCCTTCAGTTTTGTTTTGTTTTTTAAAAAAGAAAGCATACCGGTAGAATTCTACAAGACTAGGAAGATCTTCACCCTTCTGAAATATTGAGACAATTTGTTCAGGAGGACAAATCCTTACAGCCTGGTGAGATTAGGAAAACAGGAAACAGACCGAATCATGAGATGTGAACTTATTTGATAAGGTATTATCATTATTATTTTCATGAAGAATAATCATGCACATTTTGATCCAATAGTCACTTGCCGCATTTCTTAGTTAACATGGAACTATGCACACAAGGCAACCAGTTTGTCCAAATTTGGATGACACAGCAAGTGGCAGTTAATCTAAAACTGGAACAAAAGATTTCCAATTCTTGCACCCACACTGGGAAGCAAGCTTTGTTCAGTATCTGTGAGAGTATTAGATCATTCTTGGTTTGCTTGAAAAAGGAATACTTCTAACTCTATCTAATGTTCTCAAGACCAGGAGGTTGGGGGGGGGGACACCCTGTCTCGCATGAGGTGGCACACCCCTGGAAGGAGCAGGTCTGTAACTTGTGGGTGCTCCTGGAGCCAACACTGTCACTGGAAGCCACAGTGGCCAGGTGTGCCTTTTTCCAGCTACGGCTGGTTCACCAGCTATGTCCCCTTTTTGACAGAGAAGACTTTGGTACTCCATGTTCAGGTAACGTCCACACTGGATTATTGCAATGGGCTGTACATGAGGCTGCCCTTGAAGACTACCTCTGAAACTTCGGCAGGTCCAAAATGCCACAACCAGATTACTGACTGGGATCCCTTTTAGAACTCATATAATATCTGCTTTAAAACAATTCCATGGGCTACAAGTTCATGTCTGGGTCCAATTCAAGTGCTCACATTAATGTTTAAAAGGTCTCAAATATATGAAAGACAGTCAACTTCCCTACAGACCCTTTTGGGTCTTAAAGTCAACAGATCTCTTTAGAAGCTTGGGATGGTTCCAGTGGCCCTGGAGAAGGCGTTCTCTGTGGTGGCCCTTAGGTAATGCAATTCCACGCCCACAGAGATCCACCTGGCATCTTCATTATAGTTTTTGTTGTATTAAGGTGCATCCTTGTTTAGGCCACCTGCATCAGCGCTAATGCTCTTTGTCCCTACTGAGGAAAAGAAGACTTGCTTTATTATTATATTTCTGTCCTATTTTCCCTCCAAGGAGCTCAGCATGTCTCTCCCCCCCTCCCCCAGGCCCTTTATCCTCACAACTCTATGAAGTACGGTAGGTTAGGCTGCAAGACCATGACTGGCCCAAGGTCACTCTCAAAGCTTCATGGCTCAGTGGGGATTTGAACCCTGGTTACCCAGGTCCTAGGTTCAGCACTCTAACCACTACACCACACTGGTGAAGGCTGTGGGCACATGGCAGCTGGAGTAATGACCAGAGGAATGGGAAAGAGCACAGACAGGGGAAGATGCCACTGAGTACAGGCCTTTGGTCAGTATGGAATTAAGAGGCGTTCAATGCATGAAGCAAGATACACTTTGAAAGGAAGAAACGGAAAGTGTTGAGGATTTTTGCGCTGCTGTGGGAGAAATGCTTAGCACCAACTGTTTCTTTTTCTTTTGCATTTCTTGGTTCTTTCTTTACAGAGGGCTTAACAAACTGATTCCTCCTGACCTGCAATACATCCCACAATTAGCATTTTTGAAGCAAAGAAATAAAGCTCTATAACCACATTTATTTTCCCATTTTAACATCAAACAAGCAAGCTACTTAAACTCCTGGCTTCACTGTAGTATTAAACCACACAATTCTCAAGCGGTTGTCATTTATATAGAAGGGCCTGTTCTAGAAAACAGAAAATGGCATCTTCTTGAAATAGCTCACCATGCAATCTTGAACTTCCTTATTCCTAGTTTCCCCCCTAGAGACAGATGTTTGAAAATAAATACAGGCTGAGGTCATAAACAGGGGGCAGGAAGAAAATGAGAACAGACTAAGACAAGAAAGTAATCTATCAGCCAGAAACATGATAAAAGACTGAACCTCTTATCTCTAGTCCACAGAAGCTCTAGATCCCAGTGATGCTCTGTATCATAAGGCTTTAAAAAGTTACCAGTGTACAGTATTAAAATAAAACACAGCACACAACGTTTATTTGGCTAATCACAACACAATCTCAGTCCAGTGGACAAAGTCTGATCTATCGACTTTATATTAAACAACTAGCAAGATACTTTGTCTACACTTTTTCCATGTCTACAGAATGAAAATTTGCACCCAGTGCCTTTAGTTCACCATGAACCCAGTATATTTTTTAATATTTCATAGGGAGATTTTCCAAGTTGTACTACAGGCCTTCTCTGAACGTTTGATTCCCAAGACAAATTCTAAGCTTTTACAATTCATGTTCTCCTGCAACCCATTGCCCCAAGTTCTATGTAAGCAGATTATGGCTTCATCTTTGATCCATGATACAGAACCTGCTTGAGACTTTCTCTAAAACAGAAGCTTCAGAGCCCCCCCCCCCACACTTTTTGAACCCTAGCTGGAGGAGAGTTAAACTTGCCTCCCCACTCCCATGGGACTGTTGTTTACATAACAAAAAAGGACTTAACTTCATTCAAATATCTAACTTGACCCACACCATGCAGGAGTGAAAGGAAGGTATAGCGGGAGGGGGGGTATTCATGCAGCATTTTCCTTCTTCAATATTCAGCATGCAGTGAAGTAAAACAGCGTTCCCCATCCCTGCATCTTCTTGTTTGTGCCCAAGGTCTCAAAGGACAGGAGGCAGTCAATGGCAACCACAAATAATGGCTGGTTATCAGCCAATCCAAAATCTGCAGACCTAAGATTAGTCCAGTTGCATTTGAGTTTCAAAGCCATACTTGTTAACATTTCAGCATTCTCTGGTTTTCTTTGTAGTATTTTTCTACTAGTTGAAAATGAGTAAATGCTTTAGACCTCCGTAACTGATTTTAAAATTAACACCCCTTGCTGAAGAACCCAACTATTTTTACACCCACACCCATGTGCCATCTTCTGCTATTCAATTGTCCTGCTCAGGAATCAGCATCTTAATACTGACCCCCTATTTTGTGATAAATGGCTCCAATCATAGTAACAGTGACTTTGGTTTGTAGCCAATGAACTCAACCCATTAGCGTAAGGATTTCTGCTTGCACAATGGAGCTTCCTCTTCCTCTCCTCTTCCAAATCTGTTCTGGGATTCCCCCAATCTGCCAGAGCAGATTGAGAGGACTATGTGGGAATCCAGTCCAGGGCAACACCCAGCCCAGCTTTCTATGATCCTGTCCTTATATCCCTCCTTTCCTCATAGGTAAAGGGACCCCTGACCATTAGGTCCAGTCGTGTCCGACTCTAGGGTTGCGGCGCTCATCTCGCTTTATTGGCCGAGAGCTGGCGTACAGCCTTCAGGTCATGTGGCCAGCATGACAAAGCCACTTCTGGCAAACCAGAGCAGCGCACGGAAACGCTGTTTACCTTCCCGCCAGAGCGGTTCCTATTTATCTACATGCACTTTGATGTGCTTTCGAACTGCTAGGTGGGCAGGAGCTGGGACCGAGCAATAGGAGCTCACCCCGTCGCAGGGATTCGAACCTCTGACCTTCTGATCGGCAAGCCCTAGGTTCTGTGGTTTAACCCACAGCGCCACCTGGGTCCCTTTCCTCATAAACCCCCTCAAAGCAGACGGTCTTCCTGTTACACAATTAAGATTGCTACTCAAGGTTGAAAGTCTAGTGTTACACCCTTCAATTTTCTTCTTTCCTGTGCAATCAGTAAAAACCTCAGTTATCCTTGTGTGTACCATTTCAATTATTCCTCCACCCCCATATCCTTGCAGCTTTCAAATACAGGCAACTTGTATGTCTTGCAAGAGACAGTTCATTTCTTTGTAAATCTTTCATTATTGAGAGAAACACTAATTAAATTCATGTGGAAAGAAATGTGCAATGATGCAGGAGTTCAATCACAAAGATGAAGTAAGACCTAGCAGCTTTCCCCCCAAAATGAGCTTCAATCCAGCAAACCAATGACTCAAACTACTGCAGCATTTGTACACTCGAGAAAGCCACTTGCCCTGCTTCACTGCTCAAGCAGTGTATTCTGTGGCATACACAAGTTAGTGCAGGTGGGCAAACCCTTTTGTTCTTAGATGACATTGATGCATAGCCATAAACATAAGCTGGCACAAAATGCTGTCCATAATTGTAAACTGTTTGAATCACAATTATTTAGTCTGTAAAGATGCATCAGCAATTTAATAAGAATAACACCCTTAGCAGACATTTTGTGGGGTGTGCTGAGGGCTGCACCTATAACGTGGGTGGGAAATTCCCCTTGTTCAAATGTTCTTTCACAGGGACTTTTAGATATACACCATGGTTATCTGTAACTAGAAGTAAAACCATAAGAAGAGCCTGCTGGATCAAGCCAGTGGCTCATCTAGTCCAGCATCCTGTTCTCACAGTGACCAACCAAATGCCTATGGGAAGCATGATTTCAAGAGCACTCTCTCCCTCCTGTGGTTACCAGCAGCTGCCATTCAGAAGCATGCTACTTCAGAAAGTGAAGATCATAGCCCAGGCATCCCCAAACTTGGCCCTCCAGATGTTTTGGGGCTACAATTCCCACCATCCCTGACCACTGGTCCTGTTAGCTAGGGATGGTGGGAGTTGTAGTCCCAAAACATCTGGAGGGCCGAGTTTGGGGGTGCCTGTCACAGCCATCAGGGTTAGTAGCCATTGATAGCCTTATCCTACATTAATTTGTCTAATCCCATTTGAAAGCCATTCAATGATTCAAATCAGGGGATAACGTTTTTGGCTCAGTGGGCCAGATCTTTATCTACCCCACTTGAGTGAGCCAACCTTGGAAGGACCATCTCCTGTCAGGTGATTGACAGGGGGTTGGTCCTTCCAGGAGGGGACAACAAAACTCCCTGCATATCAGCTGACGTACAGGGTGTTCAGTTCTGCTTTCTGCAGCCATGTCTTTATCTGCCCCAAAGCTGACCTCAGATATCAGATATGGGGCAGGTAGGTGTGGTTTAGGGAATAACTATAGTAACCTCCTGACTAACCTAGGTCCATGGCTGGCTATATGTAGTATCCTCAATCAAAAGAAAGGCCTGTTTGAGAGTTTGTCACACATATAAATTTTAGGCACTAAGCCGTTTTTGCCATCATTAGTGTTTCTGGCCTTGCCTGGATAAGTCCTCCTGACACACAGCTCTATTCATACAACGTATTGTGGGAGATATTCTTAGGACGTGCAAGATGATGCTTATTTCCCTCCAAATGAAATTAGTCCAGAAACAGAGGGATAAAATTCACTGCAACAAATAGCTGCAAAGGGAACGATTATTAATGATTACCAACATATACACTCAGAAAGAGACACTATGGAAAGTAACCACATTTCTTATTTTGTAGCTTAGGATACAATTTAGACACTCTGTGTCTAGGTCACACTTCTACCTCCAGAGCTCCAGACACTGCACTCAGAAAATCTTAAAATCAACACCCTGTAATATCTACTTGTCACATGTGTACCACAGAAATGCTCATTTAATTACACTCCCCAGCTACACTGTCTTTGCCATTCCTTCTCACAGGCTACCTCAGGGTACAGGCACACCTTTAAAACAAGACTTCAGAGGGAAAGCTCTAAGTTGTCTGATAAAAATCAGCAAAGCAAATACCAGATCTATAGCTGTCTTTGCACATGTTCACTTAATGTGGTAAGTTAACATCCAATAATACTTTTTCTCATAGAAATAAAAAGGGGCAATAACTTTCCCCCAATCAAGCATGGTATATTTCTTACACAATGAAATGACGTTTGAAGGTCTTTGGGTACCGTTCATCACATTAATACCACTACAGGTCTTTGCTTTTAGAGGACATAGGTCTAAGATGGTTTTATCCAGCAGGCATATTCAGACCAAATATCACATCCATGCCATACATTTGAAGCACATGGCTTCCCCCAAAGAGTCCTGGGAACTGTAGATTATGCCTCACAAAGCTACAGTTCCCAGTATCCTTAACAAATCACTAAAGCATGAATCACTGCACCAAGGCTATCCCTGTCCAAGAACAGCTGTAGTCCACATACCACATACCATACCGAGCCTCAAGTGACAAAGATGGATCCAGGAGAGTTGCCAAACTACAAACGTATTCTTTCAGAGGAAGAACAATGCCATTAAGAACAGAGAAATTGTCAATTTCTGAGGCACAACCACTTACTAACTGTATCTCTGTCTTCCCAGGGTTCAAGCTTAGTTTATTAGCCCTCATCCATTCCACAACTAGATCCAAACAATGTTCCAGACCATACTCAGCTTCTCCTGACTCAGATGTTATGGAGAAATAGAGCTGTGTTGTATTCAGCATACTGAAGACGATTTTCCTCAAAATTCCTAATGACTGCTCCCAACAGCTTCATATAGGCACTTGCGACAGGGTTATAACCTGTGGCTCACCACAGCACAGGGACTATGGGACTGAGATACAGCCTCCCCATGCTATTCTCTGGACACAGCCCTGCAGATGGATTGCAAACACTGTAAAACTGTGACCCCAGCACCCACCCCACAGAGTCACTCCAGGAGAATACCATGGTCAATGCAGCAGACAGATTGAGAAGCAGGACCAGACACACATTTCTCCATCCCACTCCACCAGGGCAACGAAGGCTGATTCTGTCCCCAAACCACACTTGAGTCCAGATTGAAATGGACCTGAATAGCCCACATCCTGCAGGAACTCCTGAAACTACTTAGCCATCATACTCCCCACCACAGTGTCCAAGAAACAGGTATACATGACTGGGTGGTAGTTTTCGTAAACTGCAAGGTCCAGGGGTGGGCTTTCCAGGAGTGAACACTCTACTGCTTGTTTAAGAACAGCATGGATCATTCCATCACATAGAGACATGTTCAAAACACCCTGGACAGCCACTCCCCACCCCCGCATTAGGCTTTCACTAGCCAGGATGGATAGGGTCAAGAGAGCAAGAAGCTGTTTGCATCATTGCTTTTTATTTTTGAAGTAATTAAACACATACATTTCCTAAGCAAGCCTTGATTTCATCACCCCCACCAAAGTGTGTGGGTGGGTGGGTGAACACCAAAACATTTCAATATGTCCCTAAGCAATAGACTTTAACATTGCACAAGCTAAGTAGGATAACCTGCACTGCAGAGGAGGCCTTAGAAAAGAACTGACAAAAACCAATGAAGCTAGTCAGAAATCCGGAGGAAGAATCTGTGTTGCTACTCCTGCCTGCTGAGACTACAAGAGCTGTTCACCAGATCATCTCTTTACGGAGACATGCTGAAACATGAGAGAGTTAGAACAAGAAGTTCAAGTTTTGCTAATCTTCTATGGTGAAAGGAGAGCAACTCTGATTTAAAAATTTGACATAATCAAGGTGTTTATCCCCTTCATGGATCACTGCCTTGTCGTGGCGAAGGGGCTTGAATTACTCAGGGAAGCTATGGACAGGTCAAGATGGACAGGTCGTAGTGGAGAGTTTGGACCAAACGTGATCCACCTGGAGGAGGAACTGGCAAGCCACTCCAGTATCCCTGCCAAGAAAACTCCATGGACAAAGACAACAGGCATATAAAAGTTATGACGCTGGAAGATGAGCCCCTCAGGTCGGAAGGCATCCAACATGCTACTGGGGAAGAGCGGAGGACAAGTACAAGTAGATTCAGAGCTGATGAAGCGGATGGGCCAAAGCCGAAAGGACGCTCAGTTGCGGATATGCCTGGAAGCGAAAGGAAAGTCCAATGCTGTAAAGAAAAGTATTGCATAGGAACCTGGAATATAAGAACCATGAACCTTGGTAAGCTGGATGTGGTCAAAAATGAGATGGCAAGAATAAACATTGACATCCTGGGCTTAAAAAGCAAAGACATCACCTTGCCAACAAAGGTCCGTATAGTTAAAGCTATGGTCTTCCCAGTAGTAATGTACGGAAGTGAGAGCTGGACCATAAAGAATCACCGAAGAATTGATGCTTTTGAATTATGGTGCTGGAGGAGACTCTTGAGAGTCCCATGGACTGCAAGAAGATCAAACCTATCTATCCTTAAAGAAATCAGCCCTGCATGCTCACTAGAAGGACAGATCCTGAAGTTGAGGCTCCAGTACTTTGGCCACCTCATGAGAAGAGAAGACTCCCTAGAAAAGACCCTGATGTTGGGAAAGGTTGAGGGCACAAGGAGAAGGGGACGGCAGAGGATGAGATGGTTGGACAGTGTTCTTGAAGCTACTAACATGAGTTTGGCCAAACTGCGAGAGGCAGTGAAGGATAGGCGTGCCTGGCGTGCTCTGGTCCACGGGGTCACGAAGAGTCGGACACGACTGAACAACAAAAAACCATAGAATTGTCTGCACCTGCTATCACCTCTCTCTCTCTCTCTCTCACACACACACACACACACACACACGATGGTATCTGCAGCAGCAAGGTTGCACTTCAGCCGTCCTAGTAATCTGTAGCTTACCTTTAAGGCTTCTATGACAAGATCTCTTGCTTCTAATTCCCCTTCAAGAATGCTAAACAGAGTCAGTAGTTCAGGTTTGCTGAGTTTTTCCAGATTCATCTTGAACACCTGGAAAGAGAAAGTTTAATTAGATATTGCTTTGAACAGCCAGCAAGCAATAAGGTACATATATTATGACATGCAAGTCTGAAGTTTCCAGATGAGAAGCTCCATTACCAAAAGCTCACCACTCCTTTCTTTATGGCCATCATAGCTACCGGTACTTGCAAATGAACAATCATTCACCTTTTCCCTTGGGCTCACTAACAGATGCATATCCAGATGGCCTGGGAACAGCGCAAGTGCTAATATAGCAGCATTAGTCACCAAGTAACAACCACTTTAACCAGGATAATTAATATGCGTGTTCATTACACACACACACACACACACACACACACACACACACACACACAGTGGACTAGCAATATAATTAGACATTTAGACTAGTTGGCTAACTATCCTGTTGACAACAATTATGTATTCCTAAAATTTGAAATCTTAAAATGGATGTTTGAAAGATAATCACTATGTGATACAACTGGCTTGCATAAAGTAGCATGACAGAACCACATATTACATGGCTTACTTTCTGAAGATGCTTTCTGACAAAGTTTTATTATTTGCTCATACTGGAATCACTAGAAGCTATCCTACCTTATAAATATGAAGCCCCAGATATTAGAAGACACTACACTGCAAATCACTTGAAAGCAACATTTCTTACATATTTTGAGTCCAACTCAGCTTATTTCATCAAGTACTATTTTATATTATGCATGTATTATGGTGAGCATGCACATTGACTTTATTATCTACATGACACTTCTCTTATGACATGCTTAAGAGACAATTGCATACAAAATGTTCCACCTCAGTCACCACTTTGCAAGCTTTTTGTTTTATCCACATAGATCTAAACAAAGACTGCATTCATGCTTCCGTTTACTCTGCATTGAGTGCTCTTACTGCTGGTTTGTGAAGTCATGCACACATCATATTAGCCTCAATCTACATCTATCCTGTAGTTTCTTGAGAAATACTGCATTTTAATGCATTTTACTCTAAAACAGCTTTGATCAGATTTGAAAATGTAAGCCATTTGAAGACATCCTCAACCCTTCTCCAGGGCAACTTGGAAACACATCCAACCATACTGATATGATGTACAACATGCAGATGCAGTTGAAAAAATGACATCGCTGCATTTTAAGCGGTAGTGTATACAAGGGACCAGGTGGCGCTGTGGGTTAAACCACAGGCTTGCTGATCAGAAGGTCAGCGGTTCGAATCCCTGCGACGGGGTGAGCTCCCGTTGTTCGGTCCCAGCTCCTACCCACCTAGCAGTTCGAAAGAACGTTAAAGTGCAAGTAGATAAATAGGGACCGCTCCAGCGGGAAGGTAAACGCGTTTCCGTGTGCTGCTCTGGTTCGCCAGAAGCAGCTTTGTCATGCTGGCCACATGACCCGGAGGCTGTCTTCGGACAAACGCCGGCTCCCTCAGCCTATAGAGCGAGATGAGCACGCAACCCCAGAGTCGGACACGACTGGACCTGATGGTCAGGGGTCCCTTTACCTTTACCTTGTATACATAGCCAAAGATTCACTCAAGATTTGTTTAAGGCACTGGTTTTCAACCAGAGTGCCGTGGCGCCCTGGGGTGCCTTGAATGATGGTCAGGGGCGTTGTGGGCAACACTGGCCTCTGGCCTCTTTCCCTCCCTCCCTCTGATGCCCTCTTCCATCTCTGCCTCCCAAAGGCTTGCACAGCTGTTCATTGCAGCAGCCCTGGCTACAAGCTCCACAGCTGAATGTTGCCTCTGGGGCTGGCCAGGGGGTGTTTCCCAGGCCCCTGTGGGGCAGTGTGAGGAGGTACCTCTCTTAGGGGTAGGGGGCAGCTCAGAGACCAGGGGCGGTAGCTGTACCTGCCCATAGGGCTCCCAAGGAGAGGGGAGAAGGCCAAGGGAACACTCCACAAGAGTGTTCAAAAAAGGGTGAGGGACTGCCAACTCTGCAAGCAAGGGGTGACATAACTGGGCTCCTGAACCCCACAGGGGTGCCGCAGAAAGAATGGAGCCATGGACTCAAAAAGATTGAAAACCTTTGGTTTAAGGCATGGCAGTTTTCCAGTTGCTGATGGAAAATATATGAATGTGCTGCTGAACATGTCGTGAGAAATTAAGAGTTCTACTGAAATCCCACAGCATTTAATTGGATTATTCCCATTCAGGAGAAAACATCCAAGTTATTCGGTAGAACAGAGAAAAGATACGGCTGATCTCATTTCTCCAAATGAAAGCACAACTATGCCTCCTTTTATGGGTTGTGTCCAATACAGTAGTACCTCTGGTTAAATACTTAATTCGTTCCGGAGGTCCTTTCTTAACCTGAAACTGTTCTTAACCTGAAGCACCACTTTAGCTAATGGGGCTCCCGCTGCCGCTGCACCACCAGAGCACAATTTCTGTTCTTATCCTGAAGCAAAGTTCTGAGCCTGAAGCATTATTTCTGGGTTAGCGGAGTTCTTAACCTGAAGCGTATGTAACCTGAGGTACCACTGTACTATCCCTACTCAAAGTAGACCTACTGAAACCCACTAGACCAACTTCGTTCAATTAATTTCTCCTGAGTAGGACTTAGCCAGATACAACCCTATGGTATTGCAGCTGTTTAAAATCCTGTGCAAGTGTTCGTTACAACGACTATCATACGACATAAACTCAGTGCTGCAGATAAACAAGTCGACAGTCTGGGGGAAGTTTAAACAGTTTGGAAAACTCATAAATGCTTGCTTTCATGATTTCCTACAAGACCAGACATCCAAATTGGGGTCGACACAACAAAGGAGGTGGCACATTTCTCTTGAAGTAACAGCCACATTTTCCCCCTTTCTGAAAACCTTCCCTGAAGCACACATCTACGCTGTTACTATAACATCCTGGAAACTTTAACTGGCTCTTCAGCAAGGTCACTGCTACATAAAGCAAACTATGATGGAGTCAGAGGCTAGACCATAATTTACTTAAAATCAAACAATTCCTAACAGCTGTACTGCTGCAGACTGAAAGTACACCTTTGTCCTGAGTTTTTAAACTGGAGTTTGATGAGTCCATATACAGTTTTTACAAGAGGATATGACCTTTAAAAGAAATAGTACCGCTACAGAAGAGAGATTCAGTTGAAAACAGTTAGTAACGAAAGTCCAAAATGTTTTGCCTACAAGCCGTAACCTGATGCCTACATATTCCACTAATTTTAAAATACAAAGCGAAACGAAAGTAAGTCAGACATTTTCAATTTGGGAATGGCTGACATTTATGTTGTAAATTAAAGCTGCTTCTTGCGCTTAGGAGTTCTTCTATACAACTATTTTTAGTCTAACAGCTGCATTTTGGGTTCACAGATTGTATAATCTGGTCTTTGAATCAGTTTATTATTTGCACTGTTACAAAACCTGAAGGTGGCTCGGAGGGGTGGGGGGATATTCCTTGCCAAAACACAGACCACACAATTTCTTTTGTCATCTCATAACTAGCTGTTCTGTGCCACCTTCAGATCTCAAAATTTCATCAAGAAATGCACATACAGTGAAGCAGCACAGTTATTATGTCAAGATAACAGCTTCCATGTCATTTGTTGGCAAAATGTGAACTATCTCAATAGCTTTCTTTGTGTTAAGCCTAAACAAAACGGACTGAACCATGACTACAACATAATAATCCAAGAAGAATGGCATTTCTGAATGATCATTATGTTCACAAATAGACCAATCAGTGGGGAAAACTTCACAACGCTTCTGAAAGACCAACCCAATGTAGCAGTTTGTAGTACAGAACAGATTTTCCAGAAGTTCTAAGTTTAAAGGCTTTGCCTTAGATGCCTGGTACTATTTCCTTGGAACAAACTACAGCAAACAGAGGCAGCACTTTCCTGCAATTATTGGAGATATTTCCTGTCTTTCTAAACTCTTTGATAACACATACCTGTTATTGAAACAAGGCTTCTCTGTGCACAACCTCTTTTAAATTCATCGTATCCAAGTAACAGTGGAATTTTCAGCACTACAAAAAACTCTCTGAAGTGCCAGATGAGATTATGCTGCTATGTTCACGTAATGTGGAATGCATTACTTTCTTTGGGTATGCATGCAAACATACCAGCATCTACAGAAGCTTATGTGTGCAGTGCTTTGTAAATTTATCTACCGGTATATACTTTTGAATTTTAAAAAGTTATTCTCATCAAGCTATATTTAAGCTTAAACCTCCACAATCCACACACTTTTGGGGCAAATATGCACTATCTTTAAACTTAGCCATTTTTAAATATACTGTGAATTGCAGCCTAAAAAATTGAACCCAGACTGTATTTACCATATGTTAGGGGAATGAGAAGAAAATTACACTGAGTTTAATAAGTAAATATACTTGGGATAGCAGCTTAAGAGTGCAATTCTATGCTTGTCTAACTCAGAAGCAGAAACAACCAAGTATTGCGGCACCTGAAAGATTCTATAGGATGTGCTCTCTTTGACTGGTGCCATGAATAGGATGTGGGCCTGTCAGGTACCTAACTCGATTCCAAATTTGTTAGCTTAAGCAGCAATGCTATATACAGTACCCACTTATCTGGGAGTAACTCCCAATCCATTGAACTCAATGGGACTTACTTCTGAGTAGACAGGTATGCATTGCTTATCTCAAGCCACACTTCCATTGCCTTCAGAAGTTTTGTACCTCAAAACTTTGCATATAAGCTCTTACTCAACTGAGACAAAAACATCACTTTTCCCACAATTACTAGCCCATTATCTCTGCCTCCTACTTATCGATATGCAGACAAATCAGCCAGGGCAGATCTAAAAGCCAAGTATGTATTCCAATGCCAAACATAAACCAATAAATTAGTCTCTCTCTGAATATTATTTTTCTGTGTAAAGGGATATTCTTATTTCTGGCCAAAAGCCACTGAAAACAAAAGCCTTATGCTTTTTTAGAAAGAGGAATCTTATTTAGCAGCAACCATAAAAATATTTGCACATGCAAGAAAAGCTTGCTCAGACTAAGGCTGTATACACACCACTCATTTAAATCAGATTTAAAGTGTATGTGTAGGCTGCATACACATCATACATTTTTTGCCCCAAAGAATTCTGGGAACTGTCATTTAAACAGCCATTAGCAAACTACACTTCTCAGTAGTAAAACAAGAGTGGGGAACATTTGGCCCTCCAGAAATACAACTTGCATCCCCAGCAAACCTGGCCCAGTGGCCAGGGAGGATGGAGTTTTAGTTAACAATATCTGGAGAGCCAAAGCTTCCTCATGCCTGTGATTAAATCTCAAGATCCTCTATATTTCCAGGCTGTTAATGGAGGATGCAGTTTTTGTATTTCTAGGTTTGCACGAAGAACTCTTTGCTGTCATTCCAGAGTAATTTCTATAACTTTCATTAAAAGGCTGAACTTCAATAAAGTACTTGATCAATATTATTTGCACAATCAAGTATGCCTGCTCTTTTCTTTATTTTGTCACCAGTACCCTGGCACTCTTTACTCTAGTGTGAATTTCTAGCAGCATTCTGAGAATGACCTAGCAATGGTGCCAAGTGACAAATCTAAGCCAGTACTTTATCCATTAAACTTAAGACAAGGGCTGCAACATTCTAATACTGTTCATGGATATCACTCATAGAGGCCAGGCTCTAGATTCAGGTAGGTAGCTGTGTTGGTCTGACGCAGTCGAAATATATAAAAAAATTGTCCAGTAGCACCTTTGAGACCAACTAAGTTTGTTCTTGGTATAAGCTTTCGTGTGCATGCACACTTTTTCAGATACCAGGCCAGGCTGTGCAACTTGGAAGTTGCGCCTAAAGATACCGTACATAATGAAGGAGCCAGATGAGCCTCCCTGGAGAGACCATTCCACAAACAGGGAGCCACTACAGAAAAGACCTGTTCTCATGCTGCCACCCTCTAGACCTCACGTGGAGAAGGCACATGAAAAAGGGCCTGAGATGGTGGCTGCAGGGTCTGAGGCAATTCATATGGGGAGAGCTGGTCCTTGAGGTATTTGCCATTACGTATTGTTGCCATTGTCTGTCAAGACAGGTGGATGCCAATGACGTAAGAAGAATGAATAATTTTGGATTTATTTTTTAGTTCATATCATGTCATATTCAGTTTATTCTAACTGGTTATCTATCTACCTAATCCAGGAACTGTTAAAACTTTATTCTGAGATACAAACTAGGCTCTCAACAACTTTCAGCCCCCATCACTGATCACACTCTATGAACTTGCAAATGAGCTGTGGAGGAAGGAAAACCTACTTATTCACTGTCCAAAACTGAAATTTGCAGATTGGGTAGAAACCCTCATTTCCGTCATCTTCCAGCTTCCTAAAACACCATGGAATAGATTCAGTCTAGAAATGGAAGCAACTTCCTTTGCAAGAAGAACTTCCCCTCATGTAATGCTTCCATTTACTACAGGGCATGAACAACTGTTTCCTTCTCATTCTCCTCCACACCTCAATCCTCCGTTACATCTTTGTGTTCTTAGTCAGGACCGTTAACAAAAAAATTCAGTCTGACACAACCATGTTTCTAGAAGAGGCAGACAATATTCCTTTTAGAAATTCCCATCTCAGTCAGTGTGAGGTAAGCCAGCTGGAGACAGCAGCAAAAGAGCAAGAAAGCTGGAAAAGACATCTAGAAATGAAGAGCTTGCATGCTTATCTAGAGGGCCACTACCTCCTGCATTATGGGATTTTAGGAATGATAATTCCTAGTATAATCCAGATCACTTTTTGCTGCCTTAAAAGTTTAGGATGGCCATATTAGACATCTGGTTCCTCTCCATTCCCTCCTTTGAAGTCACTGGCATTTGTGCAGTGCAGCATGTGACCAAAATAAAGTTAATGTAACATTTCTAGAATTACTTTTCTGTGATAAAGATTAGAAGCACAATAGTCGTTTGTGTGTGTGTGACACGACTGTCCTATGCAAAAAAAAAAAGTATATAAATATTGCATAACGGCTATCAAAGAGGTTTACAAGACCATATCAGTATTTTTATAGTCAAAGGGAAATACATACAAGACTGTTAGTAGTACTGTATATGAATTACCGGTACATCAAGGGTGGTCAACAGTTTGCCCTACTGATGTATAGGCCATGCTGCAGGGACTAGTGACAGTTGTAGCTCGAAACATCTAAACTAAGGACACCACATTGGCTAGCCCTGAATTACAGGTTTTAAAATCAGAATCCTGACCCTGGTTTCCTGGCAATCCAAATTAATTTACTTCAAGTAGTAAGCATTAGAAATATTGCAGGATGTTACATTAACATCTTAATTCATGGAAAAGCCATAACCCACAGCTAATTTTCTTTACATTTGGTGTGTTTGCTTCATTCCTTGTCTATAAGTCTTCCAAGACCAGATGCCTCCAATAACCACAGAGTAAACATTATAGCAACTGCTGACCTACGTTGTCAGTGCTACTATAACCGCTAAGCACGCCTTCAGCAAACACAGAAATTCCGTATAGCTGCAACAACAAAAACTTCCTACTAACTTCCAAAGAAGCAGAGATATTTGCAAAGCAAAGTTAGTTACAGCAAGAGCAAATCTTGAGGAAACTGATCATAACTTAAGACTTAATTTGAAATGACTGGGAAACAATTCTTAATTACTAGAAATAGTACTGTCATTACTTAGCTTTTCTTTAAAAAATGAAAGGAAAAAATCCTTTATGCTACCCACTAAAATATTGTTTTCATTTTTTATATCTGATATTCGTAAGAAACTACCTTTCCTTAGCTATTAGCATATCAGTCAAACATATTTATCATGTAAACACAGAGCACTAAATATGGTTTTGGCATTTTGCAACAGTGTGTTACTGTTTGCATGTCACACAATGCAGGTGACAAGTTAAGAACAGTATAATATTAACTGAGAGCACATCAAAACAAAGCAACTGACAGCATCCCTCACCGAGTCATGAAGGACATTTGACGTGTAGTGCATAAGGTTCAGTAGCTCAAAAGGTATCTGAAGAAGTGTGCATGCACATGAAAGCTCATACCAAGAACAAACTTAGTTGGTCTCTAAGGTGCTACTGGAAGGATTTTTTTTATTTAGTTTCGACTACGGCAGACCAACACGGCTACCTACCTGTAACTAGCCCAAAATAGTCAGTTTAAATATTGCCCAAATTATATTTAGCCACTTGTTTTTCCAAGGGTCAATTTGCTTTGATAAAAAGAAGTCCTGTCTAACACTATCATGGTACCCATTAAAAAATGAGTACTTCCTTGTTTTTTCCTCATCAAATTGCTCTCAAGCAGATCTAAAACATTCCATACCTAGCCACTTCACAAAGTATGTACAACACACTTCATACACCATCAATCCTCTAAATCAGTGTTTCCCAGACTTGGATCTCCTGCTGTTGTTGCACTACAACTCCCATCATCCCTAGCTAGAAGGACCAGTGGTCAGCAATGATGAGAATTGTAGTCCAAAAACAGTTGGAGACCCAAGTTTGGGATACCCTGCTTTAAATAATACTATGATCACCAAGTTGATTTGACCCACTGCTTCCACCCAAAATTCCCACCTTTGGGGCCAAAATTAACCCACAATCACAGCACCAGCACTTTTCACCATTCACTACTCCCATCATCGCTATGATACCAACGTCTCAATTTATCACCTATGACAACCTAAATATACTTTCTCCCATTCCAGACATGCTTTAAAAACTTGCTCAGTTGTAGAATAATCTGAACCTCTGCTCTAAGCACTACACTTCTAAAATGCAATAGATAACATCAAATGCCTGCAAGCAGAAAGAGGTCTTAGACTGGCACCCAAAGGATGACACATTGCATTGATAGCCTACCTCCCCCCCCCCCACCGCCAAGGAGGCATGTGTTTACTTCTCTTCCCCCACTCCTTAATTCCCACCAATGCCCCTGTGAAGTGGGTTAAGCCAAGATGCAGGAAATGGCCAGAAGTCATCCAGTGAGAGTTTCACAGCCCAGTTCTGGGATTTGAACCCAGGTCTCTCCCAGGTCCTAGTAGCTCGACACTCTAACCACTACTCCACCACTGGCTCCCCAACACTCTAAAGTAGCCTTTCCCAACCTTGGGTCCCCAGATGTTACTGGACTGCAACTCCCAACATCCTTGGCCACTGGTCCTGCTAGCCATGGCCTTTGAAATGTGTTTGTGGGGGTTGCTTCTGTTTTTAAATAAATAAATAAAATAAAAATAAAAACCATCCTAAAGCTCCATCCAGGACACACCGAGCTCCATCTCCTGGAGCCTCTAAACACTGCCCACCTTCCTCCCAGCCCTCTCCTTCCTGGGACGCTTTAAGCAGGTGTTGGATA